>OZ012684.1:88179318-88192175 GCA_963942565.1 Maea johnstoni | reverse complement strand
AATTTTTGGGGAAAATCTGATATATTTTCTGTCATACATTTTCCTTAAATACGTCTATCCTTCTAATTGGTATGATACTGGCTGAAAGAGTGATTAACTCGATAATTTGATTAAGGGAGGACCTGGTACTGTAGTCGCCCTGGTAGTGATGAGATGTATAAAAGGAATTCCTAACTCATTAATTTCTCATTAATCCAACAATTTATCAATATTGGTCCTAGATGACCACATTCCCGTAACTGACACAGGTAGTATTAATAAGGATATTTGACATATCCCCCCTTTCCACCCATAATGTTCAAAAGCACTTTAAGTAGGTCAATCAAATGTTCGTACATGCATAATACAGTAGAAAATTGCTGACAACTTTTATCTTAAGCAATTGAATGCAAACTTGATGGCATTGCCACACCAGAAAAGGGAAATATTAAATGCAATACATGTAGGTACGTTTGTAATTACGCAAGGCATGTATATGTACCTACATCTTTCTACCTGCCTGCCTTTCTACTTATATACATTTGTATCAAGTATTATATTTTGATATCGATGTACTTTCGTAAATACATATGTTTTCATTTTAGGGAGTAAGGTTATCAACCCCATGTAGTTGTTAGGCTTTGTGGGGGTCGACCAACGAAATCCCGATGTTGTCTACCACGTATTCTTTTCAAAATCATTAACACATTTGATGAAATCTAAGATGAGAGGAAATTAATTCTTCATTTTGATTGATAGTGTAAATCAAACCTATAATTATCAAAATGCCATTCCCGATTAACGTCAAATTTCCTGGACGTTTCATTGAGTTGGTATATGAGTTTTTACATCAAAACTTGACGGCTTCTATTCATACTGTAAATGATTAATGAAAGAGCGCACATCCTGTATCATTTAGCTGTTGGCTAAATCAGTATCTTAGATTAGACATTATCAAAATGTTTTACGCGTGTGTGGGTGTGTGTGAATTTTGCTCCCTATCATCAATAGCAAAATAACGCGTACGCATGCATAGGTTCATGTAGCAACTTCCAAATTCAAGTCAGTTAGTTATTTGAGCACATATCACAACTGTCTAGCCAGTTTAGCGGAACCAATGGCAGACTGTTAAAACTCGTTAGCCACAGTATTGGCATCATCTCGCGCCGTAATTGACTTGGCACCCTCTGAATGCAAACAAGCAAATAGGCGTGTTTCACCTAAAATGAGTAACGATGTCATTCCCTGACCGTCATTAAGGCCAGGTGTTCCAGCCTTATTCCTGGAAATGACCCGCTTAGTGAGTGTGTTGCTAGAGGATAGGCTCTGAGCCGGAAAGGTTTTATAGCACTCGCTGTTATGTGACGATATTAGGGAGCTCGTTATAGCAAGGACGGTGCATCCCAGGACGATAAAAACAATACACCAAATGTCTCAATAAACTTACGCCTCAACAACTTCCCTTGGTTCATATGGCTTTACTATCATAACTCTTTAAACAGCAGGGCGACAATGTGTAATGACTTGAATTCAATTTGGACAAACAAGTTTGTATATCTGGGTATAACCTATGATATCCAAAACATGGATAACATAACGGACCAAAACATAGCGATTAAAACAAAAAGAAAAAATACAAATTAATTGCCTCCTGGAGTGGAAGAAATATCCCCCATTTTGGAAAAGCACCCTGACAAAAAAGCTTATTGATTTCATGTCAACTTGGGTTTATGTTTACATTGAGCTAAAGAAGACACACTTTTAAGATATGCAGATAGACGAGTTTAATATAGTATTGTTCACAGTTGAACTTAATATTGACATTTTATTTGTGATGATAAATTGACAAATGGTAATTAAGAGCCCCTTGAAACACGACATGGACCATCATATATATATATATATATATATATATATATATATATATATATATATATATATATATATATATATATATATATATATATGTGTGTGTGTGTGTAGTTCCAGTGTTAGCTTTCAAGCTCAGTAAGCGATAATTCTTGCTTCTAAGCGTAAACACGGAATATGATCCTTTAATCTACACAGTTCACAAGATCTAAATATGTTCGAGGTCGATTCTGCGAGGCTTGCACCGTAAATTACAGGCAAGGTCAACTAGACCGGGTAAGAACCTGTAAAATATGAACAGTTCAACTATCCTATGTAATATAGCTCGTCCATGTTTCGTTCTTGCATATCTCAAAAGTCTCAGTAATGGCGGTAATAACAACGACCGAGCGTCCAATTCCCTCTCATCATTTGTTATTAGGTCCAATTGAACAAATGGGATTTTAGGAATTGAAGCATTATAATCTGCAGAATCATTAATAGATCCAAAGTAACTTGCCATCGCATGCTGTACATCTGTACGGCCCCAATTGTATCTAATTAAGGGGAACTTCATTTTACTAGAAGCTGGATGAGTAAATAAAGTCAATCATATTCAAAATCAGCTTCCCTCCCTCTCCAGTAACTGCCCTAGTACTTCTCTTTCCATCCTGCATTTAAAGAGTTTGTATGCTTATGCTTGATTGCTTTCAGTGTGATATGTTCTATTAATGAATGTTAATATGTCACAGACGACATGATTCATGCATCTTTTTATCTTTTTCGTGTCATAAATGTCTGGACTGGGGTAGAAAGAAAATTGAACATAACATTAACGTGGTCATGATTTTCAATACCTCAAAAATATAACGATTGTTATTGATTAATATGTTCATTAATTAAAAAGGAAGAAATTTGAATTTACGATATAACGAGAGAAATAAACCAACATGTGTGTAACCCGCATTTATGCTATGAATTAAAACAGTATAGTAAATCATCTCGGTTCTCCTTTTAAGTGGTAGGCATTGCATGGCATTAAAGACAAACATTGGAACGGGAAATTTGATTCTTTTTAATTACAAAATATTTCAGTTGCGAAAGTATTTATTTCTACTGTGAGCTTTCTCAATACAATAATGTTCACATTTTGCTGCAGGGATTCACATCACGTCGGAATGTGATATCATTGATGTCTATTGCATCGTCAATTTCAGCGTCCACATCAAGGAATGGTTTGCCTCTGTGATTAGAGTGCATTCTGCAGTTGATATGGGTAAATTTGATTTGCAATACGCAGCCTTCACAAGTCTTTGTTTGCCGTGTCTATCGTAAGGCGGGGAAAAAGAAGGTCAGGTTCATTACTGGCGATTTGTCATAGTGCCCCAGCTACCTTAGTTTGCTAAGCACTTCAATTCAGGTTGTTTTCCCTGTAGCGCTATTGGCTTAGCGGTTCCTTGATGTTCTTTAATATAATGTGCTCGAGATAACAACGATGATTGGGTTGCTGGAATCATTCTAGAATCATATATTCTGAGAAAGAAAGAGATATCACGATCGCATATAAATGCTTCAAACCTCTTCCCTTTTATAGGAATACTTCCACTCATGCACTCTCAATTATGAATTATGATTTGTTTCAAGTGCGAATTTGAGTATGATTCCTTTCATTCAAATCATGAATTTTATAGAATACTGATGGAATCATAATTTCAGTTTTTTAAAAAGATGTTTTATCTATCTATCTATATATATATATATATATATATATATATATATATATATATATATATATATATATATATATATATATATATATATATATATATATATATATATATATATATGCAATCAAATAGCTGAAAATAATTTTGAAATACAAAAAGGGATGTTTGATATCATCGTTGCCTTTTATTAAATAATTCACTAAGTAGCTTCCAAATGCATTAAAGGACATGTAATGGCGAGCGGGAATGTTTGAAATGGAAGATATAGCGAAGATGTGCAATTTAGCTCTAGGCCTAATAGTGTTGCCATACATAATGAAGGAGAAAGATAATAAAGGAGTCGTTGTAGAAGTTGTTTTGTCATGAATAGCAAAGTGCAGTAACAGTGACTGGAATAAATAGTTTAGTTCAGTATGGAGCACTGACCTGGCAGAATCAAGAGAGATCTAGCTCGTAACACTGGCAAAATAGCAAATGAGGCACCGGGGGCGCATCATTAATTCACTCCACACCTTCATGCCCCCTCAGGGACAACTATCACACTGCCCGCCTTGCATTTCACGGCCTCTTATGATGTGATTACGAGGCAAATAACGACGCTTGCCATCCCGAGGATGCCCTTCCCAGGCATCACGTTTAGTGCATCATTAATCCAGCCGTATGGTCGTGAGATTACACGACCAGTTTTATTATGGGGTTATTGTAGCGAGGATATGGATTGTGTTTATTAGGGGTAGGGTTATGCCTGACAAGTACCCTGGCTAGATATGTGTAAAATTGGTCCAGCATGCCCCGAGACGTTGTCGATACATGTCCTCAAGTAAGCTTGTTCATCTTTTCGGACATCGATTCCCCGTGTTGTATGGCTGGCCTAGTTTGTGTACTCGTATTTTGAGTGCAAGAGACGTCCGCAGTGTGGCAGATTCTTCATTAAGTCGATAGAGGAATAGCGTGTTGCTGAGAGCATCTTATTACATGCCACCCATATCTATGGACAGTGCAAGGTATCATGTTCACTCCTTCGAGGTGTACTTAGTACAATAACGCCATTGATTTGAATTAGTCCCATCTGTATATCCCGTTATCCTTTTAAAATGCTGATGTTCAAGTTAATTGTATTGGAAGTAGTGATATCAGGCAACCCTTTATTTTGAGCAATTACCGCTGGTATCCTTGATAGATGTATGTGGAATATAAGAATGTGTGATTTGCGCCACTTTTCAGTCATATTTAGGACAAACCGCAATAGTGGAGGAAACTGGAGTACCCGACGAAAACCACCGGCTTACCCCTAAGTCACTGACAACTTTCTCTCATACCCCAGACGATAAGAGACATCAGATAGACTTCTCCACACTGGGGTTATGAAGATTGACAGACATATATTTTGAATTTTTTACCAAATGCCAATAATGGTTCCGAGGCTGTTCATGACGTGAATCAGGCATGATGTATTGCTTGCTAGTTCTAACCAATTATACGTCCACAAACGACTTCAACCACAAGCCAGTAAAAAGTCCATCGATGGAAATAATCTGGCGCATAAATAATGCATAGAATGTGCTAAAATGCTACTAGGAATGACACTTCACGTAAAACAAAACTGCTACTTCGACAGTTAACTTCGCTTTTCCGTCACACGCTCGACCCAGCCACCTCATAAACTCTAATGTAAATGAGACGTGGTGTCAAGATTTCCAAAACAACACAGCTTTGGGGATCGATGTAGTGTTGGGGTATACATCACTGACAACAGCAACATCTAATGGATGGTTGTTATGAACTTTGAGGGCATGTGATCAATCACGAATGACCATCCGGATTCGAAATGATTTACATTAAAACATTAAGGGAACACGTATTGTGTAAATTGAGTGTCTACAGTGATTGGAATTAGAAATTTATTTGAAATAATGTAAATATCTCTTTATATTCAGATCATTTGTATGATTTCAATTGATGCTTACCTAAGCTATTTTTTTTTTTAGTATGCTGTTCTGTACTTCTCTACACTTTTTATTGTATCGTTGCCATTTAAATCGTGGTCAATAAGTATACTTATATTGTGTAAAACGGGGTAGAGGGTAAATTATAAATATACATACAATTCCTGTATAATTTAGATAGTAATAAGATTTTCTAAATACAAGTAGTACCACCAACACTGTACACTAAATGTCTGTACTTTTGATAACATAATAAATAGCAAATTTGAATTAATGATAGAAAGGTCTGGATTGCAGTGCTCTTCGAATGTTGTCTTTTTCATTCCTTTTCATTTCTATTAACATGTACCAGTTAGAAAAAGACAAATTATATGTAAGTGTCATTCCAACACAGCATATAACTGTAAACATCTACGCATAACATATAATTGCTTCTCCCATCGGTAGTGAGGTATTCCTCTACAAAGAAAATTTGGTTAGTCACACTTTAGCTCCTACAGGCAGAAACGTTATGATAAAACAAAATTCAACCCTGACATCCCATTCAAATTAAACGTTGGTCAGCCTCATACATACGAAATATGAAAACAGCCTAGTACGAGTATTTCAACGCCCAGCACGTCGGTTTTATAAATCACAATATCCTTTTTTTTCTTCAGGCCCGATTCCTTGAGCACGCAATGTTTGGAAATCTCTTCTTTAACAGGTCACAGACCCAATAGAAATGCATGAGTTCCTTCGATTGATGTCATAAAACAGGCGCGTCGTCAGACGGTGCACTCAAGCCTGCATCTCTACATCTAAACGCATTACGGAGCAAAGGTTAGATTCCCACTCTGGTGTTTACAGGATTAACGCTACAGAGCTACATGTAGTTCAACGCCCCTTTAATTAGAGTCAGAGATCCTTCCTTGCCTAATGGCAAAGGCACCTCAGACTTGCAACTGTGCATGCCCATGTACATGTATATACATATATACACACACACATATATATATATATATATATATATATATATATATATATATATATATATATATATATATATATATATATATATATATATATATATATGTATATATATATATATAAATATATATATATATATATATATATATATATATATATATATATATATATATATATATATATATATATATATATATATATATATATATATATATATATATATATATATATATATATATATATATATATATATAAATATATACAGTCAATAAATTGTATATTAGCGGTTTTTGGATGGTGATTGACTTGACAACGTTAGAAAATACAAAACTGAAAGCAAACATATTGGTCTTTACCGATCTACAATTCAATCATTTACAATCATTGACAATGTATGGTATGACGTAAGGGAGATAGGAACCCGGCTTAAAATCTGGATATCTTGGCCAATATCAATCGTATCGCCAAATGCACTTAGGGCTATTGCGTAACTGATTATTGTCCCGTGCGCCAGGCCACTCGGTGACATTATCACACAGATGCGATTATTGGCAGTGTGTATGCGCACAGACTAAAATACGCCAAGATACTGAACTCAGCTAAGATTTTAGGCTGATCGCTGGATTCGGGACGCGTCTTGCGACTGCCAACTGGAAGGTTAACTCCTGAGTGATGAGTTTAAATTGGCTTGTTCTAAGCAAGTCAGGAACTCTTGGCTGCCTCCCGTTTGTACGCATAATAGGGTAGTATTAGTCCCCTTGGCACTCTCACAAATCACTCTCACTTTGGCCAGTTACGAGTTAGTTTCACTTAATTAACCCCTGCATATAGTTCAGCTGACTACTCTTTATCAATTCACCCGAATCCATCAAGTGTCATTTTCTTCATCCTATTGTTTCTCATTTGCAAATTGGTTTAACTCATTTATTTTTATGAGTTCCTATAGAAATTGTCGTCTGCTTCTATGATTCTTTTTAGTCGTGTGGAGATAAGGAGAATCTAAACAAAAAAATAATTAAAAGAGAGTTGTTGGTAATGTTCTTATAGACTTTCCTCATCCAAATTATTTCCCTAACTTATTATGCTTTCGCCTGCAAGACTTCATCAACATTGTCATGCTATTTTTGGCTGTGAGCATCAGTGGTTTAATATGGCGCGTTCAATAAAGTGGCAGCAATTCCCTGATTCATATACGCATGGCTTGAGCAAACATGGATTGCACATGGCCTTTTCAGATTCACCTTCAGATGACAAAAAGTTGATTGAACATTTTTCTAGACTCTAATGAAAGTAAATCTCCTGTGTTTTTGTAAATATGGAGGCAACGTAATGAAATTGCTACATGGTATTAATGTATCCTTACCATCTTGAACGTTTGCTTTAATGCAAATTACCTTTATGTTATTGTACTATATTCTAAGCTATGCTATCTGGTTACAGAGCTCGGAAGCAGCAAACGTTTTATGACGAGTGTTAGTATGCGCAATACATGTTACTGTCTTGGAGGCAGGCTATGCCTGTGTCTGGTCTTGTTTGTATTCCATATTTATTTCACACTATGTTTTTGCATCACTATGATTTGAGGAAATGATGTATATTGTGTGATTTTGTTAAATACTACTGTCAATGAACTTACCTTTACAGCTACAATTACAATTAAAGCAATGGCATGACCGCTGGGCTAATGGGGTAGACCCTATCAACATTGCTGATTATTTTGATGAACTTTTCTCGACAGTCCTGTTCGCTTATAAACTAACTTTGCCAATTGTCAATTCAGGTAGACGAGATAGAAGTAATGTAACTTTTTACACAATGTACATGTACATGCGAAACATATGAGCCTAAACTAGAACAATCTGGACCATACCAAACGTGTTCACATTCGAATGTGTTCACAGCTCAGAGGTGTCCATAGTGAGATGATTCACTGTATTCATTGTACTGCTAGGACCAAAGTAAGTGTTTAGGCAGAGTCGCCCTGCTGGACTCTAAGCATGCGCAGTGCGCGTGCATTCCTGAGATCTATAGTAGGAATCCTGGGCCACACACCTGTTGAGTGCCACCAGAGATTCGACCCCGCGAGAGAATGCATTTATTGCTTACTGACGCAGCAGAACACTACACAACAGAGGTGTTCAACCACCAGTACCCTCATCAAGTTAAGTCTACTAAATTGGAACACCTCCTAGAATGCACTGCTTACTCATTCAGCAAACCGCTACTGTCTGAGCCGTTCATCCATCACTTGTAAAATGAAGTGTTCTAAATTAAATCACTTCGCAGTATAGTAAAGTTATCACATGAGTAGGCAATTCACCTGTTATGCATAATCTCTGGGCCATACCAATATCTTCACGCAGTCGGGCGCCGGAACTCCTACTGGTAGTCTGTAATCACTCGTGAGAGCTACGCGCGAAGGCGAATGAAATGAAGCGGTGTGAAGAGTTAGCGTAGGGGTTACTAAGAGCTGTCAATCAATACACGACGATCAATGAACCAAAGCTTCTGAGGCGTGTCGTATCTATCTTGCAGCTCAGAATGACTTCTATGCTGATAGATGTGTATGCGTGTCAGAGAGGTCCTTTTTAAAATGGAAAAAGCCAAGTTGTTATGTGGAGCATATATATATATATATATATATATATATATATATATATATATATATATATATATATATATATATATATATATATATATATATATATATATATATATATATACATATATATATATATATATATATATATATATAAATATATATATATATATATATACATGTATATATATATGAATATATATATATATATATATATATATATATATATATATATATATATATATATATATATATATATATATATATATATACTGTATATATATATATATATATATATATATATATATATATATATATATATTATATATATATATCAGTATTGAAGCAACCTTGTTGCTGTTTGAGCAAGCCAGTCGATCATTAAAGTAGAACTTTCTTGACGCACAGTCTGACATTTGCAACACTTGCTCTTTTACAGTCAATGGCGGATGGGAAGGGGTTATCTTCGTCCCTAAACGACCCCAATATAGTGTACTTACTGTTTATTGCTACTCTATAGGACTACACCAGGAAGAGAAAAATGATACGACCATGTCCTTAAAGACACCAGGAACCTAGTCTGCCCGCTATTTTGCGCAATGCTTTTCAACAGGGTGAAAGGGCCTGTTGTCCGTGAACCTTAACATTTATACTATTGACTATTTTGCACTATTCGAAATGCCCACACAAAAGGGGAAAACGTAAATCGGTGTACCAAAAACGTATTCTACTAACTTTCGCTTTGACTACAACGGTACGAGGAAAGCATCTCCCCATGTCCTTACAAGACCCCGAAATTGGGTCCATTTACTTTTCTGTGCAATTTCCTTTGGACCTCGCAAAGAACGACAAAAGTCGGCGCGCTGGGCCCGCAGCTGAGACCCTTAAAGCATAAGCCCACTTAGGTGAGATTGTGGTAACATGCTCAGCTGTGAAACCAATCTTACATCATGGGAATCCTATCAATGAGCCACATTGATCGAGTGAAAAGGTTAGAATATGGACCCCCAACTCACCGCAAATATGCCTCCGCCGAAGGAGTTGGTAAATACACGCGGAGGAGGGCGTAAGGAATTGCTGTTATGAGGTTTGTCTGCCCGCCTAAGCAGCTTCTTGTATCGTGTAAATCATATTTGCCATGGGAGGAGTCCGCAGAACCACAGACCACACATTGGCATAATAACATAACCCTGGTTGTGGTAGTTCTCATCTCTCATTACCTCAATATGTGTTCTGAAGTAGTTCAGAGAACAGAAGTTTGCGTATCTCATCTATGAATACAAATATACTCATATCTATACATTCATATATTGACATGACCTTGTATTGGTACCGGCAGTTTGCATGTCTCAATGCCTAAACATGACATCTGATACATTCAAACGATCGATCCAAGGTTTTACTTATCTCAATAGACTTGAAAAAAGAAACGCGTAATCATAATTACTTCATTTTATTTGCCCAATATGGTAAGATAGATATATTAATCAGCCAAAGCTTTTAAAGATAATAATGAAATTAACATAATTACGTGGAGTGAACATTTTTGATATATCTATATCTATCTATCTATCTATCTATCTATCTATCTATCTATATATATATATATATATATATTATATATATATATATATATATATATATATATATATATATATATATATATATATATATATATATATATATATATAATATATATATATATATATATTATGGTTACGAAAAATCCATCGGTGGGAAGAGTATTGTTTACATTATTGACCAAAAAACAATATCACACACACTTTGTTTACCTTTTCATGGCTCAACTACTTATTCATGGCGCCGTTGCTAATCCTTCCGTGTAAACAAACATCAAATGATTCGGCACTGAATCTCTGAAATGTTCATATACCTGCATA
This sequence comes from Maea johnstoni, assembly GCA_963942565.1. NCBI lineage: Eukaryota > Metazoa > Annelida > Polychaeta > Spionida > Magelonidae > Maea > Maea johnstoni. Next base: position 88,181,206 of record OZ012684.1, on the reverse strand, counting down.
TTCTTAGTACTGCGGGTAAACATAACACTGTTTTGTTCTAGAAGGAACAATATGGGCAATCAATGTAGATGAAACAACAAAGACGGCCTGTGCCAGTCCCATTAGGGAGAAAACACGACAATATAGTTTTAAAACTTCGAAATCTAAGAAAACTGTTTTGTTCTAGAAGGAACAATATGGGCAATCAATGTAAATAAAACACAAAGACGGCCTGTGCCAGCCCATTAGGTAGAAAACACGATAATATAGTTTTGAAACTTTGAAATCTAGCCAAATGAAATACAAGCCAGGCTGGCCAACTAAATCCTTACATCAGTAGCTGTTTATACCATTCATATAGGCAACTACATGTACTAGTATATTGCCTCAATTACGTCATCACATACGTCATACGGCTGTAAGCACAAACAGCGATATAAGTCATATTTTGATTGGGGAATACGCCAATAAATCCAAGTGCTCTCGGCAAATATCAAAGGCTGAGTATTTCATCCACCAAAGTGCAGTTTGATGGTTGGTGTTAGGTTGCATTCCCATCTGAATTTCGAGACGAAGATTTTCCTAAATTACCTGTCTGATAGTGAATGTAAACCATAATGCACCGCCACTGGTTAACCCATTCACAGCTGGAGTGTACACATGGTCCGAAACGTACAGAAATATTCTCCTACCAACGTCATATTCAATAAAATATCTTAATAGAAGTGTTTATTCCTGCTTGGTCAAACAGACCCTCTCTCTATATATAACTGTATTTGACGATTTATATTCAGAGATTTTAGAAAATGCGTGCACTCGGGGTTTAAATGCGTTAAACCTCCCCTACATGTAGATCCTCAGTCAGAGCTCAGATCTCAGACAGATAGTCTTTGATCTTATATGCGACGGTTCCTCGCCGAGAGAGTTTCATCCATAACTCTGGCAAACAAATCTCACGCCGCTAAGCAGGCTTGATGCCTGCCCCTCTTTTCATATGTGCGCCTTGTTTAGTGAACGATAAATAACCATTATGATTCCAATCTCGAGCATCTGTGCTTTTATCAGTCTGTGATTGCTCGATAAGACCGAGGCATTCAGATAGGCATACTGCCAAAGTGTTCCTTACGAAATCTGACGCGTCTGCCAAATCCCTTACTGCGTTGTTGTGTATGTTTCTAGCGTCAACCTACATGTACATGTACATAGGGGAAAGGCATAGATATTTTGTTATGCTGAAAGTCAGAAAAACAGGTTAGACATATGGAAGTTATTGTCCCTAAACTATGCCTACTGGGGTTTCTTAAGTAAGGACAAAAAAAAGTTTTCCTGCTTCTTCTTCTTCTTGCATCCATAGGCATCGTCAGTATGTAGGCAAGTTATTGTGAAGTGCAACCACAAAATCATTCGTCAAACAACAAAGGTATATTTTTAATAAGACGAAAAAAAATACGTCAAAGATTATAAGTTTTGTAAAAAAAGGAGAATGACGCATAATAAAGAACCAGTGATTCTCCCAAAAACATGGTTAGGAAAATATTCCAAGGAGAAATGTTCATCAGAAAACTAGGTCTAACTCTCCTGCAAATATTTTGTAAAATAATTCTTAATTTCGAAGTCATTTTTAAAAGTATCAAAAAAACAATGCGAAAATTTCAAGAGTATCGCCTAAGAATCAAATTAATGGGTTAACAATATAATGCATGATGATGAAAGGGCAAGGGCCAAATCTTCACATTTTTGCGGTAAGAAATAACATTTCTTTTAAAAATCCATACTTTTCGCAGTAAGATGAATATTGTCTATGCGGGAATGTGAGATTTCCCTGGAAAGGGTACGCCGCAATTCAATCAAAGATATGATCATTTATATTTCTGGTTTCATTCATATTTGATAGCACATGACTCATCTT
>OZ012684.1:88151818-88174318 GCA_963942565.1 Maea johnstoni | reverse complement strand
GAATAAAAACCGCGATGCACCATATTATCTCATATGTTCGTGAGTTGCGCCTTTATGGACAATGTGATGTCTTTAAGGGAGACGGGTGTTTCATCCTTTGAGGCTTCTATGCTTGCTTAACCTCTGCAAACAGGTTATCCATGTCGTTATATAACGATCATATATGCGTGGTTTTTTCCCCGTGATATAACCGTACTGTATAAACGCACCAAATAACCCCTTACAAAAACAAAGAGCGTATGACAATATCAGAAAAGCCAATGATCAGGGACCGGCAACGTAGACAAAACATTACTTTTTGCTCAAGTCTTTAGAGGAATAATTACCTATTTTTTGAAAATGTACATTTTGAAAATTTGTTTATACATATTCTAAAATACATTTCATTTAAAATGTCCTTTCTCTTAAGTCAAAAAGAAAAAAAAGTTAACAATTGACAATTTGCTTTTGTAATATGGTCATTTCATAAGGACATTGCATATATCATTACTTTTAAACTATGTGTAATAGTATTTCTCGCTGGGTATTAGGCTAAGACATTTCGGATGGTTGGATTGTATTAGATAATTAGTGCCCAAAATGTTACTCGAAACTAGTTTATTCGTAGTGTATCTACAGAAGTAACAGTTTATAAACACTGTTAACACTTCCAATGCTGAGGCTACTTTTCGTCCAAAGCACAAGGACGCAAAGATTCCTTTTTGAAAATCATCTAATCCCTGTCATGTTGGTATTCAGTGGATATCTCTTGCTGAGTACTCTCAGATGAGTCCCCATATGCCAGGGTTTCAGTATATTCTAAGGTTTTTGCATCTTTTTGTATTGGTCAAATTAGTTACTAGCGGCATAAGGGTTAAGCTCAATCGTTACTTCGTTGCAATTGCATGTACATGTACCTGTTATGTAGAAGTTAGATTGAAAAATCAAAATCATAAAAAAATGTTGCGACGAGAACCAATTAATTAACCAATATCGCACGTCATGCAGGTGTTAGATGTGACGTGTTGTTGAATGAAATTACTTTTGGGTTAATTAGACGCAGATGCGGTAAACAAATCATTAAAATGCTACCACTTAAGAGGACACGTTGTCATATTTATCATACTAAAGTGCCCAAACGTGTTAAGTATTTAACACATAGTTTGATTTAAGGAAACCTTGCAAACAATAAATTCTACAGGTTAGATATAAATATCTTGCTTCTTAGAAGCTATACGTGCAGTCGACTTTAAAAAAAGTCAACAAAAACGACAACATTATGTTTATGTCAGGTATTATTCTGCAAACGTCATATTTTGCTTCCTTCTGACCTTTTGAATTCTAAAAAAGATGGCTTAATGGGGAGAAATGAATGTGAACAAATATGTATTGTGACATAAAGCCATTGAAAAGAACATGACAGTATTGACATAACATGCACATCATTTACGTGTATATATGCTTGCATAGACTATTGCAGCATCAAAGCCTGTGTGACTCAGAACGTGGTGCTGTAACAGGTGTGTATGACAGGACAGATCAAATCATGATACCAGTGCAGAACATGATACCAGTGCAGAACATGATAGGTATGCTCTGTATTATTTTCATATGTTGATGAAAGCCTACTTAATACAACCCTTAACCCTTATTCTGCTGGAGGTTTACTTGGCCAATACAAAATGATGGAAAAACCCGAAACCTGGAAAATGACTGAAATCCTGGTACATGGGTACTCATCTGACAGTACACGCCAATAAATACCAACATGGTAATGCTAAGATGATTTTCAATATCATTGCGCCCTTGTGCTTTAGACAAAAGCAGCCTCTTCATCGAAAGGATTTATATCACTAATGATGAAAGTCTGGTTTTAAAAGCGATTTTAAAACTTATAAATGTAGACCTGCATGCATAAAAACGTTATTTCATATTGCATAAATAATCAGAGCGTGTATTGTTCAATTTTGGAAGTCAGTCCCGGTCAACTGGAATTCATGTCTCAGATGTTTCGCAGCTTTTTAAAATTCTTTTTTAATTCTGGTTAGAGGACGTGTCATGTTGTTTTTTGTCTAAGATTTAACCATGCCATGTGCATTAGCCCTGCGGGAACATATTTTGATGATCGTCTGTCATCACACGACTCTCTCGTTCGCGCCACAGTCGACTGATGGGAGTTGTGTGAAAGGTCGAATAGCCTTGCCAGTCGCCCTGACGAAATGTCAAGATGTCAAAATACATGACGTATTACCTCAGGACACAACATCGAGGCTGGGGGAATATGGGCGGAGTAAAAGTTAAACGTCAAATAGGCTATGAGTCTCAGTCAAGAGCGGGTACTGGTAAGATACTGATAATATCATTAGAACTGATATCATTATACAGTGAAAGTTTAAAAACATGCACATTGCAGAAATCTAAAATAAAAAAGATATACTTTTTGAACTTCGTCCCATCCCATTTAAGACATACTTTTCTATTTTGAAACATTTTAATGTGTATATTCAATACTTTTGTGTATCTGTCTCGGAATCGACATTGTTTGTTTCCCTTTTGATCAACTGTCGAAACATAAAATCTATTTGCCAAACAATACACCCGTAACTGCTTGAACTTAGTCTGCTTCATCCCTTAAAAAAGATGCTTCTCTATTTTGAAACATGTCAGTGTATATTCAGTTCTTTTTTGTATGTGTGTCAGAACGGCGTTTCTTTCACATTTGACTATCGAAATATAAAAAACTATGCCAAACAATACACCCGTAACGCGACAACCACTACAAAATACGCACCCTTTCAGGAATGTATAGAACCGACGAAAGGCATATTTTCTATAGTATGCACAATATACATCTAAGATATTACGGAGGAGCAAAAATATTTCTGATTCAAGTTTTCTTCGAAATAGTTATTGTAGGTAAATAAACCATTAACCATTATTTAAAGCCTCGCACCTTGACTGGTTTCGACTGGTTGATACTGGATAAGAACCCCTCCGACCAATAATACCAATTCTAAAATTATCATAGATGCATAAACCAATAATGATTGTCTAATGTTGGTATCGATATACTGCCCAAGAACATAAGGTGACCTTCTTACTTTTTAATTTATAAAATAGCATTTCTGAAATGTTTTAATTCTATTCTGCACCACTGCTGCGAATAAAGGGTACAAATGCCTTTTTGAATCCAACGCTTAAGTGCTTTTGATATACATGTTGCAATATGTATTAATCTTGGATTAGATGTCTGCTATAATCAATTAATTTTGGCAATAAAGTCTAAATACTGAGGGAACGTGACCCTGAAACAGAAGTCAATTTTGTTTCATAATATATAAGAAGTATATTTTCGTGATGTAGCAGTTAACATGATACACGATGTATTCTACCATTGGTGTTGGCACGAGGCCTAGGAAGTCCGTATCGTATCGTGAACCATGCATCACGACTTGAGCAGTCAATCGCAAGGACAAGTCACGACGAGTGCAGTCAATCGTAACTTGCGCAAGAACAAATCTGAATAAAACTTTTGCTTCCCTTATCTGCGAACGGTACTCCTTCAAGCAATTTAGAAATTTCTAAATATCCTTAAAGTGCTCTTTCAAGCGATTTTGAAATATCGTCTAAATTTTAAAGATATTGCATAACCGTAAGGTGTCAGGTCAGTTGGTGTCTGTGGGAGTTAAGAGGTTTAAGTTGCAGCAGCTGGCCTGAGTGGGCTGCTGCCATACTGAATGAATGTAGCGGCAAATACAGCCCCTACACATACCTGTAACTGAGACGGGGGTTGTGGAGAGATAGAAGCAGAATTGACACCTACCCTCCGTTGCCTACTGCGGCAAACATTGTTTGCTGCTGTTTCAATGGTGCTCCTGTTTTAGGGGCCAATGGTCCTCAACGTGGCGTTGCCGCTGTTGAAGAATTTCCACGGATCCACGGACAAATCTGTGGGACGTAGGCCGTCTGCGTGGCACGCTGTATAACCAATAGCTCGCAGGAACAGAAATGCCGGATAGATTCCACCACCGCTCGCAACACACGCCTCGCTTTGAAAACTGGGTCGCTCCAAGAGCGCGCGCAAGTTATTATCCACTGCAAGCACACGCAATGTACGGCATAAGCCAGTTTCCATAGCGACCACTGGCGGGGATAGAGGCGATGAAGTACGTAGACGTAGACCGATAAATGGGATAGCAGCATGATACGAAACTGCTCTTCGCTTTCAGGCCTTATGAGGTAATAAGGTTTTGTTAACTGCGGGATACCATGTATCGCTCGCATCAATCAGGACAACAGGCGTATCAAACGGAACGGCGGGGTACTCTTGTCTGTTATGGAGATGGTCGCATCGTTTGCAATCCCAATATTCAAACTATTTCCTAGTCCCTGGTGATTCGTTATATAAGTCTTTAAAATTCTTAGTCTTTATTTTTGTCTTTTGCAAAATAATTTGGAATGAACAATATACCTTTTTTACTTTGAATATAGCTGTGCATTATGTTTCTTGACTGTATCATTACTTAGATATAACATCATCTAGCGCGAATTATATAGAAAAAATACACAAAGTATATTACAATCACTTTTTAATGTCATAATTCATGGGACTTTACATGATGCACATGCAATTACCCAGTATGCGCCTTGTTCTATGAATTAGCTCTTGGCCTTTATTTCTAGTGATACTTCAATAGATTAATCGGTCAGTCCATTTATGAAGCCAGTATCTGAAATCTAATGTACAACAATCATAATGATAATCATAATAGGAAAACTCTAGGGGCATCTTAATATCAGAAATCTAGTTGATGTCATTTAAAGGATAACCAAAACTGAAGTCAAATAATTTATATTTGCTGTCATAAGTGGCCAGGAATAACTTTGCCTTTTTATTGTATACAACCCTATACATTCTTTGAAGATTATGTAATTACCTGCGGTTGAATTACAATACAATGACACATATGTACTCATGCATGCAATAAAAAGCATCTCTCTTTCAGTACTCCAAAATGTGCTGGTTTGTAAACAAAGCGGTATTAATACATAAAAAAGAGTAGAAATAACATAAACGGTAACCAATTACAAGGTTGCAACATAAAGTGCGGAATCAGAAGGCCAAAGCGTAATATGACTTCACCAGGTCAGAGGTGGTTGTAACTTTTAAAGAAGCAATTGCGTAATGTAACTATGATTACCAAAGGGAAATGTAAACGGTATAATGCCATTCGAACTCGGACTGTGGTGAGAGACAACTAGGAGGCAGTGGTCAGCGCCAACGCCTTAGACCAATCGGCTATCAGGACAGGTCCCTTTTATTGGAACATTGTCGAAATTGTTTGAGCTTTCCTGAGACATTTTGGTGTATGTTTAATGACGGAGATACTATATGGAAATGCATTTGCGTTTGCTTTCGCAGGAGCCTTTTTAGATGGCATGTGGAACTGAATATGTTAACCACTACCTCTCAGGAGATACATGGAACGCTGTCTAATGATTGCAGCAGTGTCAACAAAATGGCGGGTGTGGTCTCCAAGGAAAGACTCAACGACGTTATGTGACACTGATCGATTAGCCTTTTGCTCCTTGCAAACGGCACATTCCCTGCAGAGCCATTAGGCCAAACTAGGTTACTTCCAATTACACCAAGAATAACCGCACACACACACACACACACACATATATATATATATATATATATATATATATATATATATATATATATATATATATATATATATATATATATATATATATATATATATATATATATATATATAAATATATACTCGGACAGTGGTGAGAGACAACCATATTTACTTATTTATACTTTTCTTGTGTGTTTATTGAGGTTTGGAGTTCTGACTGAAAATTGATTTATTTGTATTTTACCTTTGCCTTTGTTTCCGTGTAACATTATTTTCTTGTATGTCTATACCTTCATCTGTACTTATGATGGCTATTAGGTCAATAACCCACACTGTAGTAGGACATTGAACAACACTGTCCATTGTCAAATGAGCAATTATCCCAATCCGTATATGTTGCCATGATTATGCAACACATCGAATTCGAACGACAAATGACGTTAGGGTTTATGTCAAGATGAGGTGACAAAAGGCTGCTCTTGCCGCGTGTTACGTCACAGACTACCATTTATGAGATTACCATATCGAGCAATTGATCACTAGTTCTGAGAATATGACAATGGGTAACTTTCCGTGAATCATAATGAGAAGTGGTTTCAGGCAATTGGAGAATGAATTTCAAAGGAGTCTAGGGTCTACAGTATTTGCGCTTAACGTAATACATGATATCGTGTACCTATAAGTAATTGTTAATACATTGACAGTAAATTTAAGATATGAAATGATACAAATACCACCAAACAAAAGAAAAGTATATAGGCAGTAAGAACCTAGATGATCTATATTTTTGCACCCGAAATAAATATCGTTTTACAATATCAATATCAATATACTAGTATATATATATATATATATATATATATATATATATATATATATATATATATATATATATATATATATATATATATATATATATATATATATATATATATATATATATATACATATATATATATATATATATATATATATATATATATATATATATATATATATATATATATATATATATATATATATATATATATATATATATACATACATATATATACAGAGAGAGCGAGAGAGAGAGAGAGAGAGAAATCTCAAGTTCACATACATCGACGGAATGTAAATCATTGTATAGAGGTAAGAAAACACAGATTTGAATAGGTTCTCTGTTGCAAAGGTACAGACATAGAATTGAGTAACGTCAGACAAAATAAATACTTAGTAATCAAGGAAAGGGCCAACGATGATAGAACACCAATTTCTTAGAAAATCGTAATTACTTTGGTTCTCTTCTTACTTCATACTTACCTCTATTGAACAACACACTTCCTGAACTAGTTCTCAGAACATCTAGTGAAGCATTCTGTCAATAGAGACAGATTCGCCTTGTGTTACTAGTGTCGATACAGTTGCATTGTGGCATGATGGCTCATGAATTCACAAAACACACAAACGACAACGCCTTTCATGTCTGTCATTATTTACATAACGATGTTGCGCAATACATAGCATATCATGATTGAATTGCACAACTGTACCGCACAGCATCTGGGGACAATTGCAGGACTGTTCACGTGTGCAATACTGGGGGTGTGGCGTTGTTTTCTGTAGATGGCAATTTTACCATATGTGTTGTTCTTTTATCAATTCGAACACCAAGCCATCCCCTTAGGGCGCATGGTCTATCGACCTTGTCTCTTTGTACATGTCTATGTCGATTGAACATTTTTATTCCGATATCTTGTTATTTCGTAATAAAGATTCAGGTACATGTAGACTTTGTCATTTGAAACTGTGGTGGTGATTTACTGTCGAGACTGTATGGAAACACAGCAGATATGAACTTGAAAAGGGGGTTCTCTAAAGACAAGTGGTTTCTATATAGACATAGTCAAAATAATAAGAAGGGACATTCAGACAGGGTTATTTGGAAGGGGGTTTCCATAAAATCAGGCCCCTTGAGCAAGTGCTACTGTTCATATTGTTATTATGTGTGTTTTTTTGTTTGTTTATTTGATTGTTAATTTCTGACTTCCTCAAACACTACTGAACTCGGACCATTTTAGACATCTCGCACGTATTGGTTAGTATACAAATTTAATTCTTGGAGTGCAATCTCTCAATTATTAGTGGAATCCTAAACTTTCGAAATTTCGAAATATGATCCCCAACTGCCAACTTACTAAATAGGATATAAATGAGTCATTACCTACTGAACATTTTCAAGATTCTGTCAATCGATCCACAATATTTAAGAGTGTTTTCGTTATCTATAGCAAGTTAAACATCATGCTATTATACTTAATAAAATCGGTCCCTTTATTTCATTAAGCGTTGTTTAGTTTATAACACAAGTGCATCATGTTGATGTTAAATTAACCAGTTTTAGCATGATAAAGTAACACGCATGGTGGTACTGCCAAACTACAGTCTAGTACATGCGGTATTGGTTCATGCAGCTCCCTCTGCTGCGACCAAGTCTCAAAAGTAAAATTGGTTCATTACCCAAATGTGTATTACATGTCCCTGTCCCTTCTACAAAACCGCTCAGCAATCAAGACTTATGATTATTCTTGCTTTCAGTTATCGAAAATCTAATTGCATGATCATGGTTATTTCAGTTTGAGCGTAGAAATTAATGGAATAGTTCTCCTACAATTAAATACAACAGTGTAACCCATTCATTATTGGGACGTTCACATGGTCTCACGTATTTATATTAACTCATTATTCTGGTTTTACTGAAAATCTCGTTCCTGATCGATTCAACAATCCCTCTTCATATTCCTTTCAAATATTACTCGAATTAACCAGTTGTGTTCAGGATGTTAGAGCATGTGCCAACTCTACATGCAAATGGGTTAAATAATATATGTGAAATTGGACTAATTTAGGTGCACGATTTCAAACTTTATTTGTATTTGGGGATTGAGTTTAGCACTTAGATATCCTACAGAATGAGCCCGTGATTGCCTCTGCTGGCTAGCTGGCAAACACTTGTCCTGTTAGCCAATTCAAATGAAAACGCCCACTACATTCTAAGAGTTATTGCCTACTACCCAGGTCAGACATTGTTGACACCACTAAATCCCCAGGCGTATTCAACTAGTTAGAGTTTTTTTTCCTTTTAGATTTTAGTCTACAGTAGATTCCCCATGTTTTGGTCAATTTCAATGTCATTGCTATATTGTATGGACTTATCAATGCCTTTCACCTTATCTGATAGAATTTTGCTTCAATATGAAGATGTCATATTGAAACCAAAATAAACTAATTTCAATGCAATCCTTATATTCAAGATGCCACACATCAATATATAACGATTTATAATTCTTCCAAATAATGTATTACAATACTCTGTGTCTCTTTTCTGTCAGTATTGGTAAGGCTTTGTATTTCTATGTTGCGAGTATTAGTAGGATTTTGTATTATAAGATATGGTCAATAAAATGCTTCTATTAATATCTTTTTTTTCGAATTGCTTTTTTATTGTTAAAAGCGCCAAAAGAGAAGTGGTGCATAGGTTTTATCTCGGCAGATAGATCGCCCACTCGCATGTCGCATTACCCCTAGTCCTTCATTCTCGGAAAATGTCTTGATGAATGTAGGTAATTATGGGGAAGCACAGGCGTGAAATGCCAGGCGGGAGTGACTGAGATAGTGTGTTCAATCCGCCTAGTCGTGGCTACAGCGCCCTACAAAAGCCTGGAAAATTTTGTGATATCTCCCTCAATTTTGAACATCTCGAAATATATTCGAAGAAGAACTGTTTGAAAGAAAACAAACATCGCTTTCCGTTCATTTTTATTTTCAAATTTTGCTTAATTCTTATAACACACATAAAAAGTACGACAGTTGCAGACGGCTGTCTACTGTCCTTAGGGAGTTTCTGGGCTGAAATAGGTTGGGCTATCATGGGACTGGTATGGCATGTAATCCGTAACGTTCGTAAATGTGTCAGTGATAAGTGAATACCACGCGATCTAATGATCCGTGAAATTCGAACCTTTATCGGCCTGGAATATGCGCGAGGGATTAAAGGTTCCTGGGTTCCGGGAAAGCGTTGAACAAAGACAGCGCTTCCCCACTGTGAATATTCATTTAATCATAGCAAGTCATCTTTAACCAACTTCTATCCTAAGTTATGTGAATCAGATGCATCGAGTAAAAATTGCCTATTATTCTTCATTTAGCATTTATAATATAGCAAATTTTGAACATGTTGTATAACTAGTGAACCTCCAGTTTTTCTTCTGAGGTATATAATTTCTCTGGTAATACTTAATATGGTATTTATCGAAACTGTTTTGTTTCTTATAGCGAAAATCTTATCAAGAAGTTGGTTGAGTGGTTGAATTATCGTGAACGTGATACAAACAGGAAAGGGGAAAATGCACGGCGATGTGATACAATGAAGAAAAATGATTTTCGAAATCTTTAGAGATAAAAACTGCCGTTTCTATATGATTTCTCTGGTAGTAATTGATATGGTATTAATACTGTTTTTTTTGTAAACTGAAAATCTTATCAAGAGGTTGGTCGAATGGTTGAACTATCGCCAACTTGATACAAATTGATAAGAGGAAAGTGCATGGCGTTGTGATACAATGAAGAAAAATGTTTTCCGACTTACAGAGATAGTATTTATTGCCGTTTCCATATAAATTGATTTGCAACTGCTGTATTTTGTATAATAGCCGTTGGCACTTGTGTATTTAGTTCTATAGTGGAGCACAAGTGTTTCCATCGAGCAAATATCTTGAGATGGCACTCAACAATATGTGCACGAGTTCGTGATGGGTTTAAAGCAATTTATCTTACGATGCCTGGAAACTCATTCTCAAGTTCTGATGACCTCTTTTCAGTCAGCCTCTTCTACTCATTTTTTTTTCAAACCCATGTAACCCACATTTCTTGACAAAGATACTTTAGCCTATAATATATGGCGGGGGTTGGCCTGGTGGACGAGTGGCCATGATTTAGGCTTAGACTGATCGCTGTCTCTCGCCACTGCCAAAGCCGCTGTACGGTACGATTCCGGGTCCAGGTGCGGCAGGAAGCTGCCGGCGACTTAGGCGTAGTCGGTGGTTTTCCTTGGGAACAGCAGTGTACTCCACCATTATCAATTGTCTTAATTATTACAATGTATACTTTGTTACGCAGAAAAAAAGACGACAATAAATTTAAACCTATAGAGTAGTATTACCAAGGAGTCCAAAAAAAACTATTCTGATTGAAACCATAGTGATTTAACTAGAATATCCAAATCCCTATTCTGCATATCCCGTAGTCATATGTTTTGTAAGTACCAGTGTATTCAATTAGCCCTCTGCTGCGAACGATATAGCAGGCTTAGAGGGTGAGTGATTGGCGAGGATCGCCTACGACATATTTAAAGGTGTTGGGGCTAATGCAACAAGCCATCAATCGCAGCTTAGCTGTGAAATATGAACCTTATTTGCATCTCTACTTATCGCACTCTTTAGCAAAGGTCATCCTCATTACCACCTAACAGAATAACAAAATCATTTTCCAAGAATACACCCCCCCCCCCCCACCCCTGATGCCTGTCTGCTGTTGACTTACACACAGTGCTTGGATTATAGAGATGGTAGTTTTCGAAGGGGGTAGGCCGCTTAAGCAATTACTTCTCTTTTTCGAATTGAACCGATTTAAACTAGAAACTCCCCTTGTGAAGTGGCGTCTAGGTATATATAGGATGCTTTTGAAATTACTGAAAATAGCATTAATTCGCAAAACATTTTGTAATGGAGCATTGCTTTTGAGTCTGATTATTTTCTTTTTCAATTGTTTGTCAAAATACTTGTTGTTTTTTAGAATAAAATATCACTAGTTAAACCGTTGTGTGGTGCTAACGCTATATATAGGTTATAAAATATAGTACGATGTTGCCTCTTTACCAATGAAGCGATATAATCGGAAAGCATTCCAATAGATCTGCCACTGAATATCTGAATAGTTTGAACACCTCGATCAGTCGACTAGAATAAGTTGAAGAAGAACCTGGAAGCAGCTAATATCAGAACCTATCTGAAGCTAAACGAACCCTATGCAATGCTTAGCCCGTAAGTGGATCGCAGCAACCTAATAACTTTGCACGATAGGATGAAACCTAGCCTGGTTATTCAGTGACACACATTTTAGTTCCAACATCATCGGTAACATGTTTTTCTTTTGGGTTACAAAAAAGAGCTTTGTTTGCTTATGAAGAGCTTCCTTGGCGATGGTTAAACACCGACGCGAGTATGTGGCCAATTGTTGTTTGGAGAAGTATAGAACTATAGTTGCAATTGAGAGACCAAATAAATCAACATGCAAATCCAAAATGTAACATCCACAATTGCGGTCGTGTACTCTGTAGTGTACTTTGAATGATCTAGTGTTTTCCTATTTAGTTTATCATGTTCTCTTGTTCCAACTTTTTGTTATTAGTGTCTGTTTGTATGTGTATATTTTCACTTTTTTACAACAAAAAGGATAACGCACTGAGAACCTTAAGTCTGAAATATGCAGGTTTGTCTCCCTTTGGGTCAAAACGAAAACAGAATACTTCAAAAGCCGTTTTTTAACACTAGAAGGTTAAGATAATCGAAACAAAGAGTTTTGACTATTTGAGTGTACCACAAATGATTCAAACTAAATAGGCTTGCCTGCTGTGAGTTTTATCTAAAGGGAAATAGATCTATATTTAGTAAATAAAAAATGATTAGTAAAAACTCAAGTAGACAAAGACATCAATGTCCGTCCCATCTATGTAAACCTAAATGTGGGATAAAGGCGAGTGCCCATCTCGGGGGCTGCCCCCATAGCTCAGCGGTCTAAGGCGTTATCAATGCTTGCTGTCTCTCGCCACTGTTAATTGTTCCTGGTTTGAATGAGACTCGGTAAGAAAGGTTGCAGTCACTTAGGGGCAGTCGGTGATTCTCCCCGGGTTGTAAAGTTTCCTCCACTATTAGCAATTAGCCTGTCTCGAGTCAATCGTAATATGATATATAGAGTAACAATAGAACAATATTAAAAAATCCAAAATTAATACCAAAAAACAATAATTGATCAATTTCGTGCTCCTACACATTCTACTCTTCAATTTCGTTCACCAAGAACTTACACAATCTGTGCATTTGAATGATGTTTTCAAGATAAATATCACGATACACTGGGACTTGGAAAGTTCTCCTAAACTTAATCATATTTAATGTCCATTGATGTCTAGGTAATGAAGCTCGTACAAAGTTAATCATTCACAATAAATTGCTTGATTTAGTTGTAAATAACAGATGGTATACTTCTACTTCTCCTTATTGATTATAGTGGTAAATGAATCAATGAATGCAATTTAGTTCATTTGCAATCAAAACTGACCTACAATCAGGTCTCATACACCACTTCACCAGGCTTCTCTGCACAGGTCGTCGCAAACAGCATACCGCGTGTGAACATTGAAATCGAGACCAAAGATCTTATTGCAATTCCATAGATATCTAAGTAACTATCATAATTCTGGAGAACAGACCAAGGGTCTTTGAGCACAATATTTTTTGGAGAAAATGAGTTCCGAATGTTTGAAAAAGGTGGCCCTATCATAGAAGCCTTTATATCATTTAATAGGATTTGTCTATATACGGGTTCGTCAAAAGACAAAACAACAGTGGATATAGTTCGTGTGTTGATGAATTCAGTATGAAATGGTACCCTCTGGCCACGTCCAACCACATCAAATTGTATCATTATTATCAAAAGATCTATCTTTAAGTCATGCACAGTACTACCGGTACTTATTCATCCATCTATTGCCTGCAAAACAAATGTTTACTAGATACATTCTGGCCATGCATCCCTATACTTGCCGAAATCAATAGCGCATAATTGACTTAACCTGTCGCACTCCCTGAAGCCATGTCACACATGTGACAGCATGCACTATTTGGCAGTTTTATTTGTATTATTTGTTTATTCATATTTATTCTTAGTTACTTATTGTGTTTAAATCTATGTTTAGGTTCTATGCAATAGATGAGTTTGTATTACGTATGATTTTGTACAATTGTCGGTACAGTCAATAAACATACAATACAATACAGGCATGAATGCACACAAGGTTCTACATTACATTTTTTCATCAAAAGTCTGAGATTTGCCAAATCACTCTACAATTGCCCTTTGCACTCAAAAGTGATTTGTTGAACACCTTATTGAAATTAGAAAGTAGTCAATTTCAGGAGAAATTGAACAGAGCGATAGTCCTCCTTGGAGGGATTGTTTGTACGGTGTAACTAGAAAATGTACTATTATCACAAAATGACGGGTAGTGAAGAGGGGATATACTGCATCACAATTATTCAGAAATGGTGTAAAGTGGATTGAAACATCACGAGAAGAAGAATAGCTTCCAGATTACAATTTAGTTTCTGTGCGGCCCGATAGGTGGCCTTTCAGTAAGGTGGTATCGTCTACTTGATAATCTACTTCGGAACAGTGGCAACCACATCACGATAACAGGAATCGATGGTTGATGCAAGGCTTCATGGGTTTCCAGCTGGGTCGTGGATTATCTATGATATGAGGGTAGAGAAATAGTGTTTAAGAGAATTAAATTTGGTATTTTATATTTTGTTCTGGAAAAATGCAAAAGTAATTGAATAAAACAGTACGATGTCTTCTATGATAACAACATAAAATGATTTCTCAACACGTCAGCCTAGACCCAACTCGGCCTCCTTCAAAGATGTCTCCTGCTCCCTTTTTACAATATCCACTGGAAGCGCTAAAGATCAAGTTTTATAGCTGATTAGCTTCTTATAGGTTCACAATTTACCCATACCAGACAGGGTGGTTTGAAAATACAAAGTTCCAGGGTTTCTGGTGCTGACGGCACCTAAAGGTTTCGGGCTGCACTCTCATCCTTTACACAGCAACAGACCTCCCTCAGCTCTGTATTTTCAGGCTCAATACCGATACCATGTGCTGCTCCTGTGACTACAGGAAATGCAGCCCACAACGTCCGACCTTACCTACGAGATTGTTAAAAGATCGAGTTGATGTCGAAAATGTTATCGAGTTTTATCAATTATAATATTGATTGATTCATTACCTTGATATTTTCCTAGAAATAATTTTTACATGCCGTTTACCCAGAAATACCAGGAAAATACAGCCTCAGACTCGCAGCCTTACTTCCGCTCCTCCTGTCTTTTCAGTACCAAGTATGGTAGACTCTAAATCCCCGCAGATGTCAGGAATGGCAGAGGTAGGGAACCGGGAATTCCAAGATCAAAAGTTTCCTGTGATGACGTAATTCCTGACATCTGCGGGGATTTATGGGGCGCCGTTTGTAACATCCATATTTTTGTCGACAGAAGCAATTTTGTCGAGACAGAAGTCTAAGATGTGACATTTGGCGAGTGGTTACGCCATGTGTAACACAAAAGTACTTTTGTCCTGACAAAAGTACTTTTGTCCTACAAAAGTTAGTTTTGTCTGACAAAAGTACTTTGGTACAACAAAAGTTGGTTTTGTCTGACAAAAGTTACTTTTGTCTGACAACAGTAATTTTGTCTACGACAAAAGTACTTTTGTACTTTTGTTGGACAAAGGTACTTCTGTATTGACAAAAATTGCTTCTGTCAACAAGAGTATGGATGTTACAAACGGCGCCCCATAGGGATTAAGAGTCTACCTACCAGTATCTGCTCAACAGATGGAATGTGTTTGGCTGACAGCAGGTGTACACATCAGTAAGATGTACGACGCTCGCATTGCGTCAAGGAAAGGAATCGGTTAATTATCTTAATGAAATTAACAGTGTTATCTTCCGGGTCAAGACCACAGCTATGAGAATTGGACTTTGAATATGGTTGTAGATAAGTTACCTTGATTTATTTCTCATTGTTGATTGTACCTTTTTCCCACTTTATCTATATCATATATTATGTATTAGAGTGTTTCTTATAATTATATGAATGCAATTTTGTAGCACAAGTTACAGTTAATAAATATACAAACATGCATAGCTCTGGCGGAGCTTAAGACCAAAGAGGCTGCTAATGTGCACGTGTGCGAAAATATAATGGCAACACTCTACGGGGAGCAGAACTCATGAAGTTGCAGGTCTAACTCTTACCACCTTTCATAACCCTTCGTCGATGGTTCAAGTTGAATCCGTTGTAAACGGATTAAACTTAAGAGAGCTATTATAGTCGTAGATGAATAAAAGCTTTTATTCATCTAAGATTATAGTCTACAAATATCAATATATGTTTATATATATATATATATATATATATATATATATATATATATATATATATATATATATATATATATATATATATATATATATGTATATATATTTATATACATATATCAATACGCCATATCATATCATATGCCATTCACAGACCCTCCTCTTATTGATGTAAGTGCAATGTACCAACGTCCAAATACGCCATAATGCAGCCGCTTTTTATAATACGGCGACCTAATCAGGATATCTGTGTAGGTGTTTCCTTCTGTATGAAGGAGGTTCAATTAAACTGACAGGTAGACGTACTTCATTATTTCAAGGAAAAATATATAGAAAAGTGACTATCCATAGCGATAAATCAATATGTGTATTTGCAAAGGGGGGTTCGTCAAACCCCTCGTACCGCACCCCCTCTGTATTGTACTGACTGATTGGTAATTGGAGGCTGAGTTAGTATGAGGTTGGGTTGGCTCATGGCCGAGTTATCTGCCATTTATCTAATGAAGTTGCTGTATAAGTTCACATTCAGACTCAGTGCAGGCTATATTTATACTTGGTGTTGTTGGGGCAATAGTTATTTTCAATACTAGGTTTGTAACCATGCCACACGGGTGAGTGGGTAAGAGCCATTCGTTTTTGTACTCCCCCTAGCAGCCCAGACGGACATCTAGCAGTGGAAATCTCCAGCAGACAAACACCTGTTCAAAAAGCTAACAGGGTCTTGGTATTGACTCAAAGCATTCAAGTCCCGTATCAACCCATTTTACAATTGTTAACATTGATTTATTCATTTTTCGATTGAAAAAATGATTTTATCATTACTTTCATAAGAAGTGATAAAAGCATTACCGTTTATTTATTTTACATTTACAGCCGTTTATTTGCAAAGAAACAAACAGAATAAAAGCTATAATAGTTACTTTTATCTTATGTATGGATGTAATTATTAGCTATGACTTGTGCAAAAATACCCCCAGAACCTCGTAAGCCACTCACCTGTACATGTATGAGTAATGACTGCTCCCTGAACCGACCATGCGATAGAGATCCAAGGGGAGACGGACCAGGAAGCTTCATCCCCTCAGTAGGTCACAGGCTACCCTCAAGCGAACAGGTATGGAGAACAACATGGCAACACCACCGCCTTACAACCAAAACCAGGTAAATAAGCACGATAGTCTTTAATCTACCATATATAGCATGGATACGTGTATACAAGTTAAGTAGTTTGGGTAGCACATAGTGGTGCATTATGAATGATTCTTATCACCTGTGCTGCGAATACTGCTCCCCATTAGTGTACGTTGCAGTGCTGAATTAATTGAATGTGAATCAATCAACCGGCCAGTGAGGCGGCTGACCACTAGCAGGACCCTGAGCTCTTATAACTTGCTAGAATGGTCAAAGTGCTATATTAAATCAGCTAACGGAGTTGAATAGTTCTATAACTTCACTATAGTTGTATAGTTCACCTCTACCACCACTAGAAGGTTACGTTATTCATTTATTCAAGCAGAGCCATTACATCATTTTGAGTCGGATTGTCCTCTACCCTGATTGTATTTGACTAGTTAGCCTACACAAAGTGTATATTGTCTGAAACATCGTTTGATGAAAAACATATTGATAATCACAAATATACCCTCTCAGAAAAACGACAACATGCATAGCCTTTTCAAAGGGATATCCTATCCAAAATTATGGACTGGGTACCATCAAATTTCATGTGGAGAAAAGATCAATACAGAAGGAAGAGTATCATATTTTCTCGAATTTCTTCTTCCTTGAAATATTATGACCATATTTTCAAATTATAGATTTTATAACTTCTTCATCGTTATCATCAGAGGATACCATAGTCGTATACATGTAGCTAAACATCTATGTCAACATGCATATAACATATCAGTTACATCGCCCGCTGCTTGATACCTGTCTACATTGCTGCATGCATTAACTATCCCTGCTCACAAGTGATGAGAACACCACCTTAGATTTTAAAAAAAAGAATGGATATGTAGCGAGACCAATTACTATATGCGCTATAGTGAAGGGATGGACACGACAAGGGTTTCTCAGATCTGGCATCAGCGTGAGGTCACCAGGGAACAAGGACAAATCAGGGCTCTTGTATCATTTACATTACAGAGAAACGTGTGCACCAGCATCATCTGAGCATGCGCAGAGCACGACTCTTGGGATATTGGTGGAGGCTGCCCTGTTCAGGTTGACCGGCTGGTTTCATATCACTTTGTTTTTATTTATTCAAGAGAGATCCTGCTGTGTGGTAAAGAGTAGCGTGTGCAGCGTGTCGTAGTCATTTTACGCCACGCCTTCGATAAATAAAACAAGTCTTTTCTTCATCTAAAGGCCATGCGTAAATCTTGAAAAAAGACTGTTTTCAGCCATTTTTCGCCATATTATATCAGTTTTTAGGTTAACGCGTAATATTTTGTTAAATCTAATTCTACCATCTCAAAGAGTATGTCCTCAAGCATATATGTACAAACTTTCATGAGCTTAGGTAGACAATAAATATTTTTTTGACGTAAATTACAAAAATCACTCATTTTAGTTCATTTTTTGCATTTTTTGCCCCAAAAACACCTTAAACGACAAAAGAAATCCCGCCATCCACCCATACCATATTGCCCACCTTATGAAGATATGATTTAGCGTGGATGGCAGCTTGTAACAAATTTTGCCATCAAAAGTCACATTTTTGGATTTGGCCGCCAGACTACTTCGGGATGATGCAATGACTGATGTTAGTACAAGCTCAGATAAATAACATCTAAGGTACAAGGCATGAATATGCATCTCAGCTTCTACCCATTTGTGGTTGCAGCTACCAAAACAAACTGTTTTGGAAAAAGCATCCCTATAATTATAGATAAGATATATATATATATATATATATATATATATATATATATATATATATATATATATATATATAATTGTTATAAGCACCCAAACGACAATGTTAAGGAAACTTCAGCAGTTTGAGAATGTCTCTCTAGTAATAAATACTGTCGAAAGTTCACTTTTTAAGAGAAAGAAACATTTTCAAATAATCCAATAAATTCGATTTTTTTTGTGGGGGAGGGAGATACCAGGAAATAAAAACAAGTCACAGACAAGAAAAGTATATAGTTCAATTGGGAGAAAGGTTATATTCTAGAGCTACATGAAAAATGCCATATACATTTACTTAGTATGTGATTTAGGTAGGTGGTCGAAATGGTTTCCACTACCTTTCCACGAACGGATATCTGTATAGAAATGCCCTATATATACGGGTTTTACTGATAATGAACAAGATGTCTGATCAAGGAAAACACGTCTAACAAAATAAAAAGATAAGGGTAGGTGTAAGCGAACATTGTTGTGCTTGTGTGATTGTTGACCTTCTATTACTTGACCTTCACGAGCATGTAAGACCATCGTGTCTGGGTCAGTGGAATTTTCCTTGAGCAGGGGGGCTGCCAGGGCCCCCTTTTCATGTCGACAACCTCTGCCCTGCGACCATTATTGGTGTATCAATGCAGAGACGTACATTCTCCCTGATTTGTGATTGTATAGATATGTACCGGAAAGGCAATTAGTATCTTGTATACAGACGTCATACGACGGCGGATCGGGATGGGATAACTTCATACCACATACGACTATGATTACTCCGTAAATATATAAGCTTCGTCCGATAGGTTACTTATTAGAGTAATACATGCCAAAGAACTTTTATTAATATTACCAGCATCTAAGAAACAAAAACGTTGGTCCTATAGTCGTTGTATATAAGTTTCTGTAAGCGCGCATTCCATCAAGTTTTGGTAATGTAAATTATCGTCTTCCTAGTGAGAACTATATACGTTACTTTATAGCGTGTGGGAAACTGCTTCTGTCCACAACTGTTTGCAGTGGTCATCCTATCAATTTGTTTTATACGTGTAATCAGTGCAGTGGAATGAACCGCATAACATGCGGTTACATTTGAAAAAGTGTAAATTAAAACGTGTTAAAATTTTCAATAATCAAAATGAAAAATACATGTATACTAAATTGTGCCTGCTATCGTAGTCCTGTAAAAGATTCTATTCGGAAAATATATTTTGAAAGAGAAAATTCGACAGATATTCCCAACACGTGTCCTGAAATAGAAACTTGTTGCTAACGCACTTGCTATTACATCGCATGCATGGGTCACTGGCCTATTGACATACCTTGCACAAAGAGAAGGGCCAGCGAAGACGTACAATGTCTGGGGCCTTGACATGGGACAATAAGAAAGGGCCGCCTTCAAAGCCGCAGTGACCACTGGTGGACAGTGGAACAGGGCCGCCTTCAAAGCCGCAGTGACCACTGGTGGACAGTGGGAACAGGTCGCTTAAGGTGATAGTCTAGTACACCAAGATTATCACCACTAGGTGGTGTCCTTGGCTAGCCCCTGAGAATGGATATCAAAGCAAAAGATTACACATGAGCGGTGTTCACTCCCCCACGGACATCGACCTAGCGACTTCCAATTGTGGTACGGTCAAGAATGACCACAAATGAAAGGTCCTAACAAAGGGTAGGTCCCGTAGGGCCTTCCGTGTTAAATTTGTCCCAAACGACATGGCTGTCTGTTTTAACCATGCAGATTCATTCAGCCTAGACCATTTTGACCAAAATTTTCATCTCATTTTTTGGCTGAAACTGAATAACAATACAGTCTTCGAAGCCAGTATTTTAGAATATAACAGATATGAACCCCCTCTAGGTGCAAGCTCATGTCACATGTACCTTGAATTCTGACAGGACCTGAAAATCAGCATTTACTATGTAAACCACGTGCTGTTAGAAATTTTGAGGCTTATGGGAACATTCAAAAATGTTTTTAAAATACTCATCGTGCAGATTCTCAGTTGAGGTAGGACCTTGCACCTCACCAAAGATATGAATAATCATATGGTAGACTCTCATTTTCAAGTACAGGGTAAGTCTTGACATTTTGCCAAAAAACGAAACACATCCAGATATGTTCTTCAAGGGTGCCGCATTACCTCAAAATAGTCACTTATTGATAAGTTTACCATTATTCGGCAACTATGAGATGTAACCTTTACAATAGCACAAGTGCCGTTGGCTTAATTAAACTCAGTTTTCAGATATTTAAGTTTTAAAAATGACCCGTGTATCGGGTAGGGTTCTACCTTAAGGGCCGCAGTGACCTGAGTGGTGCGGTAGATTAAGGTGATGGGTACCATTGCAAGCCAGTTAAAAGCCCTGTCCGAAAACACACCTCAAAGCAGCATAATCCTATAACTAGGTGTATCTCCAGGTTCCTGAGTGTTATCAGGTAGAGAATATCATCGCCACCTGTCATTATTCAATCCATATTCTGTTTTATATCAAAATTTACAACTTTTTTTTCAAATGACATATTCTCATTAATTACGCAGGTGATGGTTACTGCAGGTTCAGAGTTACTTTAGGGATATCATTGACTATGCCCAATAAAAATAATTTTTTTGATTTTTTACTCCTGAAGATTTTTACAGACCATAACGTTGAAAATTTTAGTTAGAAATCTCCACACCAACTTCACTTGGTAACCTCACAAGCTCATAGCTAGCACCTATTTATAGCATCCTGACCACAAGCCATTGTCTTGAGATCGTCGATGTGTATCTTTGTGCAACTCTCTTTTGTTTCGAGTGCTCAGGAGTGATCAGCGAGGTATGTCAACTACTATCAAAGGGGTTCCCATGCCTCCACACACGAGAATTCTCACTAGAATTTTCAATGTTATGGCCTGTAAAAATCTTCAGGAGTAAAAAATCAAAAAAATACTTTTTATTGGGCATAGTCAATGATATCCCTAAAGTAACTCTGAACCTGCAGTAACCATCACCTGCGTAATTAATGAGAATATGTCATTTGAAAAAAAAGTTGTAAATTTTGAAATAAAACAGAATATGGATTGAATAATGACAGGTGGCGATGATATTCTCTACCTGATAACACTCAGGAACCTGGAGATACGCCTAGTTATGGGATTATGCTGCTTTGAGGTCTGTTTTGGGACAGGGCTTTTAACTGGCTTGCAATGGTACCACCGGCGGATCCACACCGGTGATTCGGGTGACAAGTCACCGCTCAATTCAAAAAGTGGATGTTTGGCACCGGTCAAATCCGCGAGCTGACCCCTTCCTGTTCACACCACCACTTTTTAGACAGGCAGTTAGAGGGCATCATGCCCCGGATAGACTTCCTTAAACCCCCCCTTGGGACGGATGGATTTAGGAAGAGCAAGCAGTCAACTCAACATTGTTTTCGCGACGGCCGCCAGACACAATTTCGCAATTTCTCACGAAGTTTATCTTTCTACCCCTCATTGATCCTAGCAACAAGGAAGTTGGGTTTCTAATTGCTTGGTCAGTTGAGCCAAGTAACCAGGGCATTACTTCCTTGTTCAGGGTGCTTTAAGTACAAACATTTGTCACATGGTATAATATATGAACTTCTTAAGCATCTGGCATACTTGTCTTCTAATTACTGTTTGAAGTAATGAAAGGTTGTATTTTCTAGTATCCTTTTCAGACAAGGAACCACCAAAATCTAGAA
>OZ012684.1:88009577-88146618 GCA_963942565.1 Maea johnstoni | reverse complement strand
TATATATATATATATATATATATATATATATATATATATATATATATATATATATATATATATATATATATATATATATATATATATATATATATATATATATATATATATATATACATATATATATATACATATATATACATATATATATATATATACATATATATACATATATATATATATATATATATATATATATATATATATATATATATATATATATATATATATATATATATATATATATATATATATATATATATATATACATATATATATATACATATATATATATACATATATATATATACATATATATATATATACATATATATATACATATATATATATACATATATATATATATATACATATATATATATATACATATATATATATATACATATATATATATATATATATATATATATGTATATATATATATATGTATATATATATATATGTATATATATATATATATGTATATATATATATATGTATATATATATGTATATATATATATATATATATATATATATATATATATATATATATATATATATATATATATATATATATATATATATATATATATTAAAGGCAGCACAGTTTTCAGATGTAGCAGTTTGAAACTCAGCTCAAGTAGCTCTACCTTGAGGATTAATGTAGAACCA
The DNA here is from genome assembly GCA_963942565.1 of Maea johnstoni. Classification (NCBI taxonomy): domain Eukaryota; kingdom Metazoa; phylum Annelida; class Polychaeta; order Spionida; family Magelonidae; genus Maea; species Maea johnstoni. The sequence continues at coordinate 88,145,944 of OZ012684.1, read as the reverse complement.
AACATGGACTGAAATCAACTCAGGGTAGACTAGTGTCAGACTAAGGAAAGAACCAGAAGTGTAGCTGATCTGGTTCCATCGCTTCTTTCCTACCACTTTAAAGTATAGGACCCTATTGTTGTACAGAAATTCTAAAGGATAAAGAGATGAAATATTAAAATATAAAGCATACATAAAACGCATACGGATATCAGTATCTTTATATTTTCATTTACAGCGTCTGGAAGATAGGAACTTTGAAAAGAAAAGTGGAGAACCTGTCAATATGCATTGGTATCTTGTTCGTGGTTGTGATTGGCCTGGCAGTAGGAATGGGTCTCCTCCACACCCTCTATGGTCCACACAGCTCAGGTAAGGCACGGGTTAATGTAATACAGGAGGCAGAGAGATACATTACCACTTGACAAGGACACTCATGTCAAAGCATTTACTGTACTCATATATATCTACATTAAATGTCATTGCTGAAGACACTCCCCATGACCCTCTGTCAGCATTATTCGTAGTAGTAGTAGTAGTAGTAGTAGTAGTAGTAGTAGTAGTAGTAGTAGTAAAATCTGTAGTATTGTTTTTTCATGTGTAATTTTCGATGGTTATGATTATCACCATTATCATGTTCATTTTATTATTGTCATTATTAGTACTATTATTATTATTATTTTTATTATCATTATTATTATTATCATCATTATTATTGTTGTTGTTATTATTATTAGTAGTAGTAGTATTAGTATTAGTATTAGTATTAGTATTATTAGTATTATTATTATCATTCATACTTGTAAAATAGACCGTCATCATCATCGTAGTTGTTATTATAATATCTTTGCTTTATAATAATTTCCAGGAATACTGAAGAAGGGCGATATGCTCACGGTTCGATATTCGGTGGGCAATACCCTTGATGCCAGCAACAGTCCATACAACCAGCAGATAACAATAGAAACCCTCCCCGTCAGCTTCTTCCAGGTCATGGAAAATGCAGCCAGCAAGGATGACAAATTCAAGTAAGTGAAATTGTATTCATAAGGATAGGAAAAACCGTGATATAATATGAGTGATATGTCTCTTAGTTCAGTTGTTCGATTTTCCAACTCCTTACAATTTTACTTCTGATTTTTTTTTAAATCTTTACAATTGTACATTAAAGAAGCTTTGGTACTTTGTATCGTTTTCTGATTGGCCAATATGTGGCCAATCATTATGTGGCCTACTACTACTACTACTACTACTACTACTACTACTACTACTACTACTACTACTACTACTACTACTACCGGGTACTACTACTACTACTACTACTACTACTACTACTACTACTACTACTACTACTACTACCGGGTACTACTACTACTACTACTACTACTACTACTACTACTACTACTACTACTACTACTACTACTACTACTACTACTACTACTATCAGGTACTACTACTACTACTGCTACTACTACTACTACTACTACTACTACTACTACTACTACTACTACTACTACTACTACTACTACCACTACCAGGTACTACTACTACTACTACTACTACTACTACTACTACTACTACTACTACTACTACCGGGTACTACTACTACTACTACTACTACTACTACTACTACTACTACTACTACTACTACTACTACTACTACTACTACTACTACCGGGTACTACTACTACTACTACTACTACTACTACTACTACTACTACTACTACTACTACTACTACTACCGGGTACTACTACTACTACTACTACTACTACTACTACTACTACTACTACTACTACTACCGGGTACTACTACTACTACTACTACTTATACTACTACTACTACTACTACGACTACTACTACTACTACTACTACTACTACTACTACTACTACTACTACTACTGGTACTACTACTACTACTACTACTACTACTACTACTACTACTACTGGTACTACTACTGGTACTACTACTACTACTACTACTACTACTACTACTACTACTGCTAGCCCCATAACTGCTCTATGGTATTTATGTGACCTCTTTCTTACCACTCCGTCAACCCACAGTGCGTCTTTTTATACTTAAGAGGGTTTGAGTTAATATGGAACCAAATGATAAGGGCAAAGTACATTTCCATGAGAATTATGATGAATGATGGATATAATTTGGAAACCGAAATATATTACTTAATTACACCTTAGAAGACTTAATCCAAGATTACACAGAGTCTAGTGTTCGTTGATTATGATTTCATACATTCAAGTAGCAAAGTTTTAGTTTGATGTTTCACCAATAGGTGGCGGAATGGTTCAATGGCAAGCAACGAGATAACATTGCCATACACGGTCTCTCACATATAACAACGCGTTGACTACAGAGCTATATTTTGAGAAATATTTGACTTCTTCATATTTTGAATAAATACTGGCAGGCTTAAGATTTCCTTTTCAAACATGTTTTAAACATTATATTTACTATTTGAGTTATATTTCCAAAAGTTGCTAGATGCACATGGATTAGGGCAAAAACAGATAACGCCAATTTGTGTTATCTAATCTTTTTATCTTATGGGCAGTTATATCCTTGAGTATACATGACGTTAGGAGAAGCAGACATTCGCTATTGTTATAAATGGTGTAACCTATATAATTTCAGGTTCAGGAGCAAGTATTACGGGGGTAAGATGGGCCACATGGTCACGGAGATCAATGGCATCTCGGGAAACAGCACAGCGGGGACTTACTGGGCCTTCGTGCGCTTCTACTCCCAGGAGAAGCCCAAGATGGGCGAGTGTGTGATGTCTGTCGGGGTCAGCTCGTACGTGCCGAAAGATGGCGACCATCTTGGATTCCGTCTGGTACCTTCCGATTACTGGAAGAAAGCTCCAGGCTGCGACAAGAACGCCTCACACGCATAAAATGCAGAGAATCTGTAACATGCTTCTAAGATCTTGATTTTTTCGTTCTTCCATCCAGTACCAGGATAAAAAGTCTTTTTGTTCACCATTTGGCAATACTCGTTTTTCCTAAGTTTATAACACCTTTGTTAAAAGTGTTCATAAAATATGAAGAAGTGTTTCATACATGTACGAGTCATTTCATGACTTAATAAGACTGTGACAGGCTTGCTTTACATGTATTTGCTTGATTGAGATTTTTGTAGCTTTTGCCAGGGTTGCATCAGCATAACTAAAAGCCGTTTCTGTTTATTAAGACTTGAATAGCATACACTATTCTAAGATATGCATTTTTGTTATGTTTGTGCGTTATTTGCTTGATTGAGATTTTCATAGCTTTTGACAGGATTGCATCAGCATAACTTAAACTCTTTTCTGTTTATAAAGACTTAATTGGCATACGATATCATTGAACTAAATATTGCTTGAAACATTACTTTGCTATGTAGTTTCAATATATGTAACCACATGCGTATTACAGTTAACATTCGGTTTAAGGTTATGATCTCGTACCTGTAACTGAAGCAAGATGCAAACAGATGAAGCGATTCTTTCATTTGCCGTCTTACATTGAAAGCAGCCACATGTGTTTTAAACAGAATACTGATCACAAGCGAATAAGATGGTACTAACAGAGGTCGATTTCCTAACATGCAATGCGAACCTACGTGTTTTTGAGAAATTAATCGCATACCTAAAGTTGAATACCAAAATAATACCAAATGCTTCATGTTTGCATCTTGCTTTAAATTTTTACTGAGGTACAGTCTTGATGAATCAGTTTTATGATGTGTTTGGTTCAAAGTTATTGTATAACTTCGAAGAGGTTAGATATTACTTAAAACTGGTAAGCTAGGACAACAATTTAAGAAAACTGTTCCAAACCCTGACGCATATATTGAATACACATGTATCATATCTCATTTGTCCAACATATTTACAGATACATCTGTATTTTAATATTACGTATACTAAGCTAATATCAATATGCAGCGAATCTTATTCAATTAACTATAGGTTCCAATTCGGCGAATCTTACTTGATCTTCTACGTCATTCGTATGGGATGATGTAAATAATGATTTTGTAGTAAAATCTTATCTTAATAAAATATTTCAAATATTAAATGTTGTTCTTTTTCTTTCCATCTTCGTGTGAGATATAGCTTCATGACAGAATCCATCTTTAAATCGTACATTTATTTGAGATCTACCTAAATACAAGAGTATACAAGCAACCCCATCACAAACATATTAGTTGAAAGAATAATTCATTAATGTAGATATATTCATCGATTTGTAAATTGAAGTCATCAGAACATGCTTATACGACCAGCAATACGTATGAAAACAACATCTACATTTAGATACTAGTAGACCAAAACAATCAATTTTCCAGATTATATGTATGTAGAAAGCGTGACCCTAGGAATGCCATATATAAGATAGGAAAGTTTGTCAAGGTTTGATGCTGGCTTCTCGCAGTTGAATGTGTCGTTGAGGATAGCCTGCATTGCTGCTCCGCTCATCGTCTTGGGAAAGGCATCCATTGGGAAGGTGGCAGCACCTCCGTGGCGCTTGGAGAGAATATACGCTGCCAGTTGCTGGTTGACGTGCATGCGCCAATCAAGCCATTCGTCGATGTCTGTCTTCCTGCTGCGCCCTCTTTCGGACGACCTGGTACCAATATCTTGGTACGTCCTTGATATTCTGAGCTGGGGCTTTGGTTGGACTGGAGGCCCCCTTGGTGGTAGAGCACGACCGGTTAAGCCTATGGGGTGTTGGGGTGGCATGGCACCCTTGTTTTGAAGCCCAGGACCAACTTTCCGCGTGGGGCATTCCGACACTCTTGGATGACCTACTTTTGTTCTCAGCAGTCCTGCGCCATTTTGGTATCGGTCACGTGATGCTATATTTGTATGTTTGGCGGAAGCTGCGCCACCTGTTGACTGAAATGACAGACCATGGTTCCTCAATGGCGTTGCGGAGGAAGAGGCACTACTATGACCCTTTCGCAGCGCAACGGCCCCTCCGGCCTTTCTTAGGCTAGGCTTGCGCTTTAAGGAAGACTTCCTTTTTGTAGACTTCCTCCGAACGGGTGTGGAAACTTTTGATGGGCTGAAAAATAAAGAAAATTGAATCAAGGTTTAATAAGTCACCAACCATATGTTACCTAATTTTCAAAAAAATGAATTTCACAAAATATCCCCATAGATTATTCTTCTGAACCTGAAGTTTTCGAAAATTTCGGCAATATTCGCCAAAAATTGCTCTGCTGCATTAAAACTAACATGGAAAAGCAAACTTGGCTTCATTGTGGTTTCATATATTTATGGCGCTGTTTCATTTTATTTTCCGTCAATAAGTATCATGTCATTCACTGTTGTGTTTTGGCGCAGTGTATTAATTCGCCAATTGGATACTGATTTTCTGTTTAAGTGACCACAATTTCGATGGTGATTGACACCTAATACAGTCTGGAACTGGCTGTATACGTATATGTATGTTTGGATTGTCACGGTACAAATGGCAGTGGTGAAGTTATATCGCCCACATTAATATATTCCCTAATCTATCCGGGACACATATAGGCATTTTCTTATTTCTAAAATAAAAAAACGTTTCGGCCTTTGTGAATTAAATATCACAATGAAAAAACAACAAAATGACGCTGGTACTGAAGATGATGATGATGATGATATATATCGATGGTGATGAGAAGAAGAAGAAGAGGAATAGAATATAACGACCAAATGTCCATTATAAAATATGTATAATTACCTTTTACCCTTCTTGCCTTTTGATCGTTCAACTGGTCCCTCTCTCCTTTGCTCACGCTTGGATTTCTCTGGCTTCGTCTTCTTCTTTTTCCTGAATCCCATGGTACTGTGTGAATGGCCCAACGTTCTTTATTTGTACAAACTCCGAGGGAATGACCGCTTTTCGTCCTCACACGAAACTATTTAAGCTACGCAAGCTAGATTAATGGTATTTTGAGATTAGATATAGAATAATGGTAGAATGAAAGAGACGTTTTAGCACACATGTATTTGTTTCTCGGCAAACAGCTTAATTACGCGTGTCATCACAGATGGTAAAGTGATGAATGCATTTTAAGGTGGACGGACATTATGATATGGCCAATGAAAAAACAATACAATACAACTGGCAATTTACTTTGGAGTTTTTCAATACTAAGTTAACTTATGCGACGAAAATTTCTTATACACAAAATGGAACTATAGCTTGATCTGTTTACCTACGCGTGAGCTTCTAAGCGACTTTTTTAGATGTCGGCAAAAACGAGAAAGATGGCACATATTGACATCTTTATACATCTCCACAGGAGTCCCTTCAGAAGCGTTAAACCATTCGCTGTAGAGGATGCACGGCTACGGCAATAATGTGTTTTTTCAACACTATAACTTTAGTTCATTTTGAAAATGAGAATGTATTCTCAACACAGTATCTTAGAATGACTTTTTCAACACAATGATTCTCATGTCATTGACTGACTTTCTTAGCCACGTATTGTCGCAATAAAACATCGCAAATTTCTAATGCAGAGATCATTCACGATCAGGGAGAACAAATGCGATATATAGAATAATCCATACCGTGTATGATAACGTATCTCAACTACTACTACTACTACTACTACTACTACTACTACTACTACTACTACTACTACTACTACTACTACTACTATGGCAATGAATCCATGACTTAAGAGCACCCAAGTTCCTCAAGTAACTGCTCAGCTTATAAAATTATGCCAAAAGAGATTTCGAAGTATAAATGTAATAGTAATGTATATAATAATTTCGATGATTTTCGATAATTTGATAATACTGAAATGAACATCATAATTAATAATGATTTCTCAATTTCAAGTAATCTTCTTTAATATTTGCAAAGAACAATTTTGACATTCTCACTTCATTGTGGAATGCATGTCACTAACATCTAGCGCCACCTTAAATTTTCATGAAAACCACGCGTAGTGCATCATTTTTTCTAGCTGTCAAAACAACGATGCGGCGTATTTTCCCCTGGTACCAGGTGTAGAATGACGTACGCTGATTATCAGTAGCCCCGCCATGTCACATTACTGCTTTGACATATGACATAAAAAGAATGTGTCCCTAGCTCCGACATCACTGACGATTGACCAAGATACTTATAGCAGTCCAGCTGTGCCGTTTTAGATGCCCAAGGTTACGGTCAAGCTGGTAACACTTGCACATGCCGTAACACGCAACAAGGCCAGTCTGTTATGTAAACTCCATCCTAGCGCGCGTGTAGTATGTATATATATATATATATATATATATATATATATATATATATATATATATATATATATATATATATATATATATATATATATACATATAATATATATATAATCTTAATGTGGAGATCATCCCAAAGGACAAGTAGAAAACAATACATCTGAAACAGATCCTCATCTGAGTCATACATTATCTAATCCTTTATTAGGTGACACTACATGCATGCGCACACTTCTGCGGTACTAAAATGTTGCAACTTCCAAGAGTATCATTTAAGGGAGAAGGTAGTTCAATCTGAATTACACGTTTTCGTTAGTAAAAGGGATAATAGATCCGAAAATATTTGCAAATAGTACATTGCATTGCATTTATTTCAATCCCTCCTCTAAATTTATATATTCATATTCATATATATATATATATATATATATATATATATATATATATATATATATATATATATATATATATATATATATATATATAATTACACATAGATGCATACTGTTACATGAAATCAATTTTTATGAAAGATTCCATTATATAAGTTTGCTCTTATATGTTATAAGTATAATAGTCTGTGTGGTGCTGATAAGTATGCATTATTGTGATATAAAATTGTAATGGTGTAGATTGTCCTGAATTGTAAATAAGAGAGTTTCGTTCTGGATAGACTAAGGATTTCCACACAAACTGATTGTTGTCATTTACCATGCAAAAATATCTCGAGTTCACTCCAACTCAAGACATGTGGGAAAGTTGTCAGTAACCTGGGAGTTATACTGTGGTTTTACAACTGGCCAGTAAGGAGTTTGACTTTATATGGCAGAAATAGTGGTGATAAACAGAATTCCAAACATATTAATTCAATATCATACACAGCCATTCTCAATGGCCATAACCGAATACTGAACCTTGAATTATGTCATCAACATTTCTTGAACCACCAGGGAATCATGGTTCTTTTATGCTATTGCTACTCCTAGAATATGTGTGTTAGATTACATTTATTTTGTTATATTTTAATAAGAGGGTCAAGTACAAATAAGCGGGTGCCTACTAAGTGGAAATGAATTCAAAAGCCAGTCTTTTTTTCGTATTTCATTGTTGTTTTATTCAATGTAGTTTTGGGGGTTGTCTTGCAAAACTTATTTTCAGTCATTATACCAATGTAAAGATAAACAGTAGATACGTTAGAAAGAGGAAGGTGAAATTTAAAGCAGGAATTCTATCTACTCACCCCCACTGCAAAGTGATACAGATACAAGTATATTGTAAATGAAAAATGATATTGGAAAGACTTAAATTTGCTACATAAATTTCCTCATATTTCCCTAACTGTGTACCCAGTGTTTTTCCATTCACATCTGGAGTTTGCAAATGTTCTGGCATGTATGAATATATATATATATATACATATATATATATATATATATATATATATATATATATATATACATAATATATATATATATATATATACATATATATACATATATATATATATATATATATATATATATATATATATATATATATATATATATATATATACATATATATATATATATATACATATATATATTTATATATATACATATATATATACATATATATATATATATATATATACATATATATATATATATATATATATATATATATATATATATATATATATATATATACATATATTTATACATATATATACATATATATATATATATATATATATATATATATATATATATATACATATATATACATATATATATATATATATATATATATATATATATGTGTATATATATATATATATATATGTATATGTATATATATATATATATATATGTATATATATATATATATATATGTATATGTATATATATATGTATATGTATATATATATATATATGTATATATATATATATATATATATATATATATATATATATATATATATATATATATATATATATATATATATATATATATATATATACACACACATTTTGGTTTTTGTTGTTTAAGCCACAAGTTTTTAAATAATTTCAAGAATGTTATTTTGTTAAATGAGTCATATTCAAGTTTCTGACCGAGTTGGTACACCAGATTGAAACGGATTAAACATTTTCATGATCAGAAAATATTTTGGTGACAGTCACACCAAGTGTTCAAATGTACTCTAGGATATTTTCAAATGAATGTTTGATGTAGATGAAAAACATTCATGGACTCCTATGTTATGTGAACACTGAAAAAACAATTCAGAGTTTGTATATGAAATACTTAATGGATGTAATTCTCGATCAACTGCAAACTGTGTCATAACTCTGTCATATTTAAAAACCATACCCTTACAGTCAAACAAACGATAATTAACTTGGTCATGCAAGGGAAATTGAAATAGCAAAATACTGGATGAAGCATCCCTCCCATTTGCCATATCACCATTGCAAGCAGAATAATAAGGAACCACAATTGAAAATACAAAATCAATTTAAGATTATGAACACAAACAATTACCTCCATAAAAATTGTAAATTTATAGGTACAGTGAACTCATTCACAACGAACAATGCAAATACCAATTTGTAATATTCCTTTAGAGAAACAAAGATTGGGCCAAAAAGGTGTATCAATTAAAGTCATAACCTTATTTATTGATAATAAATGATTGAATTTCAAGAGTATTAAAAATACAATGCCATTAAATCATTTGCCAGTCAAGAACATGTGATTTTAATAGTAAACCTTAAACCATTCATACCCACAGGTGTGCAAAAACCTCTCTTTTTAGTTAAACTTTAGAATAAAATAATAGAATGCATGCTTTGGAATATACAGGTATGTATCTGGCTTACATTGGATTAACCTACCTCAGAAAAAGCACTTTATTTATGTACCTCAGAAAAAAGCACTGGTCTTATCATCTTCAATGTTAATTTACATCACTTATTTTGGACACAGTCCGAGACTCCCTTATCTGTGTGTCAGTGACTTGCTCTTCTAAGTTGAGGTAAAAATCTGCTTGGGTACAACTTTGATGGGTACGAGTTGATTTTGATATGAGTTGGCATGGAACACACATAGGTTTCCATAGTTGCTTTTCCATTTGTACAGGAGTCATACACATAAGAAGGGAATTTTTTTAAGCATCTGAATTATTCTTTGCTTATCTCATACAAAATTTGAGGAATATGTGCCGCAGACTTCAGTTAACTTTGGTACTTTGGGATAAGTGAGTTTACATTATTTGAAGGAGAATGATACACAGCCAAAATAACTCGAGTTTTTGTTCCACTATTTTAAAAGCCTATTTTTTTAGAAATCTCAGCATACAGATAATGTATTTTGTGGGCATGAACGTTTTAACCCACTAATGCCGCAGCAGCCAAAGGCAGCCTCAAAATTTAGGTGCAACCATTCAGAAAAAGTATATTTAGGAAACTATTTGAAGGAGAAATATCAATTAGAAACCTACCAACAACTCTCCTCATATTTTGTAAAACCAGTCTTAACTCAAAAGTTATTGTCAACAGAAGTATTGTGGATACAGATAGCAATTTTAGAGGAACTCCTGAGCATAATTTGATCTAAAGAGATGAACTCATTGTATTGTTTTCATTATCAATAACACATGAATAGATCATGCAAATCACAAAAATGTTTTGCGCCTTGTCCATCAAGTATCAGTAATGATTTAGCGGGGAAAAATCTAAACATCAAATTTATTTAATCTAAGAAATCCATTTTAAAATTTCACACAAAACAAGATCAAACCTGATACCAACAAATAGCAAAGCAACAAGCAATTTATTGTTTAAAACGTAAGATATAATCTTTCACTTAGATATACAACAGTAACAAATATTGAATAGGACTCAAATTAATTCAAAACCTAATAATCCACCCACCCAAATAGGCAAAATGGGCTGACAAATGTGCACCCATCTTCATTGAAATCCAGGAAATGAAACAATTGAGGAAAATCTTATCCAATGGATATAAAGAACTTTTATTCTATTTTCCACAAAAAATATATATATTTACAAAAAAAGTGTCCGATCATGTGAGCCAGTTGGGTATCAGTAGGTTAAACATATTCCAGTGATAGGACTTTAGGACATCATTTTTTCTATTTATAGAAAAGTACTTTCTTTATACCACAATTAGCTAGAGAGATTAATTTGAGGGAAAATAGCTGGTGAAAAACAGGCGCAAGACTATCATTATTTATTTATCTATTAGTCAATTACAAGAACTTTTACTTTCATGTATCAGCTTCATATTTGTACTCAGAGAAATCGAATAAATACACAATACCAGGTTCAATTATTTTTCTTCTTACACTGATTTTAAGGAAATGATATGTTGAATCCACACTTTTAACAGCTGAAGATTGCAACAAAGTTAGTAGGAATTCCATACTTCCAATTTTCTGACTTTTTTCTTATATACATTTTAGTTATTTTCTTATTGTTTTAAGAGTATTTTGAAATCTAAACTCCTATGTATAAGACTTTCAATTCTTCAGAGGTTATAGGGGCTTGATAGGAAATCAACTTTTTCTATTTGTCCCTATGTGCAGGTGGTTGTCACATATCCACTGTATGAAGTATGCATTTCACTTATGAAAGTGTTGGGCAACAAAACAATTAACACAATACACCCATTGTAGAAATATAAGGCTGTATGATGAGAAAATGTATCTCATCAACAAGGTGACACTATACATAGTTAGTTAGAAAGAAAAACTTTCTAGCATATTCTTTTTAGCCTTCCTGTGCAATTTGCTAATAGTTTTCTTCTTGATATTTTGTATATGTGGATGCATATACAAAGAAGTCCTTTGTCTTGTCTGCCAGAGCCACCTTAAAAAGGTAGCGTGTCGTTATCTTCTCCATCCTCCTTAAGAGAGTTAAAACGCATGCTTGTTTCATGATGAGATTTGTACAGATGAAGTTATGTGGTAATTCTCATAGTCACAATGATCCTTAGCTTTCTCTAGGTCTGCCAGGACCTATCCTCACAAAGACATCCTTAATCCTTAATCCTAATCCTCATCCCTCCGGAGCACCTTGAAGACCAGCCTCAAATAAATCCTCCTCCTCCTCCTTTGCTGAAAAACCTCCCTTTTTTACAAACAACCCTCCTTTTTTACAAACAACTTTCTCCTGAATAGAGGACTAAGTTTATATAATCATGGCTTAGAAATGAACTAGTGTGTTTCTGGTTTGTCACTCCTACCTAAATTAAGATATTCTTAATTATTGTAGGTACCATCATAATCATTCTGGTCCAAATATTTTGCTTAATTCTTTTATTTCTTTATACCAAAATAGCCTGATTAATTGTCAGTTATGATCTCAGTGAAAGTACAACTTGAAAATGTATATAGAAACTTAGTCATAAAAATCATATTTTTTTTCTCTTACTACAAATGATTTGTATTTGTCTAAGGGCATGCATTTACAGTGTGACTGATTTTGATAAAACAAGAAATCCATACGAAAAGCTATAAATATAACCATGAAATATCCTTGCTTTTGATATTGATTGGAATTCTTCCAGTCATGTGGTCATGCCCCCATGCAAATTCTATATAGAAAGACACATAAACTTAAAACAATAAATAATCAGACATACATATATTTTTAAAGATTCTTACAAGTTCACTTTTTGAATAAACAATATATTACATCAAAATATTTCCAAACTCTTTTTCAAAGATCATTTGGAGTACGTTGAGGATATTTAGAGATTAGGGATGGAACCTAAAAACTAGGAGGAAACCAGAAACTGACAATCCCATTCTCAGGCCTTACACGTCATTAAATTGATTCCTAGTGTTTGTAAGATCCTCGGGTCCTCTTTGAATTGACAGTTCAAGTAGCGTAGGAAGAGGAAGCGAAGGTTGTTAATGTCTGACTCTTGTCTTATACAGGGTAGGTAGGCGGCGAGGAATTCCTCGCCGAACTGGCAGAGACACTGTCGCCGGCGGCTATGTCTCTGCTCCAGCGCGTGAGGCAGTCGCCTGAACACTAACTGCACACAGTACGCCGCACTCATCATCACTGCCAAGCGCTCAGCGATCGGCCGCTGAAAGACAATAGGTGATAAAGATAAATATTGTTATTATACCATGTCTATGGGGCAATGAAAATTATAAAAAAAAAATCAATGTTTAATATTAATATGAAATCGAATTGAATTTAATTTTTCTTCTTTGACACAACCAAAATACTTTTTAGGAACTTTGAATTTCAAATAGCAATGAACTATTTTGTGTATTCTTTCAGAAACTATTTTGTTCATCAATGAATACATGTCAATTGTATAAACATAACTGTCTGGTAAATGAGTAAGCAGTTGTAGCTGAGAATTAGTGAGAATCAGAATGATCAGAATGGTAGTAATTCTAATACTAGTGGAATATTGCAGACATTGCACATATTCTAGTAGTCAAGATTGTATAATTTCTAGTGGTTGTATTTGGGTAAAATAAATCTTCTGAGTTAATATTTATGCATGTATTCAAATTCATTTTTAAATTTGTCTTATTTTGTTCTTATCTTACTGTTATATTTGTAATTTCATATCTTGTTGATATGAACTATACAGAATACAATACAACCAATACAATACACTGAAGGGAGATTTTATACATCATAGTAGTTGTGCAACACAGCATAGAGATTGGCGTCCCGTCAATGATCAGAATGACATTTAAACATTTTTATTTTACTTCATCTATTTTTTCTATTATTATCTTTTTTTAACTATTTCAACATGGGATTGATGTGGTGAAATGGATGGAGGCGAGACCTTTGCTCCTCAAACTGTTTTATCAATCAACGATTGCTCAGGATCAATCGATGATCGATCATGAAATTACAACCAACTCCGAGCACTAGAAAGCATATATATCATATACATACTCCTTCTAGATAGCCAGAGTTGAGAGTGTAGACCTCAATGAGTTTGGAGAGCTTGATCTTATCTTCATCCCTTACATGGTTCAAGAACATCTTGATATGTTCCTACAAAGACAATTGGATAATGAACAATAGCCATAACTGTAGCCTGAAACGGATAACAATAACTGCTTTATCAGCCTGCTGACCCACCAAAAGCATCTGCATGGTGGCTACAAAGACAAATTGACAAATATCATAACTGAAGCCTAAAACTAATTATAATATGGTTGAAGAACATTTTAATATGCTAATCTACAATAATTGTTATTGCCGACTTTAGAGTGGTATAGAAACATCTTGCTATATTCCAACAATGACAATCATCACAGTTTACACTTAAAGTTATATAGTAAATAAATGTACTAAGGCTGAAAAACAAATCCATTTTTCAAAAAGTGTCATCCTAAGTATCAAACATTTATGCCATTGGAATACTTGAAGACAGCCATAAGATACAAACGTTAAAGAACTATAATGTTATGTGTGCAAAACCTCTCAACTCTTTTCTTGTAAAGCTCCAATATCTTCTTCGAAAACGATTTGCATGAATTTGCATCGACTTTTGTGATTATTTCAATGGAACTTGCTGCAATGGAACTTGCTTATCTTTAATTTCAGAGCAAACCTTTCTCAAATGAGTTGAAAAATTCATCAGTTAAATATCGCAAATGTATCAGTAATTGAGCACCAGGGCATGCAAGGGTTTTCATTCTAAAGTGATCTTGTAGACTATTGATAGACATTAAAATGTGTATACTTACCACACATTCATAACTATTGAAATAAACAAAGTATATCTGAATCATTGTTAAGGAGATTAAATAATGCAAATAAGAATACCATGTATATGCTTTGAGATGTCCCCTACAAATAGTATAAGATGGGTAATTATATGTCATAACCCATTCATGCCTGTAAAGGCCAAATTCACCTGACTATCTTAGTGATATCTCCCTGACATTAGCAATGAAAAATATTTGAAGGGGAGATATACATTAAAATTTATCTACAACTCTCATTCAAATAGTTTGTAAATTAATGCTTCATTCCAAAGTTATTTTCAAAAGTATGACAGGTCCAGACAACATTTGTCGAGTAGATCTTCTGCAGCTGTATGTCAAAGGATACATGGAAGTTGTCGTCATTGGTTCTAGCTGTACTAACTATCACAGGCTTGCTTCTCTCGTGCAACATCTTATTCACCTGAACACTCCGACTGAACATACACACCGAAAACTGAAACAAAGAAAAACAACAATAGTACAGTGCAGATTCATTATAAACATGTAATATGTAATGTTAGGTCAAACTAATTGTGTTTAATACATTAATTCTGTAGGCCCAAAACAAAACAGCCACATTATTTTTGTGATATTTCTCCAACAACGATATTTTTGAATATATTTTGAAACAGAACATTATTTACTTGAAGAGAGGCCTGCCTGCCTTTACTACATAATATCTTGGCCTGCTAAAGCTATGATGTGAGGAATACAGTAATATGTCACTGAATCCATGAAGGGCTGAGAATACCTACCCTTTCTTTATTCTTCCTGAGTGACCTCCACCTGATAATACATCCCAGGACGAGGATTATTGCTGGTAGGACAAACACACACAGTCGCACAGGTAACGTCCCTGGCAAATAAACAAACAAAAAGCACCATGTCAGAAACATAATTTTTACAAATGGTGTAGTGACTCAAAAAGGCATTTTCACTTAAGCAAATTGATCTACCCTTTATTAAATCATACTTGAAGTTCCAAAATTTATAAAATACTGTAAATCCAAACCATTTTGCCTGGATTTATTTATCTTAATCTCTTAAGTCATATATTTCTTTAGTTTGCAAGAGTTTTCTTAAATGCACAAATAACTCCTAATCTCCAAAAGTCAAATGGCCGTATGCACCGGTCCTACTTACCGTAAGTTTTAGCGGGCACTTACCTAAGTAGTACTTAGCCGGTAAGTCTTAGTAATGACTTACTGTGCTGCGCTGCGGCCCAGAAGCCAGCACTTACGTAAGTGTGGTTTTTGTGGTTACAGTCCCAAGGGCTACATTGTTCTCAGCTATTTTGGGGGTGGCCAGCCTGACCACATGAACACCTGATCAGGTGCACATGTTCTCCTCTTCTTGCTCTGTCATTTTGATGTATTATGCTGGCCAAGAAGAATGGCTCGAACAATAAGAAAGAAGGCACCCACTTTCTAGGAATATGAGGAATCTGTTTTGGTTATAGTAGTTGGCGAGTTTAATAACATATATCTATCGATCAATCTATCTGCACATACATAAATATACATACATATCTGTCTATCTACTAGTATCTGTTCTTTCTATGCATCTCCAGTTCTACACCAATGTATATATACATGTATCTATACCTATCTTTATGCATATATATTCATATATATATATATATATATATATATATATATATATATACATACATAAATATACACACACACACACGCATATATATATATATATATATATATATATATATATATATATATATATATATATATATATATATATATAAATATATATATATATATATATATATATATATATATATATGTATATATATATATATACATATATATATATATATATATATATATATATATATATATATATATATATATATATATATATATATATATATATACATGTATATATATATATATATATATATATATATATATATATATATATATATATATATTTATATATATATATATATATATATATATATATATATATATATATATATATATATATATATACATATGCATGTATGTATGTATGTGTTGAGTATTCTCTTATCCATTCATAGTAACAGTAACACAAAGTCTCTAATAACTCGTTCATTTATTTATTGACTTCATAGTCAAAACTCAAAAGTGTGGGCTCTGCTCAGTGATACAAATGAAGATGAATTTGAATCTTTTGATAATCGATCCTTTTTCTGCAAGTTGAGGCTGTTTCGCCAGTGTCAATTGGTGTAGGATACTGGAATAACCGTAGAACACCACTACCTAGCGCCAAGTCAGTTATTCTTCTCACATGCCTTAGGAAAGATGCAATAAAGTTGATAAGTTTTGGTTTTAGTCACCTCTAGACCCAACTAAAACTTACAGGCAGTTTAGTGCCCGTTTAAGTAGTGCTTACCGTTTAGTGCAGGGTATGCAGCGCGTAAGTTCTACTTACAGGGAGGTAAGTAGTACTTAGGGGGTAAGTAGGACCGGTGCATACGGCCAAAAGACTCTACCTCATCATGGTAAAATTTTAGCATCATGACTATATAACACATGGTAGATTTAATTAGGAGTCCTGCTAAAAGATGGCGCTAGTATGTATGATACCATCATTGTACATCCATCTATTGGCTCAGTCAGAAACTAAAACCAGTAATATCATCATCTCCTGTATCATGTATTCTGTAAGTTTTCGATTTGTTGAAGGTAAAAAAGCTTTTGATCTCAATTCATTTAAAACACCCAAAATAAAAATCATATTGATCTAAATATTGGTAAATCATATTTATTCATGAGTCGATATGAAAAACAACTTTTTCCAGCTGTAAATGGTCTTTCAAATATCACTCAGAGAATCCCTTCTAAATCACCTCCTTAAGTAACAGACAACACAAAGAGCATTGTATTGGGGTTGTGCCTTTCGTAGTACTGTGAAAATTATCATAAAAGTATAGTAATCTATGAATTAAGAAATTATTTTTGGCTTTTGGCTATTGGAAGGGAAAATTAATTGAGATACAACACATGACTTATTTACCACATTTTGGTGCTCCCAGAGTTACCGGGGTACAAGATGAACCTCCAATATGGTAATTTAAAACGATACCTGAAAGGCCTGGCTGATTGTCTCACCTGGTGAATCGTCAGGGAAGAGAACGATGATGAGTATGAAGGCGACGCACCAGAGGATGAAGATGAGGATAAGGGCCATGGTGGGCAGAGCTGAGTAGATCCACGAGAGCCTCTGACCCACGTCCTCCCGACCAACCATCTTAACAATGTCTGCATAGTCCTGGCGATTCAACTGAAATAGGAAACATAGAACGTCATACAATAATAATAGTAATAATGATAATAATAAAAAAAAAAAAAAATAATAATGATAATGATAATAATAATAATAATAATGATAATAATGATAATAAAGTAAAAAAAATAATAATAATAATAATAATAATAATGATAATAATAATAATAATGATTATAATAATAAAAATAAAGTAAAAATAATAATTATAATAATAATAATAATAATAATAATAATAAAAATAATAATAATAATAATAATAATAATAATAATAATAATAATAATAACAATAACAATACTTATAATAATAATAATACTTATTCATGGACAGGTTTCTTAACCTGTTCATGACTTGAAAATCTCCCTATGCTTGTCATATTTTTTAGAGTAAGCTTACATTAAGCATAATTTCAAAAGCAAAAAAAATCATGGAGAGTTGTGGTTGGAGTACTGATCAATATTTGCTGCATCAAATATTTTTACTGGAAAATGCTTATATATGTCCCTGTCACAAACATATTACCGAAGTAATCAAGCCATTTTGGTGACCTACAGGCATGCAGCTAAGTTATGTAGATTTTACTTTATAGGCAAGCACCTGCTGTCAATGCTGATGCCCGTTCTGACCCTAGGGTGGTCTATAGAGTGTGAACGATACATCATCTTCCTGCTGGCAGATGGAGGGAGACTGAAGGCAAGCATTCACCACAAGGATAAGCCCAGGTTAGCAATAAAACATATCTGACTGACATTGTTTTTAGCTTTAAATCCCTAGATTTATTGCAAGACCACTCATGCGCATATCGTAATATGAAATTTATCAATCGTTGCCTTTTCTTCCATATTGCGGCTAAAATATGATTATAGCTCGCTGATAATAGTCAAGAAAACCACCAACTGTCTCTCATGCCTCGAGCCAGATTTTAACCTAGGACTTTTAGTAGTGGTGAAAACCAAGTGAGCAAGCCACCTGAGTGGCAAACCTTAGACCACCAGACTATCGGGGCAGCCCCCAAACATCATTGCATGCTGTTTCTCTTCTAAAGGAATATCAATGCAGCATTAGTAGTATTACATTCAAAATGTTGCAATACTGGGATGTTTTTCTGTCACTGTTGTCCTATAGTCTCTACAACTAAACCCAATAATGCCATCCTAGTATCACCAGGATGTATGGTGAGTTGGAAAAGGACTTTAAGAATTAAGTTACACATTCTAAAAACATATTTACTCAATGTAAAATAACCATTTGTGATGTATACTCAATATGAAATAACCATTTGTGTTGTATCACTCTGTTTAATGAAAAGTAAATTGTGATATATCAAAGAAACTCTGTAGGCTCAAACCTGCCGTAGTCATGGTAACACTGTTATTGCTGTTGCCTATTTGTGAAACATAATTACATTCCAATAAACTAGCATACCTTGTAGTCATTACATATAAATGATGTTTACACTGAACATATCCAATTTATTTCTAGTCTCCTCTATGTGACTTTTATACATTTTTCAATGTACCAACATTCTTGATATGTACCAGATGTGTGTACCCTTTATCATAAGTGTTATAATTTGTAACAAATGAGGTAATGGATTATGCTCTTTTGTTAAATATGGAAAACAAAATATTGAAATGGTTTCCCTTTGAAATTTCAAGAAGTGCTAATTGAAGAATTGCTGTTAGAATGTCAGGATTAATCCATTCATGCATGTAGTGCCCAAATCCACCTGACTATTTTGGCGATATCTCTCAAACAAAATCAATTTTCAATGTGTGAAGATTGCACTTTGATCAGGTATAGATTGCAAATAGATGTATCGTATAGTAGTACAATATAGGGAGTACCCCTTAAGCTGTGCACATTGCACATTGATCAGGTAGATGTAGCGTATAGTAGTACAATATAGGGAGTATCCCTTAGCTGTGCACATTGCACATTGATCAGGTAGATGTAGCGTATAGTAGTACAATATAGGGAGTACCCCTTAGCTGTGCACATTGCACATTGATCAGGTAGATGTAGCGTATAGTAGTACAATATAGGGAGTACCCCTTAAGCTGTGCACATTGCACATTGATCAGGTAGATGTAGCGTATAGTAGTACAATATAGGGAGTACCCCTTAGCTGTGCACATTGCACATTGATCAGGTAGATGTAGCGTATAGTAGTACAATATAGGGAGTACCCCTTAGCTGTGCACATTGCACATTGATCAGGTAGATGTAGCGTATAGTAGTACAATATAGGGAGTACCCCTTAAGCTGTGCACATTGCACATTGATCAGGTAGATGTAGCGTATAGTAGTACAATATAGGGAGTACCCCTTAAGCTGTGCACATTGCACATTGATCAGGTAGATGTAGCGTATAGTAGTACAATATAGGGAGTCCTTAAGCTGTGCACATTGCACATTGATCAGGTAGATGTAGCGTATAGTAGTACCGTGTAGGGAGTACCACTAATGAGCCCAGATAGCACATTGATCAGAACGGCATGGTGTGTGTAGTTCCCCTCAAGGAGATATATTCATCTTAAACTAATGAACAAAACTCCTTAAAATATTTTGTAAAATTATTCTCAATTCCAAAGTTATTATCAAAAGTATCTTAATAGGCCCAGATAAAAATTGTCAAGAAAATCTCCAGGCATAAATAGGCTTAGTAACTAACAGAGTGCCCACAAATTTATATCAGTGTTGATCATTTCCCTATCATAGTTAATCATGATAGTTATTATATCTTGTTTTCTACTGATATCAGTTAAGCCTTTCAACGCTGAGACTACTTTCGTTGAAGGCACAAGAACTCAAAAAACTTTGAAAATCATCTACATCCAGTCATGTTGATATTCTTTGGAAAGCTGTCATTGAGTACTAACATATGGGTAGCCATTTGCCAAGGTTCCAGTCATATTCCAGCTATTTTCACATTATTTTTTATTGACCAAATTAGCCACCAGAAGCTAAAGGGTTAACACATGTCAGCGGGTTGAATGGATGGGTTTCCTCATACTTACTGCTATATCTTGATTGATGAGTGGGTCTGGGACCTCGTCGTAGTCGAAGAGCAGGTGTGACTTGCACCAGCCCTGTACTGTAGAGTTAAGAGTGGCTAGCACCTGCCCATTATTGAAACCTACAACAACAAGAAAGGAATATGTATTACACACGTACACGATTATATATATACAAGCAATTCCGCACAAAACAAGATTGAATGGGATGGTTGGGACCAGACCATCCTGTCTGGCTTAAAGGCGGAATTACCCAATTTCCATATAAACCAGATTCATCTGGTTTATGTGGAAGCAGTCTAAAATAACTATATATCGTACATGTGTTACTAACTTGAACCATGCAACACCATCTTTGCCAGTCTAAATGGTGCAATGGCTAGGCATTGCATCCATTGTAAAATCCTGTACATGATGATATCCAGCTCATGTGCAGCATTTTAAACCTTAAATGCTACAGACAGTACCAGTATTTCGGTTCGGTATGGGCAGAGTCCTAATAAGAAAATCTGGCTTTGCTGACTCTGCCCAAACCCAAAATGGTAGCGTGTACCAGGGACTGTTGGAGCAATACGGCTCAGCTGAAAATACAGCTTTGCCGATTCCGGTTTGGCCCTAGTAGCCTGTTTATATTTTTTTCCTTGAAATAATATGTCCTAATAAATGTGATTTTCTGAGAAAGCGATCACCAAAATCAGCAGACATTTTTTAGCTGCTACAGACATCAAGTTGGAACTAGAGGATGGAGCTCAATGGGAAGGAAAGATGAAAGGGATTTTCAGATACGCACCCAGAAAGAAGCCACTGTAATGACGTTATTAATGAATTACCCAGAGTATGATAAGGGATTGTGATGATTGAGAGTGGCAGCTCTTTCAATGCGTCTTGAACCAAGAATCGCAGATGTCACATGACGACTTGCACTGCACAGAGCTGGGCAGCAAATTGCTATGTCGTAAATATGTGGTAATTTGGGACACTACAACTCTTTATGGGTTGAGGGTGGCACAGATTTCCCTTAAATTTCCCTTATTGACGACCAGCGAAAGATCAAGGGTGGCCCGGCCAGGTTTCCCTTAAATCATATTGCATAGTAACCATAGTGGCCTTAACCCTTATGCTGCTGGTTGCTTATTTTACAATACAAAATGATGCAAAAAATCTGAAAGATGACTGAAAACCTGGAACATGGGTACTCATCTGAGAGTACCCATTGATGCAGTGAGAACTATCTAATAAGTAACAACATGACAGGGTTTAGATGGTGTTCAAAAAAAATCTTTGTGACTGTGTGCTTTGGACAAAAGTAGCCTGCATTGGAAGGGTTAATTCTTAGGGTGGTCTTAATTTCCGAGAATTTACGGTAACCATGTCAGTGGAGTATGTGAGCAATGGTTCCACACTAGTAGTCACTAGAGAAATTAGATGGTTACAGCTAACCAGTGGCCTAAGGTGACCATTGCTGTTTTCCTGGCACTTAACTATTCAATGGAACATACAGGAGACGATTTGTGTCATGATCAAAGTGAATTGTCAATAGAACATCATCATAAAAGGAATAATTCTGTCACCCATAGATTAGGGCAGTCGCCTAATCTTCAGTTCTTGGATGACAGGGAAATCTCTACTCAAGCCTTGTTTAATCTAGTATGAAAAGAGACCAATAACATGTACTGTAAGGCAAATATGTAAAAATTCTTACGATAAAGCAAAAACCAGACTGGGAAGTATTTGACAGAACTAATTGCTCATGGCAGTATGAATAGTAACTTTGATACTTTTAGTTTTGTTATTGATGGATTCATTCCATTTATAGGACATGCTTAGCGTGCAACTTTGAATATATTCAGCCTTTTTTGCAATTATTACATTGCCCTGGAAGGTCTTCAGATGGGGAAATAAATTAAGCATAACAATAGCACCTTTGGCAGATACTTTGGAAAGTCAAAGTTGGGGAATACAAGATACCTTTCCCTCCGTTATATTCCAATGTGCCAATAAGCAACCTGAATCTCCTGACAAAAATTACTAATGAGAAATACTGCTTGTATTTTGCAGATAATATTTCATGTGAAAATCATGCGAGAGATTGGAGCAGGTTAGAATTTTGTCCATGGAAGTGTTAAAAGGTCATTACTACCCAAGGCGTGAAAGTATTTTTTCAAGAAAGTAAATAAATGTAGGGAAATGAATTTTCAAATGAAAATTATGTTTCCATCCTAAGGAACACTATTTCTCAATATCCAATGATTTACTTTTTTTTCCAAAATATTCTTCAAGCTAAAATATGTTATTCGGGCATTGCCCTGAGCTCTGATTTTTATCTTATTCTTGCTCCAACAATAAGAAAACAATACTTCTTTACTGTTACATTTTTGTGAAAAAAGCTAAATATGTACCCCCAATGTTTAACTTCTTAACGCTTTCGATGCTGAGGCTACTTTTGTCAAAGGCACAATAACGCACAAATTTTGAAAACCTTTTAAACCTCTCAGATGAGTACCCATGTGACAGCCGGTTTCAGTGATTTTCCAGCTTTTTTGCATCATTTTGGATTCACCAAATTAGCCACCAGTAGCACAAGGGTTAAGCAAAACATATCACCTGGCCATTTAAACCAGCTCTGAGTACAAAAGGGTTAAAAGATCAATACTACTGGAGGTGAGTAAATATTTTGACAAGAAAATCAGAGACAGGAAGTGTGTCGTCACGGACTGAACGTCATGATGAATATGGACATCTAGTTCATACATGGCTTGATCTTGAGATCCGCGTTCTAAATGGCCGCGTTGCATGTCTAGCGTCAGTGCCCTGACAAGTGCGGTAATTTGTCACACCGCAATTCACGTCATGTTGCTGGATGTGATGTAGATTTCAGAATGCGGAAAGGTACGAGCACGCAATCAAATTGCTGTATACATGCTCCTGGCTAGGCGGACGACCTGTGGCTTCTTAGATCATATACTCATAAATCACAGTCATGCAGGCACATCATTAACCTATTCAGGTCTGGAGATCTGCTTCATAAGTGTCGTCTGGACCTATCATACTTTTGAAAATAACTTTGGAATAAAGCATAAATTAGCAAAATATTTCAAGAAGAGTTGTAGATAGAGTTCTGATGAACATATCTCCTTCAAATATTTTATAAACATTTCTTTTGTTGGAAAGATATGACACCAACATAGTTAGGTGATTTTGAATGATATGGGCATGTATGGGGTAATTTTGTCCTGCTTGACAGTACCTTGGAAGGCCTAACTATTATGGAATTAGTTGTGATCAAATTTTCAAATCAATGATCAATCACCCTGAGGATGTTTTTGGGAGCCACAGGCATGAATGGGATAAGATGGCTCATTCAATGCCCTGTGGTGAGACAGGTAAAATGGATTTCAGCGCAAAAGATAAAATAGATGTGTTTAAGGCCTAGAAACGTAACGGTCTGAAAAAAAAATAGGGTAGGTAGGTCGGTAAAAAGATTATTTTTTTTATTATTTCTTTGCTCAAAATGTGTGTTTTATGCATGTTTTATGTTGATTGGAGTTGGGAGGGCAGAAAAAACTTTAGGGTAGGGATTTTTTTGAATAAAAAGTTGTCAGGGTAGGGTTACAGGAAACAAACAACTTTTTTAGGCCTAATAGAGTAAATGTATAATGCATCAGATGTAATTTTCAACACATCAAGATTATTTTGGCTATGAGGAAACAGGATTCAAATATATAAGGGTAAACTTTATCAGAATCAGGTATACACCAATAATAGTGCAACCTGGAATAACTAGTATAATCATTTACATATGTAACAAATACATGGTCTAATACATGTGGAAATATCTTGATAAAGATATATTTTGAGAATAAAGTGATTGAAAGTCGTTATTCCTTTTGGATTTTATAAACCCTCATATTGTTTTTTTTTCAAAGTTTTCAGACCATGCGTGCAATCCAGATACAAATGGTTAAAGATGGAGAGCTTACCTGAGGCTTGAGAAGTAATGGACCACATAGTATTGCAAGAGTCACTATAAGGCAAACTGCATCCTGAAAATAACAAAAGAAATGAATTAAGTTCAACATGAAAGAGATATCAAAATCAATAAATGTTTCTTTTAGATAAACTATGTCAGATATTAGTTACTTACTCCTCAAATCAAATCCTTCCTGGGAGGCCATACCAATTGGAAACAAATAAAAATAAACAGTTGTTTAGAACAATAGCCAGAGTAACAATAGCTGTATTGTTAAACTCGTCGGTTGGTCACAATGATAACATATAGGAGACAGCAATGGTGAAGCATCCATGTAGAAATAAAATCCTCATGGTACTGGTGCAGACCAGCTCATATGTGGCATGGAGACTTGTGGCCGCAAGAATGATCAGACAGACTGAGCTAGACTATTAATAGAGTCACTGTCAGTAAGACTACTACTCCCTCAGCAAATCAAGATGAAAGCTACTCTGCCATCACATCATTCTAGGTGTGCAATAAAACATGCTGATGATTACCTGTGGCTGTGAGGTCTGGTGCCTTATAACACCATGAAATGGACATTTGGAATTTGGAATTACAATTATCGTCACCTTTTCTACCATATTGAGGCTAATATAAGTCTTGACTAGCCAGTTGTAAGTGGTGGAGGAAACTGGAGTACCCAGCAAAAACCAACAGCTAACCTCCAGTCACTGGCAACTTTCTCACATGCCCCGGCTGGAATTCGAACACAACTAGTGGTGAGAGACAGCTAACAGTCACTGGCAATACCTTATAAAAGACCACATAGCCATCAGGGTAGGATAAAATTTCATTTGACTTAACAAGTGTCATGATACTTATATGATACTTTTGAAAATAACTTATGAATGCAGCATGAACTTATATTTTCATATTTTCTAATAATAAGTGCCATAATCTTCTAGAACCATTTTTTGAACTACCATATGCCAAAAAGTGGTAGCGTTTTAGTATGAGGCACAATTAGCATACATATAACCTCATTTCAGAACCTTGCCAGTGACTTGGGGTTAGGTAGTGGATTTTATGTGTTATTCTGGTTTCATCCATCTCTTATAAATGGTTATAGTCATGACTTAGCCTAAATATGGCAGAAAAGGTGAGGATAATAAAAACTCCTCATCTTAAAGACTTAATTTGCTATTATGCTCGTTGACAAATCTTCATAAAATTTTATGTGAATAGCCGCAACAGCCAGCATCACATATTTAGAAAATAAAAAAATACAATTCTTGTCTTAATACTCCTACAAATTGATAGAGAAATAAATTACTTGAGGATTTGAGACATCTTATTAAAAGCTTACACCATAGTACAATAAACACTTATTATCTGGGAATCTTAATTATGGTACCAGTTATAATAGACCTCAGAATGATATTGTTAAGTGTTACAGGCTCATTCATACACACGCCTGTGTAATTAATAATTCAAATGACAAGGCAATAGGGAGTAGTTCATTCACAGTCGCTAGTAAATTCTGGTTCAGTTGCCTGGATATATCAGCATTACAGGGACAGTGAACTCATCTGAGAGTAGGAGGTGGTTGAAAACTTGGGATGCATTTTAACAAGAAAATTATAATTGATAAGTCATTGTCCCTGTTTGCTTTCTAATAATTATATTCCCAACCATGAGTTTCTTTACCTTTTTAATTTCTGATGATAGATTATTTACCTTATTTAGTCCCTAGAAATTGGTTATTGCCTCCATATATTTCTTGAATACATACTTACAACACCTGCTTATGACTGAAATATCTTCTGTTTTGTATAAACATGCATAGTTATTCATAATTCTCCTCAAACATTTTATGAATTAATTACATCTTAACCCTTTAATTTCTTGGGCTTGACACAAATGGAAATAGTTGAATAAAAGAGAAAAAAGCAATATTTGGAAAGGGAAAATTGACTGATAGCTATTGTTCCTGATAGATTGAAAAATCCTACTTCAAATATTATCAAAAATATTATTCTATTTGAAGAGTTATGCTCTACGTTATGGGGCCAATGTACGCATTCCAGTTGCAAATCGGTTAGAATATGCCAATAGACTACAATCTTTCCTTTTAGTAAAGATGATTATTTCTTTCTATTTTACCAAAGAGCTTAATTCATCAAGATATTTGGCAATTTCGTTCCTCATTTAAGTTTTTATCTCAAAAAAAAAAGAGATGGCATATATTAACGATAATGCATAAAGTCTAAAGCTTCATATCAACAAACAATCAGTTATGTAACTGCTTATATCTTGATCATAGCCTTAACCCTTATGCTACTGGTGGCTAATTTGGCCAAAACATAATTATCTAAAAAAACTGAAAAATGTTTGAAACCGTGGAACATGGGTACTCATCTGAGAGTACTCGATGAGAGCTAACTAATGAATACCAACATGACATGGTTTAGACGGTTTTCAAAGATCTTTGCATCCTTGTGCTTCGGACAAATGTAGCCTCAGTATTGGAGGGAAACAAACGCAAAGATACAAACTGGTAAAAAAAATAAGTGATATCATACATACATGCAATACTAAATGTTTGCACCAATGTGTAATGGACATGCAAAATTAACCCTTTCATACCCAGGGTTTTCATTGACAACTGAAATCTGAATTTGTAACTTTTAATAAGACAATATCTGAAGAAATATAGCAATTGGACTCACAAACTAATGATTCTTTTTTGATTTTTTTCCATCTCCAAATATTTTGCAAAATATGCCTTTATTAGGAATATCCATATGTACATGGGACTTCCTATAAATCATGGCCTTTTCTAAAAATAAATCCTAGGAGTTCCTGGTATTCCCAGCTTTTCTTTTTGGTAATGGAATAGCTCCCAAACAGGGTGCAACATAGGTTCCAAAACATTACTTGCCGAGCATGGGCAAGCTGCCCCTAAAGTTTACTTGCCTCGACGGCACTTCCACTTGAACCCCCACTCTGTTAAACAAAGGTGAGTTACATTGCGAGGACTCTGCCCAAAACATTACTTGCCAAGCGGTGCAAGTTAGGGTCTTGTTCTGCTTGCCCAATTTTCTATTTGTTGCCAAGTTCACTTACAACTTGCCACGGTGTAAGTGGTTATGTTGCATGCTACCAAACTAGTTTTGCCATCCTGGCCACTACAGGCCTGAATAGAAGAGCATAATCAATTAGAGCACTTCTAATCAATCAATGTGCCTGAAGTGGATCACATGGTCAGTTTAAAAGATTCTCAGAATCACACAAAGACATAGACGAACAAGCTAGATCCAGATTTCTATTCATGAAGGGAACGGGTTGAATGCTCAACTTTGTGAAATCAATGATCCCTTAGAGTGGTCACGTGCTGTGAGTGTGTGCGGAAAATATTCCAACAACCAAATAATCCTCTATTTTGATTTGCTTTGGCTTGATGCCAGACCTTTTACATGGGCTGCCCCAATACCTGAGTGGTCTAAGGTATTGCGTTTCAAATGCTCGAAGATTCTCCCCACTGCCATAAGTTTTACATTTGAATCTAACTTGAGGTATGTCAAAAAGTTGCCCTTAGTTTAACCCTTCAAAAGCTGAGGCTACGTTGGTCCATGGACTCAAAGATTTTTGAAAACCATCTAAACCCTAAGTAAGTGTTAAAGTTAGCTAGTGACCTTTCTCATGTACCCTAACTTCCTTATTCTTAGACTTAATACATAACCTTTGTATTGCAGTAAAATTGATTGAAAAGAAAATTCTGCATTCTCCACACGGTCACTCATAAGGTACACAATCATCTATGTGATTTGAGCACTCAGGTTCCGGCATGTTGACTGGTCAGTAATTATGATGACCTATTGACAGTATGATTGGCTGAGAGCTGCACCTTTCAACTCACTAAGGTCATGACAATGAAGGTCCTAATTTACTATGTGTTCTCTGTATGACAAATGACGTCATTGCCAACACTGCACAAGATAACATGCCATGGCCCATTGCACTATCAGCACTTTGCAATTCATTATTCCACTTTATGATAAATATTGAATTCATTGACACACATAGCATATCTATGAAGCACATTCAAAACTATAGCTTACATCAAACTTTATCGGCATTCCCAATTTTATTGCTCATTCCTTTCTCATTTGATAAGTTACTTCAAATTTTAGTTACTTCAAAAAACTATAATTTCAACCAACTCTTGTTCCACTCCCCTTAGTGTTCTTAATTATTCAGGGGGGAAGGTATTGGTTTGGCTAATTCATAATGAAGGTATATACATGAGGAGTCTGGAATCACAAATGTGTATTCATTCCACTCGCTATGTCTAACTCTCTTCTCCTGTTGATAACTGTGTGTACGTTCTTTTAAGTGTATGTATATAATACTAGGGACTTTATAGCCCACTGACCCCAACTGTATGAAGTATATCTATTCTGTCACTCCATTTCTTAATTTTTGTGTTTCTGTCTTTATTCAATTTGTTTTTCTTGTCTAAGTGGAAAATTGGAAAATACTTGGTATGCATGATTTTGTGCATAATTGTTCTACTCTCCAAAAAACACATCAATAGACCAAAATGCACCTAAATGATTGGCTGGTAATCAAGTTGTATATAGATGATACAACCTTACTAGTCAGGTAAGCAACATTTGCAAAGACTAAAATATTCACCATAAAAAGACATAGATGAATCAATACCTCACACAATCAGCCATGCTGGTAGGATCTTTGCCGTTTCCTCATTCCTCCACGTACCACATATTACAGTTCTACAAGACTCAGCGCGATCCTCTAACAACTCTCTAATTCTCCCTACATGTGTGTGCAGACACGATGCTGCTGATTGATGTCTGAGTGCTGTAGAGTCATGCTCACCTCTGTGCTCCGCCTCCAATACTACGGCCTCTCCAACGCACCACAAGCAGGTAGTTGCCAGAAAATCTAATTAGAGAGTATTAGTGGTAATTGTGTTAGGGCTTAGACCACATACAAACACAGAGCACATGCAGCTAGGAGCCTTCAATAAGACTACTTGCAGGCATCTTGTACGTATGAGCCATATAATACATGTCAGATAGTTTGCTATGACTTCTAAGTCATGAAAGGAATAGTGATATACAGTGACGGAAGACATGAATTCGGTTCCTCCACCCATCAAAATCCAGCAATTTCAACACTCATTCACTTACCAAAGCATAGTAATATGGAATTCCTTATCTTTAAATATGAATATGGCACCATCTCTATTATCATTCAAGAAACTATACCTTCAAGATTAAATTTTCAACTCTGGCCTGAATCATGAAAGGTATAATGCTCAAATCTGATGGCCATAGCGAAAATCAAATACTGTATTTGACTGTGTTACCCTCGTGAAATGAAGATTGTTATTTTTATCATTATTATTATTATTATTATTATTATTATTATTATTATTATTATTATTATTATTATTATTATTATCATCATCATTATTATTATTATTATCATTATTATCATTATTATCATTATTATAATTATTATAATTATTATCATTATTATTATTATTATTATTATCATTATTATCATTATTATAATAATTATTATTATAATTATTATCATTATTATTATTATTATTGTTATCATGATTATTATTATTATTATTATTATTATCATTATTATTATCATTATTATTATCATTATTATTATTATTATTATTATTATTATTATTATTATTATTATTATTATAGCAATGTTGATAGATGAGTGTAACAAGAATATTGACACGATAAAAAGGAAATATTGATATAGTGCTGCAGGTGAAACATAGGTATTGATACACTGGTGAAACAGAAGCCAATGACCGTGCAATGAAAAACTATTGAAACATGAATATGGATGCACAGCTGGTGTAACAGGAATATTATTGATAGAAATGTAAAAAACGAATTTTGATTAACAGGTGAAAAACACATATAGTCCCTAGACCTTTAAATACAATAGGCTTTTGACAGGTAGAAAATAAGGCCAATATAAAAGAGACCCCATTCCCTGGCCTAAAATTCTTGATTACATCTCAACACAGCAAAAGTCATTGTCTTACCAAATAAGACACTGTGAAATATATCACCCTGTTTCAAGGTACTGATTCAAAATTATTTAATTCTATTATAAATATACATAAAAAGGTGCATTCATGGCTTTTTCCACATACAGCCACAAAATAGTAGATTTCAACCATAGTTGTGCAGTAATAGAGCATTTGTTGTCATCTTAGTATAATAAATATAACCTCCTAAGATATATCAAATAAATTATGGTATAAGATTATGACAGCGGGTCTTAATAATAAATGGCTTCTTATCTCATATCAAATGCTGAACATACAATATCTGAGGCTTATGTATCACACTAACAAGTCAAGTGCATAATCAATTTAGCTTTGCTTACCTATTATTCATTCAGATGTTCAATATATTTGTGGTAATTAGGTATATTCAAGGCCAAGCAATGTAAACAAACCTACTAAACTATATCAGTATCTGCATTTAACCCCTTCATGTCTAAATACCTCTTCCAAAGTGCCCTTGAAAATGACTAGAATTAAGTAATAAATCACAAACTATTTAAATTGAGTGCCAACTTCAGTTCTGATAAAGATTTCTCCTTCGAATATTTTCCAATAACATGCTTCTAACATTAGAATGACATTATAATAAAAAAAGTCAGGCCACTTTGGAATGCAATTAAGGTGAATCAATCTTGCTTTTTTGTTAAGATATTCCATTTGTGTAGGAGTGTGAGTGCATGCCAGGCCAGAATGGATTAACCCTTCCAATGCTGAGGCTACTTTTGTCCAAAGCACAAGGACGCAAAACCTTTTTGAAAACCATCTAAACCCTGTCATATTGATATTCATTGGAGAGCTCTTGCTAAAACAAGTACTCTCAGATAAGTACCCATATGCCAGACTTGCAATCATTTTCAGGGTTTTTGCATCATTTTGTATTGGCCAAATAGGGTAGCCACCAGCAGCATATGGGTTAATTAAGATAACTAATCACATCAGCTGATTGGATAGTTTTTCTAGAAGGAACTCCTCACCCTAGCCGCCACAGACTTCCTGTTATGAGTTATACTTGGCCAGTGTCAGCACTGTGTACACAATGGCGACAAGTAATTTATGCTGGCACACAACACAATATACAGTTGTTACCAAGAGCAGCATGTAGTAACTAATTACAACCTAAAACGTTTAATGCTTATTGCTGGAATTCTTATATATTCTTGGCTGGTAGCTTACTGACGAATAAAAAGACAATGGGATGGAGATCATTTAACCAGAATTCTTTTGAAAACCATCTAAAACCCTGTCATTATTAGTATTCATTGGATAGCTCTCGCTTTAAGTAGCTATCAGATGAGTTACACCCATTTGTCAGGGTTTCAGTCATTTTTCATTTTTTTTCGCATTGTTTTATATTGACCAAATTAGCCACCACCAGCACAAGGGTTATCCCTGATAATGCTACTTGTGTATACATATATGTGTGTGTAGGCACATAACCCTATAGAGCCATGCATGCACATGTGTGCAAAATGATCAAATTCATTTACAAAAAGATTATAGACAATAGGCAGTCAGAATGTTATTCCTTCCCCAATGAAGGTTCATTTTGCTATATAGTTACATGACTATGGCTATAATGTTTTTTTTTATTAAAGTCAAACATAAGCAACCTGATACATGACTTTGGCCTTTTCACCATTATAATTTGGTATCAGGGATTTGTGAACAAAAAAGACAATGTGGACACTAAAGAGTTAAAACATTGGAACAGCTAGGAACAGCCAACATTTCTGAAACAGGGTTCGAAATTAGGGGGTGCTGGGAGTCTTCTGCAGGGAGCTTAAAGATGTTCTGGTTTCTATACACATCATCTTTAGGTAGCTTTAGAAGATGCGATCGGGCTCCCTAGATAAAATCTTGATTTCAAGCCCTGCTAAATCTGCAACCCACGATCAATGAAGTTTTTTGCAATGCGCAACACAACGTATATCTATTTTTTGAAAGGTTGATCAAGTAGAAATGGGACCAATCAGGTTAGAAAAGTTAAGTATTATTGCTGAGGATTGCCAAGATTTTTAAGGGTTATCTTCGTTGTATAATATTAGTTGCTTGAGCTTTTGATAATAGCTTTGGAATTATTCATAATTTCGAAGACTATTTCAAAGAGAGTTAGTTAGTTAGCTAGCTTCTTGAAATATGTTTTGGATATATCTTTTGATGGAAAGAAATCTTTGACTTTGTCAAGCAGTTTTGGGCACTACAGGTATGAATTGGTTAAAAAAAGTACACATAGCTTACAACCTAAGCAAAACTGATATCTTGGGCTGAACTGAGCTGAGGAATTAATCCTCAAGATTATGACAGCACATCATATCAATGGATTATAATGAGGGATTAAACCAACAGATTGCATCAAAATGTGGCATCCGATTGAAGCAAATGTTTGGATCTTCAATCCCAATGGATTGTTTGAATTAATTTTGATGATAAACACAACATTGTCACAATTCTCTATAACTTAGGTTTGTGAAAATAAGTTGTAACAGCAGAAGGTGGCGTTTGATCATCCCATTTGATTTAATCTAGCCAGTCCTAGATTGAGTCAGACAGAACCTGCAAAAATCAATTAACTCCCTGTAAATATTTGTGTTTTAATGATCATGAAATGTTTTTCAAAAAAAAATCGAGAATATTATAAGGTTCATAACCGTTGTGGAAACTGCCTTCTATAGAACAATAAAATCAGAAATAGCTTAAACCTTAAAAATCATGCTTAAAGGTCTTTTAATAAAGTGTTGTCTGGATCTGTAATACTTTTGAGAGTAACTTTGAAAATAAGCAGTTTAATTCACAAACTATTTATAGCAGGGTTGTAGGTTAAACCCTGGTGAACATTTCTCCTTCAAATATTTTCAAAACATGATTTGTGACAAAGTTATTACTAAAATAAGTACTTAGTTGAAATCATTCTTAATAATACATGCAACTTCCATGTCCACAGCATATTCTTTTAAGAAATACAAAATGCAGAGTTGCTATTGTTGTAGTTGCAGAAGCGGTTGTTACAATGCAAAATCAAGCTATCCTTTAATAGGTGGTTCTTATTCCAACTTCAAAGCTTTAAAATTTTCACTAACGATAGCAAACTGCAATGTGCAGAGAAGTCCATGTACCAGCTTAATTAATTAACCCAATTCTATCTCCTTTAAATTAGGAAAAATATATTGGTCACAACTTAAGACTAAGAAATATTTGGAAAATAATGTGTCCTTTTTAATAAGTGTCCTTTTGTGATTTTAATTTGAACTATCACATCAGTGACATCATCCATATATAATTTAGATTTGGTTTTGGTCATTGTCAATTTTTCTTCCATAATTGGGCAAAATTGTGCCTAGCCATATCTTAAAGATGAAGGATAGAATATACCTTACAGTAAGTTACAGATAAATGCCATTGCTGACTGTACAATAGAGTCACCATTGGAAAAACGTACCACATAAAAAACCCTCCTGAGGCAATAGTATGAACTAAATAATAGATGGTAGACCCCATGCCCTTTTGTAGGTGTGAGGATTAACATCCACATGAAAGGATGGACACACTCAAAGCTGGTAGCTAGCTTTAAGGCTAACATCATCAAAGCAGTCAGTAAATAACCTATGGCACCTATGGACCAATAAGATATGTGTTAACCCCTCCACGGCTAAGGCTATTTTTGTCCAAAGCAAAAGGAGGCAAAGATTTTTGTGAACCATCTTTAGAACCCTGTCATGTTGGTATTCATTGAAAAGCCCTCACTGAGTACTCTCAAATGAGCACCCATATGCCAGGGTTTCAGCATTTTTGAGTCATTTTGTACTGACAAAATGAGGCAGCAGCAGCAGCAGCATAAGGGTTAAAGCCACAAGCGGCCTGACTTACAAGTCTAACACCTCAAGTATTTCACACCCACTGAGCTCATTAAAAACGCATGGGTTTCCGTCTTGAGGGGTCTCAGAGCTGCCACGGCAATATGCTTAGGTTTGTCAGGCTTCGAAGCAGGAGACCCTTGGGGAATTGAAGCAGCGGGAAGCTTCGCTGCAGTGCTGGTTTACATTCTTAATGCTGTTTCTGCGATAACAGGGCAGTGCCATCACAGGAAATACACCATGTGTGGTTATTCTCACCCAAGACTAGTCGTAAATTAGAAAAAATATATGGTGATGACATTATCCAGAGCAGCTACTGTTATGTGAGAAATGATTGAAATGTTATAACTGATTACCACTGCTATTTCTCATTAACTCTGCAACTACTACAATTACTCCAATCAATTACTCCTTGCTATTACTACATGTAGTGCTTACTAGTTGATCCTACTGCTGCTATTCAAGCCTCTGCTACTACTACTAATATGTAAAACAACAAAACTTGAAAATAAATTACATTGTTTGCCTTGAACCCGGCCAAAATCCAGGTGAAAACCATGAACATTCTCTGTTTTTTCTTGATTTTCAGTGTTATTTGCGTGTCACGCAAGATTTTGGTGCACCAGTTCTCAATTGCTGTGGTTCACCGCATGTGCCGACGCATGCCGTGGGCCATTTTGTTTTAAATCGTTCACCTTAAAATCACGTCAATGTGGCAGTATTACTCTAACAGAATCGATTAATCGTGCAAAAATATTTGCGATTAATCGATACAAAGAACTCTTCGCATGCAAACCCTAACTACTACTGCATGTGATGTTCAACAAAACGTGATATTCAAAGTAGGGCAATTGTATTCTGCAACACTTAATACGAATTTAAAAGAAATTAAATTCCTGTTTGAAATGTCCTAAATTTACAGTACAATTACATGAAAAGTAAAGTACTTAGTGACATCAATCATGAAAGATGGTATATGCATGATAAGAACAATTACTCCCTGAATGATCATACCTGCTAATAGCCCTATTGGTTATCTGCAAAGAGCGCAGGGATGTCATGTTATTACAATTAGCATAAGTCAACATAACCCGAGATACAGCTGTTCCACAGCATCACGGCTAAACAAACCAAAGCCATTGTAAAAATGTAAATATTTCTTGGAAATGAACATTCAAATGATCATTGGCAGGGCATTGACAATGACCCATTATAACATAAATAGGACCTGATGTATGGGACAAGACTATATATATATATATATATATATATATATATATATATATATATATATATATATATATATATATATATATATATATATATATATATATATATATATATATACAGGTGGTGAACTTGGATATGACATACTCAATGGTACCAGGAAAAATAGTCCCTCATATGCAAAATCCGTCGTATACATATGAAGAATATTTGATATGCATCGGACTGGGACCAAGCATAACGTCTGTCATATGCAAAATCTGTCGTACAGTGGTCCGTCATATCCAAGTTCACCTGTGTATATATATATATATATATATATATATATATATATATATATATATATATATATATATATATATATATATATATATATATATATATATATATATATATATATATAAATATGCAAATATACAAATGTATGTGTGTTTGTGTGTGTGAACAGTATAGTAATAATGATGCAGCCCCTATCAATGAGGTCAAGGGCATATATACAGAACACTGCATGGAGAGTCATTGTTCCCAGCATAGTAATGTGTGACCCCATAAAGCCATATGTTACAGTGTAAACAGCATCACCTTCAGCCAGTTGGTATAGAGACTTGTCTTCTAGTGAAGCAGGCAACATATCACACAATTCATGTTATTCTGAAATATTATATATGTGCTTGACAGTTAGTTATATTTCTGATAATGATATCTCCAAATCACAGGTCAGGGGTTTAACTTTTGATTTTTTACTGCCAGTTCAGCAGACTGGCTGCTTCTAGATTTTACAAGGACCTTATTCTAACCTTTTTTTGCTCTTCTGGCATCACTGTATTCTAAAATATCGCCATTTAAAGCAATGGAGTGTGCAGTGACTGGAAATTGAGCGGATATTTTTTGAAGTAAACCTCTCCATGGCTTTACTGATCATCAATGACTTCTTGAGACTTGATGAAGAGTGTGTAAAGTACATAAATTGCAACCAGTCCCTCAGACAAGCAATTGATTGGATGATCCTTCTACAACACCAACCGCCCCCCCCCCCCCCCCCTCAAAAATAAATAAAATGTTTATCATCGCATTATAGTCATTGGCAACTTTCTCACAATTACATCGGCCGGGATTGGATCCAGGACAGTGGCAATATAGAGACAATGTTTATTTTCCTCAATTGATCAGCATAACCAGCACATTTGTTAGATGTATTATCTTACAATGTGTTGATAATGACAAATAGTTTATCTTTATCAAATTACAATCATTTGACTTAATCATGTATTGCATTCTAAACGTGTGATCCTAAAATAGCCAAAATATCGCAGAGTACTGCATATTGCTTATTGTAAGTACATGTAGCACAATTATTAAGGGTCCTTTTTTCTTTTATGTAATATGCTTTGTTTAGTACTAATATTTAACCAATATTCCTATATTGTTTATGGTATGGCACGGTTGGCACCTTTAAATATTACCTCATCAATTGGAGGAAAATTTTGAATATATTGTTAATATATATGTTATCACAACATTTCCATCACAACACGTGTGCTTTCTTACATAAATGATTTGAGGGTATTTTGATATTTCCACCGCACCATGTGTATGCTTTCTGGCGAGTTGAGGATGTTTTGATGGCCTTGACCCTAAACTCTGCTGGGGTGAGGTGAACCAGGTTACATTGGTCATAAAAACCATGTACTATGTAAACATGTGTTCCCAGCCGTGGCCTGACAAGGTCAGAGACAAGCAGAGCACACTGTTGTCCGTAACATCCACACGATTCCATGCTACAATACAGGCATGAAATGGCAACACATGGCTACAGCACAGTGCAGGCCTTGCAGATATATACCATCAACTGATCCACCACTAACAACATCATTCTCCTCAGATGCCCTCAGAATGAAGCACTAATCTGACCTAGTTAGGAAAATGTAATGGTTCCTCACAGACAAACATCATCTGCTTAAAAACCTCTGCAGCTACATACTCCTGGAATTGTTGAGGGTACCAAAAGAAGCTTCAGAATCATCATCAGCAGCAGTAGTAGTAGTAGTAGGAGTAGTAGTAGTGGTAGTAGTAGTAGGAGTAGTAGTAGAAGTAGTAGTAGAAGTAGTAGTAGTAGTAGTAGTAGTAGTAGTAGTAGTAGTACTAGTAGTAGTAGCAGTAGTAGTAGTAGTAGTAGCAGTAGTAGTTGTAGTAGTAGCTGCAGCAGCAGTAGAAATAAGAAGCAGTAGCAGTAGTAGTAGTAGCAGTAGCTGCAGCAGCAGTAGAAAACAGAAGCAGTAGCAGTAGCAGTAGTAGTAGTAGTAGTAGTAGTAGTAGTAGTAGTAGTAGTAGTAGTAGTAGTAGTAGTACTGTAGTAGTAGTAGTAGTAGTAGTAGTAGTAGTAGTAACAGTTACGTACCAGTATAAGCAGCATTTCCTGTAGACTACGTATTCCTTACCTGTGGTAGTACTGCGCCATGGTGGAGCATGCAGATGTCCAGGCTAGACGTCAGAAGCAAGGCAATAAGGTTCTGAGGCTTGAAGGCCTAGCTGCCCGCTATCTTATTAATCATGATCTGTTAGCAGTGACAGCAAACTGTACACACGGTCCTCCCGATCACTGCTTGGCTAAGAGAGTTACAGGGGCTGTATCAATGGCATCAGCGCCACAGAAAACTTTCTACCAGTAATGCACATACACAATTCACTAGCTAGCTGCTTCCTCAATGTGAGCATGCTGGCTCTAGCCATTGACGAGGCAAGCTTGCAATATTGCCCGCCTGGCAGATCAGGCCATGCTTGTAATGTACAGTAGAAGAATGTGAAGCCAACCAGGAATTAAGACTATTGGATTGGCATGTGGCCAGGCTATGTTTCTACGAGGAGCAAGCAGGAGAGAACGAGAGAACGAGAGAACGAGGCAGCAGGCCAGATGTATAGACGTATAAGACGTCCCCTCTCCCCCATCCCTGGCCGTCGCTCCCTGTCATTCCATCAGAGTGTAGTTCCTCGGAGGTTACATGGAAATATCTGAATTACTGCAAGGGGAACATGGTATTTGCATCTCACCACCGCGAGGCCGCGGCTGATAAACCCTGAGCAGCATCTGACACTGACTTGGCGGCTGTTCATTCGATCCGCACCACGAGAAATGCAGAATTCCGACCCTCTTGCATACCTCCACTACAAGCAATCGTGTCTAGATCAGATGCCTAAAGCTAGGGTATCCTGCTCCCCTCCATCAGGGCAGGCATCAGGTGATCTGGAAAACCCCTTATCTTGCATCATGTAGCATGTACTGGGCTTGGTAGCCCAAAACATATTGATTAAGATTGATTAGATTTGAATACCCTGTGCACATATGGTCTGACAGCTAAAATATATATATATATATATATAATTATATGTATATATATATATATATATATATATATATATATATATATATATATATATATATATATATATATATATATATATATATATATATATATATATATATATATATTTATATATATATATATATATATATATATATATATATATATATATATATATATATATAAACCCATATATATATTATTATATATATATATATATATATATATATATATATATATATATATATATATATATATAATCAAATAATTTTATACTTGAAAATGCATTTATATAATTGTAAAACCTTATGGGGGGGGGGGGGGGGGGGGGTAATTTTGTCTTCATTGCGTGACCGTGAGGCCAGCATTTGGTTATGATGTTGCTCTTTTTTTCTGAGCAAACAAATTTCCTGCTCAAATTAATCAGACTCAGCTTTAAAACTAGTTGATTACTCAAGCTTTTTAAAAATCACTATGCACCACTTCAATTGGCTGGCAAAATATGTCATCAAGTTATCAGAGGACAGGTTCTTTTTTTCATTTCCTTGGACAGCATATATGGAATCCCTCATTTCAATAATAGATATTTATTGGGCTTCAACCAATCTTTGAAGGAGTCCACTGCCAGCTGTGAATTAACTTTCCAATCATTATCCTTCAAATCACCCAATGTATTTTACAGTTTCTTCTCAGATCTTGAAAATGGTTGACAGACCAAATTCACTATATATTTAGGTAAATGACTAACCTACACTGACTGTCTTGTCAAAGGATAATGGGCTCATCAGGCTTATGGTATTGTTCTATTGGCATTTGCCATTGTAATAGGGATATGCCATGGTGCCTGTAATATAGGAACACTGTCAGGTTTCCATCTAGAGGCAATCACAGTGCGGCGCCTGGACCTACAGAGTTCAGTCAGGGAATCCTCTGATTGCAAACGTGGAAAACACCACAATGTTCCACCTAATGTAAGGTGAAAAGCAAATACAAGAGCATCATTGCATTATTACCCATGAGATGCCTGTGCACCTATCTGCAAATAGAACAATTGCCGAGAGATTGGGAATTTTCCACTAGGCTGCATAGCAAAGGTCATGAGGACATCATAATGATGTTCTCGCTCTAACAATTGCAGAAAGAACTCACAATAAAGGGTGTCTGGACATATAGCATAGATATCTACTCATCTTCATGAATTTCAAATTGAGAATTCTATCAATCTTCATTTCGTTTGCCATAATGAGACTTAAATGTGACTGTAAACCAGTTCTCAATAATGAGGAGACTGGCGTACCTGGGGAAAACCTATATTAAGTCCCTGTTTATGAAGCACTAAATAACATGATATCCTTATTTTCCATCTAGCAAATTATTTCGAGATTTCAAAATAAAATGCCAGATTTAATAAAAAAGATAGTGTGAGTGCATGAACACACAGCCTAATAAAAGCAATTTTTTCAATTTCAATCTATTCATCATCAATTCTAGTGGCAATTCTTTGCAATGTGCCATATCACTTTCTGCATACATTGTCATCTACACTAATGCATCAATAATGTAAAACACCTAAGTGTAGTTAGCAAATTCACTGTATAAAGTATGATCATGATTGTAAATTTTTATGACAATATCTTGTAATATTCTAACACTTTCCACATTAATAAACATTCATCCTGCATTAGAACTGTGAATGCAAATTTACTATTGATTGTGTCTATTTTCAAAATGTTCAACTTCTTCTTAAAATCACTTCTAAGTCATCCATATTTTGGCATTCCAATCAAACGCATGATATCTGCCATCTATTCAAGTTAGTTTGGAAGGAAAATGGTGGCACCACTATATCTTTTATAGATGAAACATAACATATTGATTCCATACTTAAGATCGCAGCTGCTCAATCAACCATTCTAATGCTGAGGCTTATTTTGTCCAAGGTACAAGGATGCAATGTTTTTTGAAAACCATTTAAAACCTGTCAAGTTGGTATTCCTTGGATAACTCAAGCTGAGTACTCTCAGATGAGTACCAATGTGCCATGTGTCATTTTTCAGGTGTTTGCATCATTTTGTATTGGCCAAATCAGCCACCAGCAGCATAAGGGTTAAGAAACTGCTGCCTGCTCTGGTTGTTCAGTGCTTGGGATATTAATTAGTAACCCGTTTATGCCTAGACTTCCCCTTCAAAAGGGTCACCTGGATCTGTTATCATGGTATATTTGAAAATAACTTGAGAATAGTAAATGAACTCACAAAAAATTGAAGGAGAGTTGTACTTGACCAAGCTCTGATGAACATTTCCCCTTCAAACATTGCAGTATGCAGTATGCTTGTCAGAGAAATAGAATAGGGTAGCTTTTTGGGGGTCCTCCAAGCATAAATGGGTTAATATAATATCAACTATAGAACTGCTGAATTAACTATTTCACACTCTTCTTGATATTAAAGGAATTTGTTGCATTTTTAAAAAGTTTTCATGTACCTCACAGTTGAAGGAATGCTCCCCTCTAAACGAGAATATGTCACCAAAAATTATCACAAAAATCACAACTGGTAGGTTTATCACTATAATGGCATGACCACTCAGCTTCGGGGTAGCCCCTCCTTTCATTCTACTGAATGCTTTCACCTACCAAAGTATCTGAGTGAGGCTGGTATGGTGCTTTGGGGAGCACTGTTTCATGTTTCTCAAGACCGGGTGCTGACCATGCAGGTGGTCTTTTAACTCATTAAAGCTTTTAAGTCCTTCTTGAAATTGACGTCAAAGTATCTTCGGTCAGAAAATTAAAGAGTTCCTTTCCAAAATATTGGAAGAGCCGTTGTTGTTTCAGCCACACCCTGGCATTGATGGGTTAAGGTACCTTTCTTTGACTCCATTTTTCCTCTACCAAAAATGCATGTTTGAAGCGACCATTTTAAGTGAAATTCAATATAGAGAAAAGGACCAAAAACCTTTCTTGCTTGTGTGCAAGCCTGGGAGCTTCTATAATAACTTCTTTTAAGCTGCACATTGAGGTAAAGCAAATATGAACAAAGCACACCTAAACAGTCAATTATTTACTAGAACAAAATCTTGGAAAGTACTCACCATTCCGTAAATCCCTAAAGAACTTGTCCCAGAAGTTATCCTTCCGTATATCAATGTAGTTGAGCAATTTGAGTGAGTCTGGAATCTCACAGTCTTCTAATATCACAAGTATGACCCGCTGTCGTAGTTGCGTAATCGACATCATGTTCGATAACGTCTCCTCATATTCACGCCAGGTACTCTCCAGGTAATCCGGCCCCAGCACAACCACAATCTTCTCACTCAACATCACAGAGCACA
This sequence comes from Maea johnstoni, assembly GCA_963942565.1. NCBI lineage: Eukaryota > Metazoa > Annelida > Polychaeta > Spionida > Magelonidae > Maea > Maea johnstoni. The sequence goes on along the minus strand of OZ012684.1, from coordinate 88,102,791 downwards.
TAATATTTTGCACTAGCGTGCCATTTTCATCAAAATCCCGCACATCGTAGCAGCACTTATACATGTAGGGATCTCCCTCAAGTTTCTGAATCACATATTCCACCCACGGTTTGTTCTTGTGGGAGTAGGAGAAGAAGAGATGGTAGCGGTATTTAGGATCCAAATGCGGTGCGCTGAGGGTTAACACAGAAACGGTGGAGAGCGTGGTGCATTCCGATGGGCTGTCGATGTTGGATGATTTTCGCCGTAGTCGACGGGGTAGATGTGCCCCCGTCCCGTTGCTCTCCACCTCCAGGTTGAGGGAGATCTCCTCCGTTGATTGGCCGGCCGTCGACGGACCATAGTCGGTGTCGCTCTGCACCAGAATAGCAGTATCTGAAACACACAAACAAAATACGAAATATTACTCAATAATATCGTAAAAGTCATAACAATACAATAGTTAGTGTCACTCTGAACCAGAAAAGCAGTATCTGAAACACACTAATAAAATTCAAAACATTACTTAATCATATTGTAAAAATCATATCCATACCATATGCGCGTCATATCTAACATCGGTATTTATTAAATGTCACATGGGTTTGATGTCAATAAAAACCCACTGCAACCACTACACAATTGCTTTTCACCTAGATATGATATAAGGCTTAAAGGAAATATGCCAACTTGCCAAGACCTTATCAGAAATCACAATATGTTAAAGCTGATTTTTTAAATTCATAGCTTTTATGTTATTTTTCCAAATTTTCAATAACACATCTTTTGTCATGTGCCAGATTTTTGATTTAACACTAGAATTCTATGTAACCATAAACTATTTCAATTTCAGATGTTCATTAATAAATAGACATCAATCATAATTCAAACACTTTGAAGGATTGAGGTATTTCTTGTGTTTTGTGCAATATCATCCCCTTGCCTGTCACTTAGCTCCACTGAAATGTCATGTCAAGTTGTTTCTTACAACCATCCAGTGATTGATATAGTTTTCCACAAGTAGATTGATACCTTCACCAGTTTCTTCACTCCGTCTCGAATTTCAGATGTTGATTCACAGACATGAACAAATGCAGTGAATCTTGCATTAGCTGAATTAATTCACAGGTTTAAGAAAAATGTTCACTATACACAGATGTTCAAAATGTAAAGTAATAGCAATAGAAAATAGCCCATCTCTATCAGTATTGCACAAATTATCATCTGACATTTTCCAACATATCAAACAACTCATCATATTGAGTCTTATTTAACAAATGATTGAAGAGGGATTATTAAATCCAACATCAAAACTAAGTTTTATTTTTTGGAATATTTCCATTTTTGTCGGACAATGTGTGTGCTACAAAACTAGTGTAGTGTTTTACTAATGAGTGTGTTCAATCGAAGGAGTTTTTTTAAAGCTGACATGTTCCAATACTTTACATCCAATCAAGCTATTTTTCTTAGGTTTTTAGCCACTAGCTGCTACAGGGAATAATTGAATACACTCTTTATATGCATCCTACATGGCACTGACTTGCGTGGCATTAATTGTAATCCAACTGTGATTCCCTCAAATGAATTAACAGGCACAATATCATACCTTAAGCTAAATTATGACTTAAGCCAATTGTTAATGGAATTGGTAAATCAATATGCTGCATGGCTGCAATTTTGATTTTGCCATACTTTCCTTTTAATCAACTGCTGCCATTAACAAGGTGTTCATAATGTGTTTATAATAAAGTCACAATGAGAAATGTGTGGTTAGCATATGTTTCAAAGACAAACAAACATAATTAACAGTCATCAAACATAGACAATTTTTAAGTCAACAATTAATGACCTTTGTCATGTTTGTAGATATGAAATGACATATTAGGAAATATCTTTATGCTATTTTTGAAAAAATATTTTACTGGAGCTTATAGTTCCAGAAGTTTTAAAAAGTCCTCTTCAGACGTCACCTCTAGTTCCAATAATGTCTGCACAATGTGTGAACAATGGGTATGATTTTGTAGAACAATCTACAGTCACTAAAGATACATACATACTGCAGATACAAATACGTTAGATAGTATGAAAAATATTGCAAATTATACTGCAGATATGTTAAACTATGCACTGAGTGTCCTTGATCAGCATATACCTGTATATTTATCACCTGAAAATCCAGATCTGATGAGGTCATTGACATGCACCAGATGGCCTGATTAATACGGTGATATATTGGAAAATTATGTATATCACAGGTGATATTTAGAAAAAAATATGTTGTACGGGTGTTGAATGGTAACTTCAATATCAATTACTTATCAAACTGACATATATATATAGCACCCTGTGGGTATTTGTATTGCCTAGATTTTTAATCGATTTTTGACACAACACAATAGACATCGATTAACTAGGGATTTGCACCTATAGAACTTGTACAATACTGTTAGTTATGCCTTGGGTGCAAACAATACCACCAGCTCTTTCAAAAATTATATATCTCATTAATTACAAAAATGACTTTTATCCTATGACAAAATACAATGGTGAACAAATATAGTTCTTCTTCCATAAAAAGGAATTATATTTTTCTCTCTGTGGGAGAACAAATGATAGAATATGATACCAATATAAATGTATTTCCCTAATGATACAATATCTCAATGATATTTCTAATAATACTGCCTGCCTCCCTTGGAGCTAGTTTTGTTAAATTTAGCTTTGTAAGCTTCGGAAAATTTGTGAAATGCGTTCATGTGGAGACATCTATAGGTAGCAGTTTAGTCAATTTCGTATTATCAATTTGCATTGATAATACTGATTTTAATCTTACAATATGTTATTCCAGTTGATATCAATATTGGGAATCATATTTACGACCAGTTCCATTCAACCCCTATGGCTCTCTAATATTATAAGAACAGAATCCAGTATCCTCAGAGCTCACAGATGATATAAATAAATCTAATAGCATGACCAAAATCCAAAAGGTTCTGACCAGATGGTATTAGAACTCTAACATCTGATATTGGAACTCTAATAGCATGACTGGGTTCCAGTATCCTTTGAGTATGACCAGAGGATGTTAGAACTCAAATACATCGTATGACCTGAATTCATTATCCTTAGAGTTCTGGTGTCTAACAGTATGACCATGCAGGATCTAGTATCGTCAGAGTTGTGATCAGATCATGATGTTAGTGTGACAACATCCAGACTCATCAAATCAGCACGTGGGCCTGATCGCTGTAAGCATTGATTTTCCCCCGGTCGCTGACAGACGCGGGAAGATTTATTGCCGAGAGGGACCTGTGATCCGCGTGCCCCCCTGCCGCCCAATGCGGCCCGTTACGCCCGCCGAGAGCCGGGCAGCACCGAGTTATTAAAAGCCCCGCCTCCAGAGGGAGCTATGAAATGCAGCTCATGCGTGTTCACGTTAGAATGGAACAGGTTTCTGCCATCTGATCTCCTCCCTGCAGGCCCAACGCAAAATCATATCTCATGTTGCCGATCAAAAAAACACTGCACCGCAAAGGTCAATCAACCGAGGGTTCCTAGAATATTGCTGGGAAATGTCATACTTGCAATGATCAATCGATATTACAACAATCCAAGGATATCCTTTGGGGATTTCTCATGTTTTCCAAATCTCAGCCTCTGATATTAGGACAGGACATTCATGATCAGGATACTCAATATAAGGTGTGTGCATAATGTCAAACAAGTAAGGAAATGCCAGCATAAATAAGACACTTTGATAATATTTTGAAGATTATTGTGTTTTAGATGGGAGTATGTAACTTTTATTCAAGTATTTTCCTGAATTCCATTTGGTATGTGCCTTTGTGGCATTTGCACTTTCACTCCCAGTGTCACACACTCAATAAAGAGGGTTTGCAGAAAAAAACACATCTAAAATATAATGACCAACATGCAACATGCTAGTAAATATTCTAAGATACCTGCTGTAATTAACCACCTTTCTCCCCCTACACAATCAGACATACAGTTAAATACAGGGCTATAATATTCTACATACGGGTGGTTAGGGTCATTTTCAGCAAATCATGAAATATGGTTTCTTGATTTAAAATATTGACATTATAATAGTTCCCCCAACATAATACCCCTATATCTCTATATCTACCACAGTACATATTTAATGGTAAATACCCTTCTCTCCAATTCCTATATTTACCTGTCAGGAAAGAACCATCCACTCAAAGAAAGGGCAGGGGGTGATGCGGTTTCATTCAGACCGCGGCAAATTAGAGTAACTCATAGCTTACATTAGTTACAAGGTGTATTTGGATAAGATCAGGCCTCGGCCTAAAGAGCCACTCAGGGTGGCCTGCATTATTCATGTCTTAAAGGACTAGATGCCGAGGAGCTGATTAAATAGCAGCTCTCATTGGGTCCCCACTGGTTATTCCTATCCGCGGCTTTAAGGCAGATCGTAAAATGGGATGTCGTTAAATATATTGAAATAAACAACAAGTAGGGCCTGAAGGCTGACACAAATGGGACTTTAATGCCTCGAAGAATGATAAATAAGAATAAATAAAAGTCATGAAAATAAATGGATGAATAAAGAAATGTAAAGGAAATATTAGAAAAATGTATAACAATTAAAATGCTGACACATGTGATTTTAATGCCTTGAAGAAAATCAAATGAAAAAAGTGAAAGTCATGAAAATAAAGGAATAAACAAAGAAATGTAAAAGACTAATTAGAAAAGTACAACAGTTTAAATGCTGACACATGTGACTTTAAGGCCCCGAAGAAACATAAATGAAAATAAATGATGAAAGTCATGAAAATAAATGGATACATAAAGAAATGAAAAAGATATTTTAGAAAATGCTGACACAAACGCGACTTTAATGCCTTGAAGAAAAATAAATAAAGATAAGTGAAAGTCATGAAAAAAAATGGATAAATGAAGAAATGTAAAAAAAATATTAGAAAATGTACAACGATTAAAAAGACAGGTAACAGTAGAAGATGTTTCAGTACATTGAGATCCAATCAAAGATGTAAAAAAGTTTGAACAATATAAAATCTGATTACATACAGGTATACAATTTATAGTATCCTATTGGTGGCACCACAAGTCACCTGTTGTAAACCTATAATGCCTTTAGTGCTCAAAAATCACCTTATTTTTTGGGATAGCTTTTCGACTAGAGTATTTTTCATTAGAAATGTTGATCAAACAAAGAAACAACCCATAACAATTCAAATGATTCAAATGGCAAGAATGACTTATTGTTTGCTTAATTTGAAAAAAAGCAAAAACATAACCAACAATTTTGTAAATTAAAGGGGAAGTTACTTTGTGCTAGTACAAGGGAAGCTACACAATGCATTTCAACACTGAAGTACAATTGTGCATTTGAGCAACATACATTAATTGAATGATGAATTTATCTTCAATGCAAAGCAATCAAAACAGATGCTCTGAAACATTTTTTACAGCTATGAATTCACGGTAGACATATACATGTAGTTCATATCCAGTTTAGGTTTTCATCTTCCAACAAGCATACATATATATTCACTTTTTTAACAAGTTCATTTTCCATAAACATTTTATACACTATATTTCACTAAGTTTCACCTTCAAGAAAGCTGAATATTTCAATGGATATGGTCAGGACAGCAAAGCACATATATAATCATAATATTGACATTTAATCATCAGATATATGCTAAGTGTATTCCAGGAGAAAAAAAGAACTGCATTTGTTATGTGTAGATTGCGTCAGCTTGCGAGGTTCTGGCGAGGTAAGCTAATATCATATACACTGGCTGACAGACCTCCTGGAGCCTATATGGGGAGGTGATAAAAACAGCTGTAGTGTACATATGAGAGAAATCTGCTATTGCGATCAACAAAATACAGCTTTCTGCATTACAACTGTCTCGCGTAGAGGAGGGAATGTGATAAAAACAGCTGTAGTACCGTATGAGAGAAATCTACCATTGCATTCAACAAAATACAGCTCCCTATATGTCACAATTGTCTCGCATACAGAAACAGTATTAAAAGGGGGGGGTTCATCGACTGAATCATGCTGCCTAACTAAATACTAAACATTTGATTATTTCCTATAACCCTACCTTTTCTGGTTTGAAGTGGCCTACTCTCCAGGTTTTTATGTAAAATTTAATATGTCAGATATTTGAGTTGCAAGGGAACTCCTTCAAACTCAGTTTTGGTTAAAAGTGCCACTTTATGATATCAGTGAACAATATTTCATTAATTGCAAGTGCTATTCAACACCTATTTGAGAGATATCCAAGTATTAACCTTTATGCTGCTGGTCGCTAATTTGACCAATACAAAATGATGCAAAAATCCTAAAAAAATGACTGAAACCCCGGCACATGGGTACTCATCTGAGAGTATACTCAGTGAACGCTCTCCAATGAATATGAACATGACAGGAATCAGATAGTTTTCAAAAACCATTGCGTTGTTGTGCTTTGGACAACATTGAAGGGGTTAGGACCACAGTTTTCAACCTAAAAACGCATATCTTTTTATTGTCTCACAATTTTGATGAACAACACATAAGTATAGCAAAATGTTCTGAGTTGAATAAAAAAGCATTTCCTAATCTTGACGTTCGCAGTTATGAAAACAGTATATGCAACTTCTGATGTAACATCTGCAACTGACAATCAGTTGTCTGTCTGGTTATGATATTCTTTCAATATCATGGTGTGGTATGCTGGGGAAAACAGTGTCTTGCTACCATCTATCACCTCGAAATACCATAATCAGAATACCATTTCTAATTCTGCATATAATACACATCGAAAATTTGAAAAATATTATGACAGAAAAACAAAGCTTAATTCAAATTCTTAATTCGAAATACTATTATCAAAATACCCTTTCTGTGTATAATAAAAATTGAAAATTTTGAAATATGTTATGTCAGAAAAAAAACATTGCTTAATTTATGTTATAGCTATACCTTTAAAATAGTATCTAAATACGCTTTCTAAATATAATACAGAATAATTATTGGAAATACGTTATGACAGAATAAGTGCTAATATTGTTATTTTTGCTATCAGCAGTCACCTTGAAATACCATAATCCAAATACCTTTTCTGCCTATAATACAGAATGAAAACTTGAAATATGTCATGACAGAAAATAATAACATGAAATGCTACAGTCAGAATACATGCATATACTACTGAATGAAAATTAGAAATGTGTTATGACAGACAAAACATATTGCTCCATTCTTAGTATGTTCTTATATGTGTTATTAACGACGCATCAGTGTGAGTGGTCATTAAGTTGGCATCTCTCTGTTTAGGGATACCCACTCTGCTTGATTTGAACATGAAAATGATCTCATTACATTAGCGCTACTTAAATATTTGATGGATAGCACAGGCTTTTTCCCTGGTGCTGGAATCCATGTTAGACAAAGAGCCACTGTATACCAGGCTAAGAGAATATGAAGAGTTTCTTGCTAATTACCACATATATGTGAAAAAAGCACAAAAAGGCTAGCACTAATAGGCTCTCAGTGGGTTTGCATTCCTTCTGTTTTCATTTCCCGGATAAATCAAAAAGATAATAAAAGGAAGGCATTGACCGATAATTTATTAGAGTGCATGTATGATCTGACATCGTTAAAAATATTATATCAAATAGAGCAATATTTGAAAAATATATAAAGAGGGGGTAAAGAAACTTATCAAGAACCCCAACTTTCGATCATTTTTGTAAAGAACATTGCTTTGTGATGAGAAATTTTCATGTGCGCCTGATAATGATGTTTATAATAAACCCATCTGAATCTGGAGTGTACAAATGATCTGACAACTTTGTACACAATTCAAGACAAAGCAAAACATTTTAAAATATTAAAATCATTTGTAAAAAGACCTTCCAATCTAATATTTCTAAAAATATTGCTACATTATCAAGATATTTCTTTATTTGTAAGACATGATGTATTAGCTAGATGTGGATGGGATAATGAAAAAGAGCCGGATGAAGCTGGAAACAAGAGATGCTTTCTATGGCCCTAGCATGTACTGAGCAAACATAACTCTGGAAATACGGGGATAATTAGTTTATAAATACATCACTAAGCCAAAGCTAGCTGCCATGTGTGTTCATCATACAACAACAGCACAGGAATAGCAGGCAACAAAAACAGGCATTTCACAGAACTATGACATAAAACAATATTCCTCTTTTTCATGTTCATATTGCATGACCTTCTATAAGCATCACAATTATAAAGGGATATGGCAATCATTTTAAATGTACAGTGTTTCCTTTTTGTAGCACTACTTGCAAATAGATTGGTTGTTTTCATGAGACTGTAGAAATCCTAAATAATTCTACCTTATCGTTTTTGGTTATTTGAGTTTACTCAACCTGAGTGATCAAACAAAATACATTCATCAGATCCCCTAGAAAGCAAACTAACTTATGGCAATTTTAAGACACAAAGTGGTCATTTTAACAACTGGAATCCAATACCTATATCTTTCAACCCTTTATGCCAGTATAGACATATGTAATATGCTTGTAATGCTGATAATCTTTTGGACCAACGCGTTTCAAAGAAAATATTCAAAAATAAAGATTGATCAAACCTTACAAAAATATTTCTTTAAAAATTTTATGGATTTATGCTTGTATTCCCAAAACTATTCAAAATAGATTGAAAATCTAGATAAAACTTGTTAAGGGAGTCTCTGACCATAGATCATAATTGGGTTTACATTCTTGCATCAATAGTCCCTAACGAGGGAAATTTTCTTTACAAATTGGACCCAATTCAAATAAATCTCCATTTGCACAGTGAGCCTTAGTTGTAGAGTATATGGTGGTATCTCTGACCAGGTAAACATGTAATGTAATTCATAAGAGAACTACTGAACTCTTCTTGACCCAAAGCCTATACGTTGCAACAAGCAGATTTGTCGCTCTATTCTTTATTTAAACCAATTTGTACATGTATCATCATAGTTTGCCCCAAAATTTCATTTTGGGTCATAACCTTCTCTTGAGTCATTTCTAGTCCTACTGGAGATGATGGGTCTGATCAGATTTCTACTTGATTGTGGCTTATAACAGCATGTTGGTCTGGGTTGTGGGGGAAGCTGACTGTGATGATACTCAGTATATTCAGTATTCACTATATAAGGGCTGGTTATTGAGAAGTACCTATCAGGCATCTTGAGTTGGGGTTGTGGGAACAGGTAGAATTCTATTTTGATAAGATGTATAGGCCAATCCTTTTAAAATTACCATAAATCAATGTTGCATCTAGTTATTTCATTTTAACAAATACCATAGTAGATAAGGATTTTTCGATAGCTCTATTTTGAATATCATAGATTTTTATCTTAGATGCCTTAAAGTTGCAAGCAAGTGAATATATATATATATACACACACACACACAGATATATATATATATATATATATATATATATATATATATATATATATATATATATATATATATATATATATGTATATATATATATATATGTATATATATATATATATATATATATATATATATATATATATATATATATATATATATATATATATATATATATATATATTATATATATATAATATATATAAACATTTATATATAGAGTAAAATGTGTGACCTTACACTCAACCCAGTGAAAGAGACATGGTTTCATTTCATCAAATATCTTTGTATCCATCACATTTGTCCCCTTCAAATCCTGCAGTAGAATCAATTTCCAAACTCCTAACAGTAACAGAAATCCTCACAAATACAAATTGCACCCTAACCTAATTTCTCAGCAATCTAATCAGAAAATGCCGAGCACCTGAAAAGCTCATTCCTGCCCCGGATATTGGCAAGATCCTCAGATGAAGGCATGTGCAAATGTTCTTGCTATTACCAGATAACGTGAAATATGCTCTGATATTGAACGTGTACACGAAATCCAGTATGGATTGGCAAGATTGAGGGGCCAAGGGGGGATAATATAGTATGGAGCCATTAGATCTATGATGTTGCGGCTGATTGCACCCTGGGAGCAGGGGGACGTGACCTTCTCCAAATATCCATACATCTATCAAACGGCGGAACTTTAAACTGATCTTGCTAGTAGCGACCATGCCTAAAGGGTGCAGTTGCCATTGATAAGCACACGGGGAGTCATCTATCTCAGCAAACATATTGATTTAACAAAATCCCTGCAACCACAGCTTAATTGTACTCTCAAGGCTCAAATGAAGATTTTGTGTGCACGTGACAGAAACCTTTTACAATAAATGTATCCTGCTCCATTTCATAATTAGGGTTTAGTACCAGTACTCAATACAACACCAAACACCCATATTGAAAAGGAGAGAGAATGATTGTATCATTTAAGAACTGTCAATAACAGTGTTATGCTGTTATAAAGATGTAATTGACTTAAATGCCAATTATCACCTGAAGTCTCCACACTATTGCAGTTTGCTTTCTATTAGCAAAATTTCAAAAGCTGACAGACTAGTGCTAAATTGAATAAAATTAGGTCCCTAAGATGCAAAAATATTGTTTCGTAAATTGGAAATATTGAAATCACATTGTATCATGAAAGTTTTAAATGGGCAAATCCCTAGTCATATATGATAGAAACATTCTATTCTTCATATATATGGGCATGGATATGATGGATATATATTGTCTCTCTGGAAATGATAGTGTCATTCTTAAAACTCTTAAGATCATTCTTAAAAAATCAATTTAGAGAGAAAGAGAGAGAGAGAGAGAGAGAGAGAGAGAGAGAGAGAGAGAGAGAGAGAGAGAGAGAGAGAGAGAGAGAGAGAGAGAGAGAGAGAGAGAGAGAGAGAGAGAGAGAGAGAGATGAGAGAGAGAGAGAGAGAGAGAGAGAGAGAGAGAGAGAAGATCTGAAGATCAGCATGGTAGCAATTGACAGGTACAGAGAGATGGCTAGATGTAATTAGATAGGCCTGCTTTGAAGTATGAGCACTGCCAACAGCAACACACATTTTGGAAGGTGATCAAGGATATCACAGTTGGCCACACCCCTTCTGACGTACATATCTCAAGGCCTGGCACCCTGCCTCTCTCTCACAAATACAGAGATGAAATTACACGCTCGCAGTCTTTGTTGGCATGATAAAGCATTGCAAGTATTATGACAATGCCATCTTCATCAAAGGTGCTATCAACAATATTGAGGCATTCAGACAAAAGAGGACTCTTACACTGCTTAAAAACAATGTCATTGTATTATTTGTTCCACAACAAATGGTCTGCACATCAAAGCTTTAGAGTCAAATTTCAGAAAAGTATATCCAAATGAAAAACTAGTTGCAAGAAATTACTATCTGGAGAGAATCGTTATTCTAAGTATTCCAATTAACACATAAAAATGTGGTATGCTATGATCTATCTTCAAAATACTTTACAGGTAAGTGGTTTATCATTTTGGATCAACCATTTGCAATACTTCCTTGATCACCTAAGATTTCTTTTGCAAGCATTTCTGTCTGTAGCACCCTAAAAAGGATTTAACGTTCTGAGAACATTTTCGTCCTGAGAGTTTTTAAAGCTATTTCAACGAGAAATCTCACTCCTGGAATACAATATCTATTTTTTGTCTAATAGAATATCTATATCTAAATAGGACTGTTCAATAAAAATATGACTGACTACCCCTAATAATTTGTAAAATCATTTCTAAATCCAATGTTATTGTCAAACCCATCATAGATTTCCAGAGGGTTCTGACTATTCATAAAAGCATCATCTCTGCTCTGCCCTTTTGATCTATTGCATCTTCAAGACAGTAGATCAATGCCCATTAAGACAGCAGTGATAAAACTATATCAAGGAAACAGTTCATCAATTTTCTATTAAGGTGATGGGTGGGCAATACAATTGCCCTATTCTTTACTATAAAATGTCTACTCCAATAGAAAATATGATGAGATGTCCAAAGTATTGCATTGCTACCACAATATTGAATCCTATAACAATAAACTATATTTAACTATAATGCTTTATGGATATCAGACTGGACATGTTTTATGGGGATTGACACCTATACTTTCTCATTACAATACAATACTGATATTTCCAAGGTACAAGGACACAAAGATTTTGAAAAACATCTAAACCCTGTCATGTTGGTATTCATTGGATAGCTCTTGCTGAGTACTCTCAGATGAATACCATATGCCAGGATTTCAAGTTATTGTTCAGATTTTTTGCATCATTCTGTATTGGCTGAATTAGCCACCAGCAGTATATGGGTTAACAATATTTCTAAAGATACTGCCTACCTCCCAGGGATCTAGTTTTGTTGAATTTAACAGTGTCAGCTTCAATACTGATAAATTGCAAAATAACTTCCTGCTTAGAAATCTGGATAGTAGTTAAGCAGTACCAGTATTACAGATCTTAAACAATGAATATACTTTTTCCCATTCAATACCAGTTCTTGGTATTGCCTTGAGTACCAGTTCTAACCCGCTTCAAATGTGTAGATCAGAAATGGAAATCAAATATCTTGATCATGAGGAATGGGCATTGAAGAAACATATTCCAAAATATGAAAAATGAAATTGACTTCACAAATATAGCTGACTTTTTTCATTGGACTTGAAAGATCTATTAAGGTGCATAAGAGGAAGACACACATGGCTCAGTATAATAATGGGTCTAACAAGATTTTGAAAGAAATATCCGATTCAAACGGTCAGCATTTTTTTGACTTCAAGACACTCAAACCACAAATATTCCCTGAAAGGCACATGAAAATCCATAAGACGGAAAGTTATCAAGCAGGGCTCCCTCTAGTGTGCAAACATGATTGCTATGCCAGGCTCCGTCAAGTGTTAGACCTGCACCAATAGAGGATGGCTGGTGAATTAGTATGATATTGCCTTAATTCAAATGATTATTTGCTCATCGCAAGAAGGTCAACCGAAGCCACTTGAACTGCCAAGAATCTATTGAACTGCCTGTAGTCCATTCAAGGATCTTCAAGTGGATTTTCATGATGCCAGCTCGCAATGCCAATGACCTAACTGATTTTGTGACATATTGATAAACATGACTTTGTGATAAATTGATAAATATAACTGATTTTATCTTATTATGTCTTTATCAAATATCTCTTTCAAAGTGAAAATATCAGATACTTTTTTTTAGTATTTTAAAATTGGCTTATGAACACTATAGGTGGAAAGGGCGCTATATCAAATATCAACTATTATTACTATTATAATCTTTTTAAAGTTATGAAACACTTACCTGTAAGTTCAATCTTTGTTATCTTTTCTTTAATTGTTTACCAACAACAATCATAATTTGGCACTATTACATTACATTACCATTACACTGTGTCACCTCATTTATATTAAGTCCAGTTAAGTTGGTAGGGGTACAAGCATAGATATGTTTATCGAGGGTGTCATTATTCCATACCCTACTGAATGCTGTCTTTCTTCCAGTAATGTAGTCATCATAAGAGTCACACAATGCTTCTCCAGGAAAAATGCCTATGGCATCACTGGTGGTTTCTCCTGGGTACTGTGGTTTTCCTCATGGCATAAAAGTGACGATAAGTGATGAATTATCATCCAAACTGAATTTATTGGATCAAACCCCATGCAGCATAGACCACTTGGCAGCTAAAAGCTTGCGGTTTCAAACTGAGCAATTACCTTTCCCTAATAACATGGGCTCTATGATCGGCCGCCGCACCAGGGGAGGGGCCAATAGCTATCAAGCAAAGTGCATTGGGAAACCGGGAGGCGACTCCCCCACTTTGACATGTCAAGTGTTAAAACAGCCATCAGTTCTGCCCGGTGCCTCCGAGAGCTTTTTGCCGTTGTGCGATGAAATTCCGCACCATGCTCGTCATTTCATATCTCAATGAGCGCTGAGGCCATTTATGAAAGGCAAGCACATCACTCACGATATGATAATTGTGGGCTATCATTCCACAGAGGCATCGCAGACAAAGACTATCATCACAGGCTGGCATGGGAAATTGCTCATGGATTAATCAACCATACATTTATCATCAGGGCTGAACTCAATGCTCACCCTACCTATCTGAAGGCCTTAAGAGATGTGCAGTGCACTTTGGTGCATGACATTTAAACCAACACAGTATGATTTCACTCCAGGATTGGCACTTTTAAGCCATTACCTTATTCATATCTAAGGTTTCCGTTTATGTGCCATGTTGATTTATTGCTCTACCTCTCTTAATGGTAACTTTGAATTATAAAGAGTGATCATTAGTTGAGTTCTGACTTACTTTTCTCCTCTAACCATTCTTATAAAGAAAATCAGCTTTCAGTGAATCAGTGCACCCCTGAATGTAGCCAAGTCTTTTCAGGAAATGAATACATTTTCCCAACATCATCCTAGTAAATCCTAGTGCGTGGGCATTCCTATATCCTTATATGCTATCTTAGATATACAAAAAAGCTGGTTTTGTTTCAAAATGCAATCAAAGATTAAAGGATCTTTCCTAAGAATCAATTAGTTAATTTTCGAATTTCCAAAAGAGAATCAATATCAGTAATTCTTTAAAGCCATAAAATGAAGCAAGTAAGTATATAAAATAAATCTAAAAACAACAACAACAACATCATGATGGTTTTGGGGTAAAATTGCCATATCAACTGATATGACTTACGGTGTTTCCTACATTTTATTTTTTCATTGTATAGTTCATCCTTCATGCCAGTAATATGCTTCGATAACTAATAGATCACATCAAATGCAAACTTAAAGTGCAAACCTATTGGGTTGTCATACAATGGTATGTATGCACCGTGCAAACCTATTGGGTTGTCATATAATGGTATGTATGCACCTTATCCTTCTTTATAAAGTGTGTTCGTGGAAAATCTGGCCACAATCATAAATGCTCTTATCTAGGAAGGCTAATACCAGTGAATATAATTTCTTACACAACAAAGCTTAGTGTGGATATATTACTAAGATATGGGTTAAGGCCAGATTAGAGCCTAGACTAATAGGTGTATAAGGCAAATCAGCAAAACTACTCCAGATATCATGGAAAGATCTGCACTTTCAGAGCAAAGCCCCTCCTCAATTGGCTGCCATTGTATCAAACGGCAATAGATCTCTCGGAGTATTCCCCGAGGATTTTCCAGTGTTCGTTTCAGCGTGAGTTATGTGGGCGCCTGACTCAAGGACATCTCAAGAGTTCTGATTTCTAGCAGGCGGAAGCCTCGATAAAAACACCGGCCGCGCTTATCAGATTTGCGATTTCCTAACTCCATTAGGAACGGCACTTACCGTCATGCCTACCAGGTCCTATCGATTCAGACTCCAATTCGACTTTGGCGAGGTATTCAATTATGCAATTTGCATAAAATCTGTCAATGGATTCATGACAATTGTAGCCATGACTTAAGTCTGATAGAGCCTTACTAAATTACTCAATCAAAATGCAGCCAGACTGTGCCACCTGCTGACTTAGATCAATGTCTGGGTGCTATGGATGACTCCTATCTAAAGAGAAAGAGTAAGGTAATGGATTGCCTTACTTTAACCCTTTGCTGCTGCTGTTAAATTTGCAAAATTATGCAAAAAAGCTTTAAAAATGACTGCAACCTTGGCATATAGGTTCTCATCTGAGAGTACTATCCAATGAATACCAACATGAAGTGGTTTTCAAAAATATGTGTCCTTGTGCTTTGGATGAATTTAGCCTCAGCATTGGA
Source organism: Maea johnstoni (assembly GCA_963942565.1). Classification (NCBI taxonomy): domain Eukaryota; kingdom Metazoa; phylum Annelida; class Polychaeta; order Spionida; family Magelonidae; genus Maea; species Maea johnstoni. Next base: position 88,087,042 of record OZ012684.1, on the reverse strand, counting down.
AGGGTTAAGGCTTAATAGGCATAGTTGCAAGACAAAGAACTGTGATTGTGCTACTTTCATAGCAACAATTGGAAACATTTGGGACTTGCCTTAAAAAAGGCTTGACTGTATATTTAGGTGATGCTTTTCTTAAGAGCATCTTACTGAATTCTTCTGAAAGAGAAAGTTATAAATATCTTTGAAGATATGCTTTTGTCAAACATCATATCAACAAAATGGCCAGGCCTTTTTTGAGGTATTACGGGCTTGAACAAGATAAGATGGGACAGACAGACATTCCTTGCACGAAATAAATTTGCAGCAATTCCCTAGAGGGAACCTTATTTGTTCCAAATGTATTTTTACGCATTGATCCAACCTTCTCGCACTTGATGGGATCTGCGCAGCAATCTTGAACAATTTAGCGGCTATGAGCATCAAGATTTGATCAAATGAGAGGAGAGATTTTTCCATCAGGGTCCTGCAGTCATTATTTCCGTTTGGCAGTGATCCACAAACTGGATGGCCCTTAAATATAATTCAGAGTCACAAATTGGAAAAAGGAGATTACAGTACAAATTTACTATCACGATTTTCTCTGGATAAAGGGAAAACCAGTGTCACATTTGAATATCATATGAATACAATAAATGTAAAATGATTCAGTATCAAATTAGTTTATGAATACTTCTTTATTTCCTTATATAATCTAAATAGAATGGGTGCTTGGATATTCGTTTTCAGATAAATCATGGGTACCAAGAATTTCAAATAAATCAACTATATTATGTACCAATTTGATTTAATTGATATCTGTGTACCAATGTTCCTTCAAAAATAAATCTGCAATTTATGAGCTGATCAGCACTGACCCTAATATTGAGCACATTAATTAAAATTTAAAACATCTCAATGTTCAAATGAAATGAACATCTTAATTTTCCTTACAGCTACCATTAATACTCCACATAAATTGACTAGAGATACGATACTCTGAGATAAAACACAAAAATATCTATAAATTATAAAAGGATTATGATTGTATTAAAGGAATATGGATTTATAGTTCAATGGAAATTTTTGTATCCCCTCGGCAAAAAGTCGTTTATGTGTTTTGTGTGTCTCTCACTCATTCTTGTATATAGCATCCTGAGCAGGGACAGCCCCGATAGCCGGGTGGGTTGTCCCAGTAATGCTTAAAAGACTGCCAGGCTGCTTTTGGTTGCAGCTAGCATCATACTGGGTCAAGGCAATGCAGACCAATGTCAACATCCTGAGCTCCAATCAGGCTCAAGATACATGAGAAAGTTACCAGTGATAGGAGCAGTGACTTTGGATAAGTCAGTGTTTGTCTCAGGATTTACACTCATTTCCTCTATGGTTAACAGCTGGCTGTAGAGTCTTGATTTACCCTTGGTGTGGGAGAGAAAATGATGATAAAAAGAAATTCCATAACCTATATCCTAACGCGGTACTAAACAAGGACTCAAGGCACTCATGAAAGGCAGTTCCTTCCATTGCTCACGGATATTTGGTAAAGCACTTGACAGTGATGCTTCCAGCTTGTCTTCTTAACCCTTTTTGTATTCAGGGAAACATTGACTGATTGTTTTGAAAATATGTTGCAAAGATAATGAATATTGAGTAAAACAGTCACCTGCAATGTTCACCTTGTATGTTTAAAGTGAGAAATCTTCCAAACTCTGCGCCACTATCTTTACTTATTAAGGAAATATTTGGATATTTGGGGGAACATATACACACTGCGGGAATCAATGTGTTAAAGTCTTCATAATAAACAGTTATAATTACCATGCTTGATTATTGGCAAGCTGAAGTAATCCTGGCATAGAATTCTTCCCGAAGGCCACTGCCCAAGGATAATTATCATCATGCAAGGAAACCATATGGAAAATACTCTCTGCATGCCCTAGGATGTGCAGCTCAAGAAATTGGCTATGGTAGAACATGAAAACATATCCCGTGATACCAGAGCGTAATTGAGTTGTAAGGTGGATGGTGCCAGGAACACTGCTACACCCACTAGAGCTTTGTCTAGCCTTATAAGATACAGACAATAGTATTAGATATGTCAGGGAAAGGGATTGAGTACTGCATAACAGGCAAATACAGCTCCTAACAGTGTAGAAAGATCCTCACAAGGTTTTCCTTCTTTATTAGCCCAATATGTGTCTGCTGTTACATCCAAAGACATATTGGTAATTTTCATGCAAGAGCATTTGTTAAAAATATTTTTTGAAGGAGAAATGTTGATCAGGCCTAAAAAAAGTTGTTTGTTTCCTGTAGCCCTACCCTAACAAGTTTTTATTCAAAAAAATCCTCACACTATAAAGTTTTTCCCTTCCTCCCAACTTCCAATCAACTTAAAACATGCATAAAACACACATTTGTGACCAAAAAAATTAAAAAAATTACCGACCTACTTACCCTATTTTTTTCCGGACCGTTACAGGAAACAAACATTATTTTTATAGACCTCAGAATCTACAACTCTATTTAACCCTTCCAATGCTAAGGCTTACTTTTGTCCAAAGCACAAGAATGCAAAGATTTTTGAAAACCATCTTAAGCCTGTCATGTTGGTATTCATTACATGGCTCTCACTGAGTACTCTGAGATGAAAACCCATATGCCAAGGTTTCAGTCATTTTCCAGCTTTTTGCATCATTTGGTATTGGTGATATTACAACCACCAGAAGAATAAGGGTTAAGACACTAATTTACATTAATTCACATAAGTATCATGGCAAATCAAAAATGTTAAATCTAAGTTAATGGTCTCAATTTACTTTCTTGCATCATTCATGCCTGTAGTGTCCACAACGTTTCTATACTATTCTTGTAGTACATTTGTAAACAACTTTTGGAAAAATATTTTACTAGAGATATTGGTAAGAACCAAATCCATAGCCCATTTCCTCCAAATATCAAGGTATCATCCTTTCATTCACATATATCATTTCAATGTTGTTTTTCATTATATAAACTTATTTATTTGACAATATACAACAGGCCAATATCTGCAAGATGTCTCAATCTTCATTCTGACAGTCATCAAAACTTGAATAGTAACCATGCAATTGCCACAATTGCTTTGCAAGAAAAAACTAAGATGAAAGATATGCTAGAATTTAATGTCAGGTGCAGTCACCCTATTTATTCCCAAAAGCTACTAAGATCAAATCATAAGTCTGAAAATATCTTATAGAATTTGAGGTTAAACATATCAAGTCAGACGAATTACGAATTACATTACATGTGGATATCAATGGCTTCAGCTTGTCTGCCAATGAAGACCAGAGAAGAAACTTTACACCCCAGCAATGCTAGCAGTATGCAGAGGCCCTGCACTGGTATAAATACACACTGAGTCTTCCCTCCACCACACACGCCACCTGGTAACTGTTCCTACAAAACTGACCTCAATCCTCAACATGCTGTTTTCTGTATGAATCTGTATGCGCTAATATATTGCTGTTAAAATCTAATTCCTTCCCTGGTATATCACCAGAATTAGAACCCCCTGAGGGCCTCTGACAGTTCTTTCTATATACGATCTAGATGGTTATGTGTTAAATCTATAAAAGAAAGAATTGACTTAAAACGTATGTGTATGTAGATAATTCAGCCTTATTGCAATGGGTGGCCTCTCTGTTTGAACTAGGGCATATCACCTTTGGTCCACATGCGAGAATGATTCATGAGGATTCCTTACCATTCATGCTCAAAATCTACTTCAGATTATTTAGTGTTGTCTGAACCTGCCATACTCTGGTAAATCACTTCAGAACGAATCATTAACTCACAAACAATTTGAATAATAATAATAATAATAATAATAATAATAATAATAATAATAATAAAAATAATAAAGAGTTTTGATAAAAAAATCTTAATTTTTTTCAATTAAAAAAGAAATCTCCTAAAATCTTTCATTTTTTCCAGATACTGCTTTTGTTAGAGAGCTATCAACACAATGGTCAGGTGGTTTTGGCTGTTACAGGCATGAGTGGATCAAAGCACCACACGGAGGCCATCTCACAGTGCTGGTTAGGTGGATTAAGATTAAGCTGACTGATAAGAAAGTAGACGTGCCTTCTCATGAGAGGTGCAATGAATCTCACTGCTACTCATCATCATCACTCACCGCCTGCAGGACCAATGCTTCTCACCGTGAGTCACATACATCTATATGACCATGGCAACGTAATTATGTCTGTCACCTTGTATTGTACAGTAAAGCCTCAGGGCTGGACAAAATTAATCTCATACCATAATGCCCCAAATTTGGGCAAATGAGGAATTGTTCAGTATTATTCTGGCAAGTAAAAATGAATGTTCACTTGTGCAAGGGACAAGTGAATATTGTTGCAGACCAGACACACCTGCAGTGCTACCAGTCCATCATCAGTTATAATTTTCTTTTAAACAAGTAAAAATTAAATCAGACAATTTAACAACTAAATGGTAACTCAAAAGGGTAGATGACATATATGTGTAAAAATGTTCCTAGGCTACCCACCTTATATGTAAATGCAATATCTTAGAAAATCATCACAGTTTCCTAGCATCTCATTAAAAATAATCCTGTTACCTCAAGTGTTGCCCGCTTGATTTTACAAAAGGAATCTAGAGGTGCTCATGTAATTACAGTTACCATTTGTAAGTGCTTTCAGGTAAATGTGTGTCAGTTTATCACACAGTCAGCATGGGACACATCTATTGTCCCAGACTCTCACTGGAGCACAAATTGTATAGGCAATCCTGGAATTCATATGGTGCCTATACTAAGGAAGCCCTAAGATTTTCTTATATTTATATAATATATATATATAACATTCAAATTATATATATATAACATTCAAATTATATATATATATTTATATATATATATATATATATATATATATATATATATATATATATATATATATATATATATATATATATATATATATATATATATATATATATATATATATATATATATATATATATATACATATACATATATTCTCTCTCTTGCAATACATTTAAATTGGAATCTCTCTTGATCTACTAAACTCCAGAAACATCATAAAGGCTTGACATATATGTCATTTCTGCCATAATAAGGGAGCCTCGTGGGAGTGATTGTGAGAAGTGAGGGCGAGCAGCAAGCAGCTCACTGCTATAGTACAGCTTACAGGTTACCAGGGTGTGCCTGACTATCACACAGGCATCGGAATCTCCAGAAGCCAGCAGATCGAAGCTGCTATACGTGTTTGTATATAGGTGAAGCAGTAAACATGTAGCACTCAACATTCCAGATGATGCCAGTGTTATCTAGGATGCACTTTATAGCCAGGGTAAAAATATTCCCAGTGCATAAGAGTGATATATTAGAATCGTTATGACATGGAATGTAGTCATAAGAAAATTCAACAAAATATAAAGTAGAATATAAAATAAAGATAGGGCCATCTTTCTATCTATCTATTCCTAATGCACAAGAGTGATATATAGAATTGTTATGACATAGAATGTAGTCATGAAAAGAATGAGAAGAATTCAACAAAATATAAAGCAGAATACATAATATTGATATAACAACTTGTGAAGCAGAAGTCTACTTCCCCGTCAGTCCATCAGTACAGACTGGTGAATTTATGCCTCAGAAGGAGACATCCTAATGATCATAGGCCTTCCATGGGACTGTCAGGGATTCAAGTACTTCACACCCTCTTGTTGGGGGCATCAAGTGGCAGAACTGGCAAAAAGTTGCAGGACTTGCAGAATGTACACGCAGCCACTGAGTCCATCGGACTGGCAAGAAAAAATTTAAAAGTAAACCTCTTTGGGGTTGCTTATTGATGACAAGAAATCAATGTGTTGAATAATTTTGACAACTTTTGGCATACATTGTTAGGTTTCAGTGTTTTTTCTTTCCGCTGTGAACATTACTGGGTCCATGACTATGGTGCTTTCTGTTATGTCAAGCCCTGAAGGCTCAGACTATTTCAAAGATTTCCACCTTTTCCTGTCCTTAAAATGAACAAAATCCATGCATGATTATTTTGAACTTAATTATATTTGTACATTCCTATTAGAGTAAACAAGGCTACAAACCTCTAAAGGGAAAAGAGTATGAATTGATCTTTGTTTAATCAAATGATAACTTTTAATTTCAAAAAAATCTGGCTGCAATAAATTTCTCTATGAATTACATCTTTAGAGCACTTAAAATATCCACCAATATTTCTAGGTTATTCAATGTTTATTAGGCATCTTTCAGTGTATGATAACTGACATAGTTTCAACAAAATAAAATATGTCTGATGCTTGATGCACTATATCATGTCCTTTCAACCAATAAACATATTGCTATCAGTTCAAGCTAAGCATTTTATTAGTGAGTGAAGAGAAAAAAGTGTATTCAATCAATAAAGATGACACTTATGATTAATCCATCATAAAACATACTGCCTCAACCTCCTTATCCTTTGAGTTACTGCAGAACAACATCAAAGAGCGTTTTATCTTCCCTTAACACACATAATCCAATAAGCTCTAATATGCCTATAGCCTAACACTGCAGCCTCAACCATCCATATGATAGATGGTCGGTATATTCAAGGGAGCTAGAAGTGCATTAAAATCCCATCAAATATGATGATAAGTTTATATATATATATACACACACATATATATATATATATATATATATATATATATATATATATATATATATATATATATATATATATATATATAAATTAGATAGATAGATAGATAGATAGATAGATAGATAGATAGATAGATAGATGTATGGATATAAGAATGCATGAATATCATATATTTGCAGCGTTAAATTCCCATCAAATACGCTGAAGACATCTTTAGATAATTGAATATATACATATATACATATATATATATATATATATATATATATATATATATATATATATATATATATATATATATATATATATATATATATATATATACACACATATATATATATACACATATATATACATTCATGCATAGAAGTAAAGGAGATGTCTTCTGAGTACAGCTATATAACAATCAGTGATAGTATCTTACCTGTGCAATGTGTGGCCCCTTTGTGGTAACCTTTCCTATTATAGCGGGTGAAAGATGCACCCATATCATTGGTACATCATACACTGGAGGACTGAGTGTGCCTGTCTGCTGCCACCGCTACTACCAGTCCCCATGCTTCCTACTACTACTGTGCTGCTGGAGTAGTTGTTATAGTAAGGCAGTTCCCGTGTGTGAACCTCCTGAGTGAGAGAGAGGAGAATGCCTGTGGCAGCGGTATGCATACTCACTCCCAGCTACCACCACTGTACTACCACCACGTCCACTCGCGGCCGCGCTACTCAATCACTACTGGTGTGTGCAGGGAGAGATCCTGCAGCCTGTCAACTCACAGGGAGCCACTGTTACGCACACACACGCACACACACTGACAGACCCACAAATACACCTCCTGCACTACCTGCCCGTGTGTGGTACTCGCGAGTACTAGTAAGCCTGCACCAATCACTACTGTATTTGTCAGCCAACCATTCAGTCACACATAGTTAGAGGTGGATGGTGCATGTCCGATGTGCATCTCGCATACTGCCACTTCATTCACAATCACTGTGTCACTCTCGACAAAGTCTTGAAAGTGTGGAAAACCTCATATCTCCATTGCACTGAATTCACGGTGGCCTTGGTGCCCTACCTCTGGGCTAACTCAAGTCTAACTGCAGTGGTGATGGTAGTTGTAGAATAGTGACTTTCACTCTGGTATTTGGTTATAGTGCAGGTGGTGGCTGTTGGTGCTGAGGATGATGCCCATGCATAGTGGTAGGTATAGGGAGGAGAGGTTGGTTTCCTGGCAGCATGCAGGTTCCACTACTCCCTGAGGGGTCTCACAGAGCCAGTGACAGCAGCCGCAGCTCCCAGCCCACCCACCGCTGGGGGATTGTTACCAGGTGGGTCCATTAATTGGTACGGTCCAATCCTGTGCTACCACTAATAACACAGACCCATCAATGTCCACTGCAATCTAATTCCAGCCAATCCTCCTGTCCAGGGTCTTAGCTTGAGCTCTACGTGGAGGTATCAGGGGGCCCTATTAAAGTCCATTCTCTACTAATCCAACTCCTTCCATCCAGAACAGTAGAAGTACTGTCACGATGGATATACATAATTCACATAATAACCTTAATTACAAGAATGGTGCATTATTGTGTCTATCTGTTTGTTCATGTATATATATATATATATATATATATATATATATATATATATATATATATATATATATATATATATATATATATATATATATATATATATAAAAACATACATATGTATATATGTATATATATATACATATATATATAAATATATATATATATATTAGTGCTCGGACGATTACTCGTATGGTCGAGCATTCGGTCGTCACGCCATGCTCGACCCACGGTCGACCATGCCAAGGAATGGTCGACCGAAAACGAGTATAATGAATTAGCGCTAGTCTGTCAAAAGTACAAAAATATTACACAATGCAAGTAACTTACCACGTCGCCAACCTTCCTATCTATCGAAATATTTACCATGAAATGAAAATAAACTTGCCTTAATGTTGTTTCCTCACCTACATCTACGCAGCGCTTCAGCGTTGTAAACAACATGGCTAACTGCGCACTGCGCATGTACTTATTCTATTTCTTCCGGGGGACTGGCGCCGCTCCTGAATTCTCCCGACATGGTCGACCATGGTCGAGTATCGGTCGGCAGCTTCTGCCGATTACTCGACCATGAAAATTCCAACGATTCCAAGCACTAATATATATATATATATATATATATATATATATATATATATATATATATATATATATATATATATATATATATATATATATATATATATATATATATATATATATATATATATTTATATATATTGGTGTGTGTATGTAATCTTCTATCTAATCTTAATTAGTCAGTTGGATCACAATGTTTCACAAACACAAAGCCATCATTGTTGAGGCCTTTTCTGTGGAAGCCAATCTATGTGTGCAATGACCAGAAAAGACAAAACAGCTCTCCATGCAGCTAAGGTATGTCTGCAATGCATAATTAACCAGTGTCAATGCTAGGCACTCTGCTTCTCTAGTGAAAAGAATCGTACAAGGTGCAGATTCAATTTACGCCCCACTGAGAAACCCTAATGAATCAGGAGAATTGCTTGTCTGGAAATGCAGACCACAAAAGACCTAGAATATCATTAAGATCAGTCATGATTTGTCAGCAATTGGTCAAAATCCTAAGCCCTGTCCTTTAAAATTACCTCCATCTTTGATTAATAGCATTATTGATTCAGCTATATAAATCCTATTTAAGTCGACCATTAATTCTCAAGTATATAACGGTAACTAGGAAACTGAAAAAAGAATGCCCAAAACGCATTTTGCTACCTACCAAGAGGTCTTAGTTTCCACATACTAACCTCTTACCCATGTATAGTATAGTATCATCACATGGGAAAACACTTCTCCCGCTATCAAGTCAGGCACAGTTGGAATGAAATAATTGAACACATTTCAAACAATTCTTGATGGGCAATTCTAAATGGGAGTCAATGTAAATAGCAGCTAATAGGGTAACCCAAATCAGTTCACAACAAAAGGAATGCATTTGCCATTGATACAAAACCCAGTGAACATATGTTTCCTCATAGCAGTATATTCAAGACACAAACGGTATCCTAAGACAGCAATGGATTAACACAAAATAATGCTCAGGTGTTTACCTGCCATTAAGCCATATTTTAGTACACAAACATTATTAGATTGCAATTGATACAAAAACAATGCTCAGGTGCTAACCTCATTGATCATCTTTTTAGGACACAAAAGGTATTAGATTGCAATGGATACACAGAAAAATGCTCAGGTGTTTGCCTCATTTAAAGCCATCTTTTTAGGAAAAAAATGGTATAAGATTGCAAGGGATACAAAACTGAACCTTTTTAGGACACACAAGGCATAATATTGCAATGAATACAACAAACAATGCTCAGGTCTTTACCTCATTACACCATCTTTTAAGGAGATAAAAGCTATGAGAATACAATGGATACAAAGAAGAATAGACAGGTGTAATCCTCGTTAAGGCAGAGCTACCTATTCTTCCCTGCACGCCCACATATTGATGCTAGCATCTGCAAGGCACTAATTCAATTCCACAAATGCATGTTTTCCTGCCTCCATATATAACAGTATCACTCTCTCGAGATGCAGCCTCTCTCGTATCTAATGCCAGCTACTGTTACCCTAACTGATGCCGCGCCGCGATTGGTCGATTCATTCCCCACACCTGGATCGACACCTCGCTACCTGGTCATCCATCATTGTGCGAGCCCGTTTCCCTATAGAGAGCCGGCGGGCAGGGCGCTGCGAGGCCTAGGAAGGTGATACTGATTGTATCACACCCACCTAACCAAAGACAAATGGCTCAGATGACATTATGCAATCAATCAAATCTGCCCGCATCGCCTTTTATGCAGATCGCCCAAGCCGATCATTTTTCAAATCATGACCCATTCAGACTTGTATAATAACAACAATATGCATGTTCTTGGACGACAGTCAATCAGACAGGCAACTTGATATTTTTGTAATCATAATAGGAATCCAATATGGATGATAATGTTCACTTTTATTATAAAGATCAATAGCCTAGTCTTTATGACAATATACCGTTTGAAAAAATCCGGACCATGTTAGGCAATAAAATCTCAGATGTTTATCAAAATAGCCAAAATGATGATAATTTCCAAAATATATGAAGGCTAATGTTTTAGAGTTCTAACAAACAATCCTTTTTTTTTAAATGATAATCTTAATTTATAATAAATAATCAATTCATAATCTATAAAAATAATAATTCTTTTGAATGCCATGCTTTTGAAGATCCCTGTTTTGATGATTTTTCCAGCCTACTCAATATTTCAAAACACATATCTCAGGGAGATATTTTGATCTTAAATAAAATAATCTTGAAATATTCTGCCAATTAATGGTCTGCTTTCAATGTATTTTCAAATCAATATTCTCCAGAGCACACTTTCTCATTGCAAGGTGAGCTCTCGCGAGCATTCAATCACAGGTATGAGCTCCTCATTAGCTGATTGGCAGGGTGGCTTCCTGAAAGACCTTCTGTGCTACTCTTAGCAAATGAAAGGCACATTGATATTTTTAAAAGAATGAAATTTCTCCTTAGTTCCTGGTTTCTTTCCCATCAAGAAATAAGCTTTCAGCCCTTATGTTGTTGGTGGCTAATTTGGCCAGTACAAAATGATGCAAAAAAGTTGAAAAATGACTGAAACCCTGGCACATAGGTACTCATCTGAGAGTAAGCAGCGAGAGCTATCCAATGAATACCAACATGATAGGGTTTAGATGATTTTTAAGAATATTTGCATCTTTGTCCTTTGGATAAAGTAGCCTCAGCATTGGAAGGGTTAAAAAATGTTAATCCTAATAACAAGGCACATTGAGATTTTTGAAAGAAGGAATTTTCTCCATGGTTCCTGGTTTCTATGCCATCAAGAAATAAGCTTTTAAACAAAAATGCTAATTAATAACAAACAAAAATGAAATAACTAGGTACTGAGAGGGTTAAAGCTCAATACTGGATAGACATAAGCCTACCTGCAAATACCTTATGGGGCTCTAACTTATTATACCCTAGCTACATGTGTTTCCTTATCTCCATGAATTGCACACAGATGTTCACCGCATTTCCGCCCGTTAAAACTACGCCGGACAAGCCTCACTACCCCAAACCCATATCAATTCCATATCACTACAAACACAGCAACCATTGAGAATAAACCCACAGGAGCCGACGAAGCAACCCAGCCATGAAGATAGTAGTCACCCAAGAGCCATTAGTGGGTAGGTTTTTATTCCAGCACGTACACCCTCAGCCATTATCTCACAAGTTGTAACTCAATCATGTAGGAGTTTGAGAGTACACAGATTTAGCTCTGTAGTGATAATTACCCAGTACTGTACATCAGTGAATTCAGGTATGCACAATTAAAAGGAATAGGTTTGCTCATGTGTGGGTACTTCAGAACAGTTTAAGGATTGAGTCACCGTCAAATCCTACATTAATATTTTATTTTCTAACTTTCTCAACATTTCCATCTTATTGAAGTGGCAACTTCTTTTTGCCTTCAGTGTGTTCTTAAAGAGCCTCATAATGGTAGTTTTTCTTTATTTTATAAAACAAATGCCTTTTCTTGTTCATCAAGATTCCTACGCATATGGTTCTAATCCCTCTGGCAATTCATTCCTATTGTCAGCAATTGCCTCATTGAGGTAAATTGTCAGCAATTGCCTCATTAGGGTAATGTGAGCCAGCCCACAGATATCTGTTCAGATCATGTGACAGCCAAGACAATCTTAAAATATATGTGTCCTTCATAAAAGTGTGGATTTTTTAATAATTCAAATAGCCCTACTGAAGGAAATAAATAAAATAAATTCACTACAATATTTTTGCCTTACATTTTAAATATCTCCCTCTAAAAGCAGTTCACCATGTAGCTGCAGGTAAAATTGGGCTAGCCTGGTTCTCAGGGTGAGTTAGGTGTGATGCCCCCATCACTATATTATTGTTTGTTAAGTAGGTTTAATCTCTCTCACAGTTGAACTATAGATGGCAGCAGACTTTTCATGAGTTGCAGTTTAAAAATCATTACCAAAAACAGCTCAAGTGTGTCCCCCTTGAGGATTAATTCACAACTAAAACTGGAATGAAATCAACTGAGGGTGGATCAGTGAGAGTTAGGAAAGAGGCAGTTGACACCGACGTGTAGCAAGTCTAGTGAATGGACTAGAATGGATTAATATGACTGAGAAAAAATAGCTTGTGAAGCATTTAGCTTAATGCCTACAGTTGTACACTGTTCCTGTGGCAGCTTGCCTCAGCACAGAGAGACAACAATGGAAATAAGAAAGGCTTTGTCATACGGCACATGACAATTATGAACATTTACAATGCCCACAGATTGTCTATTCAATGAGGGCATTTAGAATCTGGAATCGATTACTGATGAGTCGATTTGCGTGTTCAGGCTTCAAGCATCCATTGGTGATAGAAAAAGTTGAAAATAATTCTAAAACAAGGGCAACATTCTAAAAATAGTCAAGAATCATAGTTTACAAATAAGGAACAAAAATATTTGATTCAAATATCAAGTCCTAAAAATGACGACAGTTTTCAAGATAAATATTTACACCGGTGTCAAACTACCATAATGTTCATGGTACTTGTGGGTCAACCCGTTCACATATTGAACATACCAATAGTCGGGAACGTAATTGATATATATATATATATATATATATATATATATATATATATATTACTTAAGACAATGTTTTATTTAAGAAATGATTAACCTCCACTTGTTGTTTTGTTAGGTTAAACAATCCATCTCCCTTCAAAAAACTTTCAAATGTTACCCTCAATATTATATTCAAATTTGATGGCTCATATATCCACTCCAGATGCAGATGGGTTAAAGAAGAAGACATTAGATTCCTTTCAATGGTAATTTCTCTCAATTCATCTACCCTTATTTAAGACAAGCAGCTTCTATTCTCTAAATTGCTTTTCTACAGAGTTTCCACTGCAGTGACTTCCTATTGTAAGGGGCTGCTGGGTGAGTACTAAAGCCCACACCAGGCAGATGGGAGAAGTATCTCCTTTGTTCGTATTTACAATCAATCCTCCACGGATAATTCACAATCCATATGGTCCACAATGGCTTCCTTTTAGCTTGATCATTTAGGCAAGGTTGTCGAGGAACTAGATTGGGCTAATTCAGCCATTTTCTCTCGACCAATCAGCTGTCGCACAGCTAGTCATCCCGAAAGCTTAAATAATCACTCTTTTGTCAGGACACATCATTATGACGATTGATTGGTTCTGATTCCTATTGATTTTTCTGTCTATTTGAACACTGTGGAACATAATGGGCCATTAAGGAACTTCAGCTTAACAATTCATCCCCACTACATTTACCTACCCTATCTTTAAATCTTTTAACATGTTACTTTAATCATGTTTTTATTAATCTTTTAAATGTTTTTGCTTTAAACTTTTTAAGAGATGAGAATGTAAATTCACGCAAAAGAAGTCTTTTCCAAATAGGAAATCAAAAAGAATTATTCAAAGAATCAACTTTAATTGTAGCATGAAGGGCACTTGAATTTCAATCATGTACACATATGGTATTTCTTTAATTTTATAGTTATCATTTTAATGACACATCACTAATTGCATGCAACGGCCAGTGACTCAGGTTTACTTTGATAATTCTATTAGGGATGCTTTCAAAACATAAGTATAATTTATCATAACAGAAATTCTTTGGAGATATAAGTTCACAAAAGGATCGTTCCCAACTCTTATGCAACCAGTTCTGTCTATCTATCAAGGCATATTGTAAAAGCGCAACATTATTTGCATACCAGATACCAAAGAGTTAACATTCCATTATTATGAGATATTGTAAGGGCCTATAAACCAAAGTGCTATGCAACAAGCAATTCATTCCAATACGCTTTCATCAGTCATATAGAAAATGACACTAAAGAAGGTATTAACTCAGAAAGATCATTATTAATTTCACAAAATCATGGACCTGCAGAAAGTTTTGACGTTTGAATGAAACAAGAGTAATGTACATTCCTCTGAACATATTGATCAGTCCAACTTTGGCAGCGCAATGAACAAGGAGAATTGCTGTTATTAACTGTAATTGCTTTTGTCCGAAATTGACTTAAAGAGACTGCACTTAGTTCATTAGGATTAGCCATGCACAATCTTTTCTCAGGCTAAAAGGTAGACAATTCAAGTTCTTCAATAATATTTCAAGAGAAATGATTACTTGATCTATATGATTATGCAGTCTCACTATAATTTGCACATAGACAGATCGAGTGCCCAACTATGATGTACTATCACAATCTTTCTTTGGTCTTGGTGAAACGATCAATCTTTTCAATTCTGAATTCTCTCTATGAACTTCTAACATCGTTCTTAGAAAACTGCTAGATAAGTTAATGCAAAAAATAAGTATGATCATAAAATAGCTATACCCACCAATACAACAGTCCCAACAAATTTTGAACATGAATATTACAATTGGATTACTTGAATGTCATATTGAACTCAACTAACTGACATTCCAGGTGTAGAGAGCTAGGGCATAATATTAAAAAATGGAGAAATATTTTAGAAATGAAATTAAAATGTGTTTGAAACAACATAGATAGAGTTAACTTGATGTCATATACTAAGAGCCTAAAAGCTTAATAAGTTTACTTGAAAGTCTTGATTTCATTGCCAACGATTAATCCCATCTGATCAAATGTTAAATTTCATAATTCGATGATTTCATTCACTGTTATTCTATCAATCTTTTATCATACCTCTTTCTTAATCAGGCTAATTTGCTTTCTGATCACTTATTTTTAAATGGCAACCTATTTGAAACTGGAGCTAGGACATAGTCTGACAAGAATTTCTTTTAGAAAATGTCTGAACAGGAATCATTAAATCCAACAGGAACAAACTTTATGTGTAAGATATTTCTCAAATCATGGATTTCTAATTGAGATATTTCCATAAAACTATCATATATGTATATATTCCAGTTGTAAATGGGTTAAGATTTCAGAACTGATGTGTTTACTGACTGCTGTGTTGACCTGGATTATGGCCAAAAAACTTTCTTTTGTGCACCATCTCGGCGGCAGGCCCTGCACATATTTCAATATTGATTTAGATGCAACAAAGATCGCAACCTGTCATCATCCATCAAAAATAATCTTCCTGTCACTTCCACTCCTGTCACTTTGAAATCCATAATATGTCAACTGGAAAGCAGGAGGTCTGGTGGCAAGGACTCCACGCACAGGCTGGCGACTGACTAGACATGCTACGTAGGCCTATACATTACTACAGCAGGCAGCTGCCTTTGCTGCATTTGGAGTTTTTCGTCATATTTATGCCATATTGTGGCTAATTTGTGACTTGTTGTAAGTAGTGGAGGAAACCGGAGTACCCAGCGAAAACCACTGTCTAACCCCAAGTCACTGGCAACTTTCTTACATGCCCCGGCCGGGATACAAACCCAGGCAGTGATGAGAGATAGCGAGCAGTTAGTGGCGGTATTAGACCACTCAGCCATCACAGCAGGCCCACAATTTAATTTTGGGGCACAGGTGTTGAATGACAGCGTTCTATATAATACTAGCTCAGGGATCAGATGTCCACATAATGGTGCATAGTTTAATATATGCAGACTTTAATAAATGTGAACTGCGCAAATTACCCATATTAATTGAACTGCCACAGTATTAACACAGAATACAGTATTTGGTATCATATCGAGGACTGTTGTAACAGTAAATTTTTCAAATTACAGCAGTTTAATTAATGCCTACTTGGACACCCCTGGAGTCAGCTTTATTAAACTGTGCACCCTTATTTGGATATCTGATCCCTATGGTACTACAGCACAACAGGCTCACATGAAAAATTGTCATTCAACGTAAGTACACAAAAATAAAACTGCAAGAAAGGCAGCTACATGCCAAGTGCATTATTTTATATGAGGAAAATTAACGGTTTACGTTAGACATGTCTAAAGGTACAATGTACATGTCACATCTGCTAATACTCGTCCTAACCCTCCCAGTCATCAGAGCCTTATCTGGAAGATTTATGACATTTCTACCATAGATAAACATAATTTGAATCACACAACTGCATTGTTCATTAGGCCTAAAAAAATAGATGTTTGGTTCCTATTACCCTCCCCTACCTAGTTTTTGTCCCCTACCCTAAAGTTTTTTTGCCAATCCTACTGAAAAATGAATTGTTCCTACCCAAAAGATTGCCTCGCCGCCCTAAATACCAATTCTCCAACCATTAAATTATAAATTTCTGGATGAACAGAAGCAGGGGCCTACGATTAATGCATATAAAGACAATAACAACAAGGCAAACCTTTATCAAAGCCACCCAACTCCAGGGAATCGTGTAAGTTAAAGAATAAAAAAGAAATGTAAAAAAAAACCTACCTACCCTACCTATATTTTTTAGGACGTAATAGGAACCAAACACTTTTTTTTTGTTTTGCCCTTAAACATTTTAAACCTAAAATATGCTGCTGCTGGCTAATTTGGCCAATACAAAATGATACAAAAACCCTGAAAAAATGATCGAGACCATGGCACATGGGTAATCATCTGAGAGTACTCAGCGAGAGCTATCTAATGAATACCAACATGACAGGGTTTAGATGGTAGCGGACGAAAGTAGCCTTAGCATTGGAAGGGTTATTGTTTCAAAAGAAACAAAGTCTGGCTCAAAAAATGTTGCATACTGTTAAAAACAGTACAAAAAATACATTATATATTCCTACCCTGAAACCATGCACCACACTTAGCAGTAAAACATCTTTCATCCTAATATCAAGAAGATTATATGGCAGGCAGACATATTCACATGTGGTTCTGTATACTTTGTGCCAGGTTTAACTGGATAAAATACCTTACATATTAAGTTGCC
Source organism: Maea johnstoni (assembly GCA_963942565.1). Taxonomy (NCBI): domain Eukaryota; kingdom Metazoa; phylum Annelida; class Polychaeta; order Spionida; family Magelonidae; genus Maea; species Maea johnstoni. The sequence goes on along the minus strand of OZ012684.1, from coordinate 88,069,375 downwards.
AACTGTTATCTCACAAACTCTTCCAAGCATATGGCTGCATCGCAGGCTATTTGTCGTATTCCGTTGCAATCAGCTCTTTTGGTTCAGGAGGTGCAAATGGAGATTGAGCCAGTGAAAACTACTCAGGGGCATAACCTTCAAAACAGGGGAACTGGCAAATATACCATCAATTAATCTAAGCATGAATGGATGTCCTCATTCAAAATATTGATCAAGTTATAATAATTTCCTTCTCTTTTGACATCGCTTTTACGTTCTTGGAGAAATCTCTCACTTTTCCACATGCACAGCACGTAGACCTCATGTACCAGATTCATCCATGCATAGAAATAACCTGCCTGCCCTTTTCCATCCCTTCCCAACCATCCTTATTAAATTCCTTGCTGAAGTAAAATTTTCCACATTGCTGCATGCAATTTATCACACAAGATATCACAGCATACCATTCATATGGTAAGGAAGAAAATAGACTTCCAGCATTTTTTTATGTTTTACAAATCGGCCATTGTTATTCGTTCATACATACCATACCATACAAATAAGAATATGCAGAATTTTTCCATATAGGCATGGTACAACTTTACCAGCCTATTCCCTTCTAGTTGTCAAATAATGCACTTAAATCATCTCATCTATTGATCATTTCCTTTTTCAAAGGAATAGAATCTAATGGTGTATTAAAAGAAAACTATTTTGCATTGCTGACCTTTTACACAACTAAAGACAATGAAACAGGGCTCGACATTGGTATTGTATTGTATTGTATGTTTATTTGCTTGTAATATAAATTACAAAAATCATACTTATAAACAAGACAAAAATGAAAAACAAAGCATAATATATCAAGTAAGAAATAACAAAAGCAAAAACCAGCATGTCAGGTTGTCAAGATCAACTATCATCACAACCAAGGTGCTGGCCGGCACAGAGGTATCTATATATAGGGATCAGTGTGAAAAACAAATCTCCTTTACAAGATAGGTGCTCTGTCACCTAGTGGCTCCCTCTATAGGGCACATAGGGGAGTGCAGCAACAAGAAGAGAACACTATACCAAAAACAAATACGCACCTAGCATACAGGCTAGGGGCTACTCTATTATTAATAGTATAGTACTCTAGCCCACACCTGTCCTAGCCTTTAGGGTATCCCGGTACATATTATAAATATGTCTTGACGAGATTCTCCATATCGGCTCCATGTCATCAAAGGACCACCCGTCTATTAGGTTTCCTAGTAACACACCAAAAAATTCCAAATTTGTAAATTGGTGCTTGCCCCATTGCCCCGGGCAAGTAGAATTTGTAAATTATAGCTGTGGGGCAAGTGAAAACTGCATCTTGCTTGCCTTACTGGAAAAGTAAGCTTTGTATATTTCAGGATTACTTTTGAGAATGTGGGCAAGTTTCATGGTCTGGCATCCAAGCTTGTCCTTGAAAATATGCTTTCACATGCCAGAACCATGTTTCACTGGGTTTTAAATGAAATATTAATTATCAAACACACAAGTTTTCAAGGGCAAGTGAAAGTTGGAGTAGGGCAAGTGAAAATTGAATCTCACTTGCCCTACGGGGCAAGTCGCTGCAAAAGTTAACGCCGTGTTAGCTATTCAGATAATTCATGCATATGTAATTTTCACACTCATGAATATGTATGAGCCTGTGACATCATCACTTTCTGTGTATGCTATCATGTGACTGTTTTTCCCGCTCTTTTGTATTTGAACTATTGTTAGTCTGAAATAAACCAGGGAGAAGTCAACACAGCTAAGAGATTGTTCTGTCTACTTTATACTGACCTAAACCCAACATGGCAACAGGTTATGGGCCCAGGACGTCTAGGCCAGTGTTTCATGGCAAAGAAGATGGTTATGAGTTGTGGGAAATCAAGTTTTTAGGCTACATGAGGCTGCAGAAACTTGTGAATACAATCCTGCCTGCTGACAGTGGTGGTGTGGCAGCTGAAAACCTAGATGCTGGCAAGAATGCTGAAGCCTTTGCTGAACTTACGCTGTGTTTGGATGACAAGAGCCTCACACTGATATTTCGTGATGCTAAGGATGATGGTAGGAAAGCCCTTAGTATACTTCGTGGACATTATTTGTCTTCAAGTGAGACTCGTGTTATTGGACTGTACACTGAACTGACCTCCCTGAAGAAAGAAGATGGGGAAGATCTTACAGATTACATGCTTCGTGCTGAAACGGCTGCAGCTATGTTAAAACAAGCAGGAGAGACTGTATCAGACAATTTAGTTGTTGCTATGATATTGAAAGGACTCCCTTCTGAATATCAGCCTTTTGTAACTGTAACTGCTCAAAGACGAGAACCTCACACACTAACCAGTTTCAAGCAGGCACTAAGGACTCATGAAGAAACTATGAAGGTATGTGAGAAGGACAATAACACTGACAATGTGATGTTTATGGGCAGTCAGAAGATAAGATGTTATGGCTGTGGACAGCTTGGACATAAGAGGAATGAGTGTAGAAATGCCAAACAATCTTCTACATCAAATGTTGGGAGTGGCCCTCAACAGTACAGAAAATGGTGCGTGCATTGCAAGAGTAAGACTCATTACACATCCCAATGTCGGAGGAAGACAAATGTGGATGCAGCTAAAACCTGCGAAGATCAAGAACACACTTATTTATTTAAGGTGACCGTTGAGACCGTTGATCCCAAGTATAGTGACACTGTGAACTCTTTGCTAGTCGACACTGGAGCTACAACACACATTCTGAATGATGAAAACCTGTTCTCCTCTTTTGATTCTTCATTCGAGCCAGATAAACACTTTATTGTACTTGCTGATGGTAGTTATGTAAATGGTTTGGCTCAGGGTAAAGGGAGAGCAAGAGTGCAGGTTGTGGATAGCAGTGGACATATCAATGATGCTGTACTTGAAAATGCTTTGTTTGTACCAAGTTTCAGACAGAGCATATTTTCAGTGCAAAGTGCTACTCAGCGTGGTTCAACTGTGGAATTCAGGAAAAATGACGGTTTGCTGAAATGTAAAGATGGTACTACATTTAACATTGTGAAAAAGGGTCAACTTTATTTCCTTAACAGTGTTCATATGTCAAAGTGTGCAACAAGACCACTTCAACAATGGCATGAAATCATGGGTCACTGTAATGTTAAAGATGTGTTGCAGTTAGAAAGAGCTTCTGAAGGTATGAAAATTAGTGACACTGAAATGGCCGACTGTGAAACTTGCATTAAAAGCAAAATGATAAATCAAAGGTCCCGTTTACCTGATGAAAAAGCAACACAACCTTTTGAATTTGTTCATTGTGATTTGTCAGGACCTGTGAGTCCTACTGCAAAAGAGGGGTACAAATATGCTATTTGTTTTGTGGATGACTATTCAGGTTTGACTACCATTTACTTTCTCAAAGGTAAAGATGATGCTGTCAGAGCCACAAAGAAGTATTTGGCTGACATAGCACCATATGGGGAGGTAAAGAGAATGCGGACAGACAATGGTGGTGAGTTTATATGTAAAGAATTTAGAGATCTCATGGTATAGAAACAAATCAAACATGAAATGTCAAGCCCTGAATCCCCACATCAAAATGGTACTGTGGAGAGGCACTGGAGGTCCATTTTTGATATGGGCAGATGTATGTTACTTGAATCTGGGTTACCAAAGTATTTATGGACATATGCTGTTATGAATGCATCTTATGTGAGGAACCGTTGTTTCAACCCTCGCATTAAGATGACTCCATATGAGGCAGTAACAGGCCTTAAGCCCAACATCAGTAGCATGCATAAGTTTGGAAGTCCATGTTTTGCTTATGTCACCCAACATAAGAAACTAGATGCTCGAGCAGAGCAGTGTGTGTTTGTGGGTCATGACCGAGAGAGTCCAGCATACTTGGTATACTATCCTGATGAAAACAAAATCAGACGAGTTAGAATTGTTCGTTTTACGGACAAGCCTGTGACCAAAGTGCACAAGCCTGAGATGTATGTTGAAATTCCCTCAAAGAATGTAAATGATCAACAACAGGTGAATGTTTCTAGTTCTGATGAACATGAGAATGCATCTGGAGGCACACCACCCACAGAAGATAAGGGTGAAGTCAAATCAGTCTTACCAGGACCTAAATTGGGTGACAGTAGTATCAGTGACTCATCTCAAGATAGATACCCAAAACGTGAGAACAGGGGTATTCCTCCACAGCGGTTTGAAGATTATGTACATAAGTCTGAATGTGGGTTTACTGTGGATTATTGTTACAGAGTTGGTTTTGTACCTGAAACATATGAAGAAGCAATGCAATGTGAGAATACTGATGAATGGTCCAAAGCAATGGATGACGAAATTGGTTCTCTCATTGAAAACAAAACATTTGAGGTAATGGAATTACCTGAAAACAAGAAGGCCATTAAAGGAAAATGGGTATATGCATCTAAAATGGATGCCAATGGTGAAACTAAATGTAAAGCAAGGTACGTAGCCAAAGGTTTCACTCAACAGAGTGGTATTGACTATGAGGAGACATTTTCTCCAACTGCTAACATGTCAAGTCTTAGAATGCTCATGCAAGCAAGTGTAGATCAAGATTTAATAGTACATCAACTTGACGTGAAAACAGCATATTTAAATGCACCACTCGATTTTGAGATATACATGGAGCAGCCCAAAGGTTATTCTGAAATCAATGAAGGGTCACATTTAGTTTGGCGGTTGCATAAATCTCTTTATGGTCTTAAACAAAGTGGTCGAAATTGGAATTTTGTCTTGAAGGAGCATCTGACTGAAAATGGATTTGTTCAGTCAGAAAGTGACTCATGTCTGTTTGTCTGTCACAGACCTGAAGGTGTGGTATATGTTCTGTTCTGGGTGGATGATATTATGGTCGCTGCCAGCACTGAAGATTTACTTGAGGAAACAAAGAAAAGGTTTGCCTCTAGATTCAAAATGAGAGATCTAGGTCCTCTCAAATGGTTTCTGGCTATTGAGTTTGAAAAATCAGAGAAGTGTATACGGGTGTCACAGCGGAGGTACTTTGAGAAGATATTAACAAAATTCAACATGCAAAACTGTAAGCCTCGCACTAAACCCTGTGACAACGGCTTGGACAAGGATGTTGACGAGTCTCCTTTATTGGATGATCCAGAGCAATACAGGGAGATTGTGGGCAGCCTTATTTACGCCATGTGTTGTACACGTCCTGATTTGAGTTACACTGTTACCAAACTAGCCCAGAAAATGTCTAAACCAACCAAACAAGATTTAACTGTTGCTAAAGATGTCTTAAGGTACATAAAGGGTACTATCCACTATGGACTATCCTTTGTGAAATCTGATGAAACCAGCACAGTATTAGGATTTTGTGATGCGGATTGGGCAAGTTCCTCCGATCGACACAGTATCTCTGGTTATATTTTCCAGATGAATGCAACAGGAGGATATGTGTCTTGGAAAAGTAAGAAACAAAGAACTGTAGCATTATCAACATGCGAAGCTGAGTACATGGCTTTAGCTCTGTGTGTTCAAGAAGCTATTCACTTGATTAGACTGTACAGTGATTTGTATAGTCAAAGTTGTCTCCCTGTTGAAATAGGTGTTGATAACCAGGGAACAATTCTGTTAGCCAAAAATCCTGTCATGCATCAAAGAACCAAGCATATTGATGTGAAATATCATTTTGTCAGAGAAGAGGTGAAACAAGGGAACATCAGTCTGTTCTACATCCCGTCTGCTAGGAATGTTGCAGATGTATTTACAAAACCTCAGTCTAGAAGTCGAATTCACCAGTTAATTAACCTTAACAATTGTGAAAATTAGGGGAGGTGTTAGCTATTCAGATAATTCATGCATATGTAATTTTCACACTCATGAATATGTATGAGCCTGTGACATCATCACTTTCTGTGTATGCTATCATGTGACTGTTTTTCCCGCTCTTTTGTATTTGAACTATTGTTAGTCTGAAATAAACCAGGGAGAAGTCAACACAGCTAAGAGATTGTTCTGTCTACTTTATACTGACCTAAACCCAACATGGCAACACGCCGGTCTTGTGAAAATATATACAAATCACATTCCAAGTATGTCTCTTTGGTCAGGAACATATATAGTGAAATCACTACTTCATTGCTAAATCAAAATATAAACAGGATTGTGTGTTGCCAAAGTTATCCACTAGCAATCAACTTATAAGCAGGAGCGTATTGCCAAATGTCACATTCAGAGTATTTGTTTATGTTTTGAATATTCTTGATATGGTTATGCTTTGAGCTATGAACTACATTTTTTATAGAAATCATGACCATGTTGTAAAAAGTCATATTCCCAAAAGTCAAATTTCAAGTATGTTCATGTATGACCCCTGAGGAATATATCCATGTAGACTTCTAGAGAAATCGATCTCTCAGCCAGCAGTGCTGCAGCATTGAATAGAACTGGATCGAAGCCTAGCGGGGGGTTCCCTCAATCAAATGTCAGCTCCTATGATATGATGGCAGTTGGAAATGAGCTTTCCTCATCTCCCGTCATGGCTCGCTTGACTTCGCTCTCTTCACCTTAGAGGTGTCCCTGTTACAGGTAAAGAAGCACTGTGCAGCTACTCATGTAGGCTTTCATCGAGCATGTATTCACCACTCACTAAATGCAGGTATTTTCCATTAGGGAAAATGTATTCAAGGTTTTGACTGATATCATATCAATACCATGTCATAAAAAATGGTGAAGACTAAAAGTGAATGTCACTTGCAAATGAAAATGTACAAATGTAAATCTTTATTGCAATCGTTTCAATTGCTTGACCTAAATGTGCTGTAAATGGATGTTTGCAATTCCAAGCATCATTTACAGATAAAACTCCTAATATACCATGCTATAGGGATGTCTACTATCACTGATATAAATCATTTTCAATTCTGATATAAAGGAAAGATGAGAAAATAAGCAGGGTAAATGATAATCCTAAACTCCCCAACTGTGGCCTAAATTGGAGAAAAGGAATTTCAGCATTGCACAGAAGTGACTGATTGGTAATAATGGCAATCCATGTCACATGTTTATTTCTCATTTAACTCATTTATGCTGGAGTTCTTTTAAGCATTGGTGTCAAGATCTATGGTATTTTGATAACATCATGAGAATGAACAATGATTTTACAGAAAATGTAAATAAGAATTATTGGTTGAGTTATTATTAACATTTCTCCTTGAAGTAGTTTTCCTAATAGGTTTTGGACTAAAAGTTATCTTCAATATTGTCTGGCCGTTTTTGGCCGCCATGGGCAAGAATGGGTTAACCAATTCCTGAAGGTCTCCAGGCAGATGTCGAAATATTTTGGTGGCAATGTCATGTTTTGCCAAATATTCGTCTGGAAGTAATCAATTGTTATTCCAGTTGAGTTCGACAATTCCTCTTAAAATCTATTTTTTTAAATCCCTCTATTTGAGATGCTGAGCTCAAAGATATTAAACTATGGATGCAGACCAGATGCAAATGTGTCAATGTGACTGGAGGATCAAGGTCAGCAAGGGTCAAGGTCATCTGCAGTGATTCCCACACGACTTCAGAAAAAAGGTGAAATGCCAATAAACAATTCATCAGTAGAAACATCCCATTTTTCTGGTGCACTCTGCGTATCTCTGTGAGTCGCTTTCCTTATTTACCAGACTCCAACACCTGAACATTATGATTAATTGTGCCACCTAGCTAGATGTGTTACTTTTGCCATGGGGAAAAGTTTCATGGTTTGCAGTCAGTTCTGAATATCACTCAGTTCTAAAGGTCGCCCTGTACTGACCTCCCTCCCCTCGTGTATATAACCAACACATGCTGGTTAGGACAAAACAAATTCATTTGTTGTCTTACAATAGGTCCTTACAATGAATTGAAAAAAGAAAAAAGAAAACTTTATTTTTATTTTTTAGGGGCGGGGTTGATTATTCTGATGTAGATAAGTTTGAAAATGCAATGATTATTTCATCAGTCTCACATAAAACCCCAGTGAGCAAGTAAGTGACATTAACCCATTAATGCTCACAGCGGCCAAAACTGCCTGACGATTCTGATAAAATCTTACAGGCAAAAGCCAAGTTAGAAACATATTTGAAGGAGGAATGTTATTCAGAATAATACTAACAACTCTCCTTCAAATATTTTGTAAAATCTTTGTGAATTCAAAAGTTATTATCAAAAGTATCATAGATCCAGACGAAAATTTCAAGAAAACCTCTTAAGCATTAATGGGTTAAATCAAAAGCAAAGTTCACCCTTACACTTGAAATCTTAGCCATTCAGTGCCAACAGCTGGAGAGACCTATCTTTCCTGATTGAAAAGAAAAGTGATTCTTGTTTATTTTTGAACACAAGCTGTTCAAGAGGCAAAACATCCACAATAGAAGAATCAAATTAGTGTGTCCTTGAGGAATGACACTCGTGACAATAGCACCTAACCGCTCTTCACCCCTCGACTACAATATGAACAACTAATCAGTGTCGTCCCCGATATTCCCCAGGGTCAAAGGTATCCTGGTACATGCACTGCCTAATCAATCTTTTAATCCACATGGCTTTGTGCAATGGCCCCCATGGCAGTGCTAGATACACTCGGTACCTTGATCACGTCTTAACCCTTATGCTGCTGCTGGCTAATTTGCATGGCTAACCAAGAATGATGCAAAAAACCTGAAAATGACTGAAACCCTGCAACATGGGTACCCATCTGAGAGAACTCAGTGAGAGCTATCCAATGAATACCAACATGACAGGGTTTAACCCTTATGCTGCCAGTGGCTAATTTGGTAAATATGAAATAATGCATAAAAGCTGGAAAATGACTGAAACCATGGCAAATGGGTACTCATCTGAGAGTACTCAGTGAGAGCTTTCATATGAGTACCCACATGACTTGGTTCTGATGATTTCCATTATTATTTTCTCTTTTGTGCATTGGACGAAAATAACCTCAGCAGCAAAAGGGTTAATGCTTTTCTTTGATTCCTTGTGCTTTGGAAGAAAGTAGCCTCAGCATTGGAAGGGTACCATTATTCCTCACAGCAGCCTCACAATTTTGGTGAAAACTTTCAGGCAAAAGCAAAGTTGGAAAAATGTTTGAAGGAGAAATGTTAATGCTAAAGAAGGAAAAGGTTAATTTCCATCTTACATTCCAATATCTTGACAAAATTAGGTATTTTCCTTTAACTTATTTTATTTTCCTCATTTTCAGGTTGTGAAGAGATGAGAAGCTGGAGCAGTGACCAATCATCATATGTTTGACCTACCAATACTTATTACGTCGCCATAGGCAGCCTTACAAAAGGGTGGGGCTATTAGACGATTTGTAACCCCGATGTCCTGCGGTCTCCCAGAGTTTTTGACCGAAGCCTGACCCCTATGTCTGTATTATCTTAAGTGTTAGTATTCATTCCTAGCAGGCCCGGTGTCTGCTGCCGATCTGAGAGCAAGAAAACACCTGTCAGAGAGGTTCCAGCCTTTCAATCTATCCTGCCTTGGTACAGGACCAAGCAACTGAACTATGTTGACGAACAGTAATTAAGAAAGCAGCGGAGAATTTACTGGCTTAATTGAACATGTAACATGAGGGCAATTTGTACAAATAAACAGTAACTGAACGGTAATTGAATTATTACATCTACACAGCTATAGCTGAAATAGCACCAGTATTTGCCTTTAACCCATCCGTCCCCTATAGCATAGGCTTGGTCTGTTAATCATGGCTATATCTCATTAACAATACAATGTTTTGAGGAATATTTGTATGAATTTAGTTGTTATTTCTGTTTAGTGCACACAATCCCTTTTCAAATATTTCTAAAATATTACTGTTTCAAGACTCAAGAGCTATGGTCAAAGTTGTCAAAGAGCTCAGGCCAATTGTGTGGTCAAGATACACATGGCTTAATTTAATTGAGTTTTACAAACCTTAAGTTTACTGAAAGATTCATTCAGTGTCATAGTTATGGCTTTCTGTGAGTCCTCTTACATAAAGGTGGTCACCTAACATATTTCATTTGTTTGACATCATAGCTCATGTGCATGTTCAAATGCAATGATACCAACACTGCACAATGGCAGGGCATCATACATGTGCTGTTGACATCATAGCTATGTGCATCAATACTACATTCACCGGGTGAATCCTTCCAGATTATAACAGTGATATATGATTATGTATGTTCAATGTCATATATAATATATAATCTTAAAGGACAATTCCACCATGGATAAAATAGAGGCCCAAATGGTATTCTCTACTTAAACCCAAGTTCCCACCAGTGCCAATTATACCTTCATACAAGAAGTGTATTGTTGTTTCAAACACCCCCTAAGAGACACAAAAAAGAGGCACTGGGCGCGGCCATTTTAGCCTATTAATAGCCTCTCTATAAGCTGGCTGTTGGTGCAACTAAGTCATTAGCAGTTACCTTTGCCATGGCTCAGTTGTTATGATACCTGGCTCCTATATACAAGTGATTGTGGATTTGAGTGTCTACTGGATTCTTGATTAGCAGATTGGCATGGTCACAATATAAACGTGTGGCATTGAGGGACTTTCTATGATGCTTTTGCAACTATAAGACCCATCGGATATTTATAAAGAGATGGAATTTCTTTCCGCTTTCTTGTGGTGAATTCAACCTAATAGCTGTTGAAAACAATTTAAGTTCTAACAAACCAAACCAAAAGAAACCAAATCATACATAATCTCAAGAAACTTTTTTCACATTAATGAAAGCCATTTACTATTTGTCTAGCCATGTTATGTTTGTGTACTAATGAGTGTGGATGAGTTGCGGGAGGGCATTAACCCTATACAGGCCAAAAGATTTCCATGATAAGAATCCTCTTGACCAATGACACATACAATATTAACTATGAGCATTTATTCACTAATACATCAAAATATTAAATTGATTGTGATCAACTTATCTCATCATATCTCATAATCAACATATCTCATAAGTTGAATCACCTGGTCACTTATACATATCACCAAAATAATAAGGCCATTTTCCTGTACTACAATTACTAGAATGGTTCGGGTCTAATGATCAGCTGGCTGTCTTGCCTGCAGTTCTGATGCCAAGGATTATCCTCTTACACCGAGAGCAATTACATAAGCCGGCAAGCTGAGTCCCAAGGAAACGGCTCAGAATTGCCCTAATCTACCTTGTAAATGATGCAATATCTCTTAGGCAGGCCAGTAATAGACCACCAGCGAACATCATACAGGAATTGCTCACTTTCTAATAGAAGCCAAGATTAAGCTGACATCTGGGGTTTTTCCAAGGATTTCAGTATAACAATCAATTTTTGGCATCTTGAATAGTGTTCATGCATTCAGCAATAAAAAAGAATCATATTTTTTTTTAGATCAGGAAAGATCAGTCATCCAATCTACTGACACTGCAGTGTCCCTGATAATTACATTAGGTTCACTGTATGTCACAATTGACCTATATAAATTATATATCTCAAACTACAGTAGATTTATGATTAGGCTTTAGAATTTCTATTGAGAAATTTGGGACATTGCCCAAAATTGTGTTTATCTAAATCCATTCATGCCTGGAAATCTCCATGACAAGTCTACAACTTTCATACTTTTGAAAATACCTTTGGAGTAAAGAATGAATCACCAACACATATTTGAAAGAGTGTTGTTCTGGAAAACCTCTAAAAGTATTTTCTATTTTTCTAATATTTATTCTTGATAGTTTTTTATTCATTTTTCCAAGGTAGTGTTACAGCATTTGGAAACTTGACTGAAAATATTTTCTAAAAATTGCATTTTTAAGAGAGATATAACCAAAACACCCAAGTGGTTTTGGATGCTAAATGTATATATGTGTGAGTTAAAGCTATTGCTTGAACAGGACATATAGAAATGTAATAGTTGCCTTAATAATCATAGGTTAATCAAAATTACAGAGAGCAATCTGGTGAATTGGCAACATATACACTATATTTCAAAATAAAGGAATATATATAAAATAATTTTTAATTGATTTCTTTTCAGAAGTGATATCAAGAAAAAAATCCTTTCAATCTACTGTTCAACCCTTCCAATGCTGAGGCCACTTTTGTCCAAAGCACAAGGACAACAATTTTAAACCATCTAAAACCTGCTATTTTGGAATTCATTAGAAAGCACTTGCTGAGAACTCTCAGATGAGTACCCATTGTGCCAGGGTTTCAGTCATTTTTCAGTTTTTTTGCAACATTTTGTATTGGCCAAATTAGCTAGCACCAGCATGAGGGTTCCATTGCCAATGGTGTATGGGTAATTAGCTTTACTTCAGGGCAAGTGGCTGAACACAGGAAGCAATAGATTAAATATCCCTGCTGGGACTCCTGTCACAATATGAGTTATGCTCACAGTAAACACCAAGCACTGTCATCATTAGCCTTTAATCAATACCCTATCTTATGTAACCAGCTCATATTGGGAGTGAAAATATCATCTGAAACACAAGGAAATATCTAAATAATAACAAAGCGATATTCAGTGAAATATCTGCCTGACAGTTGTTGTTCGTTGTTGCTTCCTTCTTGAATATTTATGATTATTACTTAAATTGATGAGTTACGATCGAAATTGTCAGACCATGTTTGCACTTCAGTCATCATGCTTATCGTTTGGCAGAGAGCGCTTGTTCTTAAAGAGAAGTCTTGGCAAGTTCTGCAGTAACTTTTTAAAACCCCATTTAAGCCAAGAAGTACACTGATAAATTGCCGATCGATTAGGGATTTCTTAAAAAAGAAATTGTTGGAAGTTGTCTAAATAATCCATTCATGCTTGTCTTCTTAAAAGGTATCATCTGCATCCAAGGTACTTTTCAAAATATTTTTGGAGTTCAGCATCTATCCACAAAATATTTGAGAGATAGTTGTTGCTTAGGTTCCTATCAGCACTTTACCTTCGAATATCCTCCCAAAAATGCTCAGGTCAAAATGATATCACAGAATTTGACAAGGCATTGTTGGGTGTTACATGCATGGTTAATCCAACAAACGATCCTCATAATTAATCTCTTACATGTGGAATATTTGCATGCTCATTATAACAATAGGAGAGAGCAGGTTAAAGGCACTATTGATTGACACCTCAGAGGGACTTAGAAAAGATGATAATCGGAGCTTTAATAAAACTCTCCTTCCTGCTTACAAGGCATCAATATTAATTATTCTGCATGGCTGGAGTGTGTACATTTTCCATGTGAGCAACTTGGAAGAAGCTTTTGGTGTTTCAAGTCCACATTTGGGTACTTGTATCGACAAGGCAAATACTCTCCTTCCCTGAGGGCTGCTTTCTTTAAAAGCACTCCACTGGTCATCAATAACCCCCCCTCTCTCTCTCTCTCTCTCTCTCAATCAATCTTCAGCTTCCATGTCTTTATCTATCTCTCTAACCCTCTCTTTCACTTTTATTCATTAGTTTTCCTTACTCCTCCCTCTTTCTCAATCTTTAGCTTCTTTTTATCTAATTCTCTCTCTCAACCTTTCCCTCTCTGACTTTTGGTGCTTCAGGTCCAAGTCTGCATTAATGTGTTAATATATTGACAAGAGGAGGGCTCTCCATTTCCTGAGGGTGGCTTTCTAAAAGCACTTATCTACATAATCCAAAATAGCTCTCCTATATAGGACAAGGAGTTTGCTTTTGGATGATTTCAGTCCTGCTGGAGAATTTCCCTAGTTGAATATTCATCCATCCCCACTATAAGGCTTCTACCGTCTCAAAAAGGTCAATAAGTCACATTCCTAGCAAACAGGAATTCTGTTCAGAGACACAAGAAATTCTCTCTTGCCATTTGTATTAATAAGAGTCGTAGCGCTCATATTGTCATCTTAGAATATAATCAATGTGTCATATAACTAAAGAGCATACATTTACCTAAAGAAACAATGATTATACCAGCTGTATATAAATTCTAATCCATTTAACCCAAGAGTCTATCTCAAATAGATTAGTATTGCTCTTACAAAATGCTTTACCTAAGTCTGTGTGGTTTTGTAATAACCAAAATTCAGGAAAGATTCCAAATTTACAATGTGTGCTATAAATGTTTCCGGCTTTGTATCAAGTGTTCAAATTCTAGTGGTGATTGTAACCATCCTAATATAAACATTGTTTGTCCAGGAACTCCTTTTATTGAGCTGATGGTTTACCTGTAAGGTAATGGTGTACATGTCCACAGAACAAAGGCTTCATCAGGGACCAGGTGAAAGTTGACAGAATTAAGCAGAATATAGGGGCCAATAAATAGTGCTGAGGATGCTCTTTTATTGTCTTTAAGATGTTTCCCTTAAAGACAAACCTCTTCCAGCATGCGATTTCCCATCCTCTGCGTCACATTCAGGCAATTTACTGGGGCACTGATTCTTCACAGATGGACTTGGCTTTGTTCGCAAATCAATCAGAGCCTTTGATTCTATACCTGGAGCAGCAATTCAGGTGAGACGTTGAAGGAATGGGTGAACATATATGCTGTTGCTTGAACACATTCACCCTTAATCCATTCATGCTAAAGAATTCCTCTAAAAAATGACGTCTTGATCTATGATACTTTTGATAATAACTTTGCAATTGAAAATCATTTATACAAAATATTTGATATTCAATATATCTAATAATATTTGATGGATAAATATATCAATCGAAATACAACCAACAAATTGTTCCATTATATTCTTATTTTTTAAATCATGCATTATTACCAAACTTATTCAAGATTTATAACTTACAGGCTTTAAAAAAGTGCATGCTACTGAAGGAATTTTGGCTTTAAAGATTTTCTACAGCAATTATGCCTAGAATGTGAACCATTTGGATTCCTGACCGACATTTATCTTGTTAACGCATTTGTGACCGGAGCCCTCCTTGACAATTTCCTTCTGTACCTAGGACAGTTTTGAAAATAAGATTTATGGCATTGATCATAATTTGTAAAACTATTTGAAGAAGAATTGTTAGTAAGTATCTGATTACCATTTCTTCTACAAATTCTTTTTGTAAAAAATAGCTTTTTGATAGAAAAGTATTACTAAAATAGTGAGGCCATCAGACTGTTTTGGGTGCTACAAGCATGAATGGATTTAACATTTTCAAAACATTGCTTTTGAGAAATACTGCCAAAATAGTCAGGTCTTATATTTTAGCACTTAAATACAGGCATGATTTGGTTAACACATCAGCTGCACTAATCAAAAATGCAATTCTAAAAAGCAGGTGTCTTTGGCTTTATTACTCAGGCCTGGAATACATGGTAAAAACCTTCTTTAGGCCACTCCAATTTATTTACTTGTCTTACGTGCTCAGGAGGTAGGAAATGAGCCATTTTGGAATAAAAAAAAAAGTTGAAATATGTGACTTTTTTTATTTATTTTTTTATTTTTAGAGTCTGCTGACTAGGACTGGTAGCGATATGTTTCTACCAGCATATTCTCAACTAAATAAAATCAATCAATCAATAAATCCCTGTAACCTGAAGGGTGGGAGGTATACCTCCTCAAGTCTGAGGCTCTACTACAGCAATGATAGCTTCCTGTAGTTGACTGAATCACCCTTACAAAGAATATTCTTAAAACTTGCACTTTTTTTTTTTTTTTTTGGAGTCTGACAGAAAATTTCAAAAGCACTTTCGTCCGTAAGACATCAAAGGTGACTTTTTTTCTTTTTTTTTTTGGAGTCTGACAGGATTTTTTTTCCAAAAAAAGCTCGTAAGACAAGTAATTAAATTGGAGTGGCCTTACCTATTTGTTTCAGCATTATTTATATAGGCTTCATTTAGCTGAATATGCCCCGTAGCATATTAGCAAACAATAAGTCATGGTAAGTTAATTGCACCCTATGAGTTACAGCCATAGGAGTGACGGGAGCAAATTGTTTGAACCTGCAGCTGAAGAATTTTTGCTGAAAAATGAGTTATTCACACCCGGTTGAGAAACACTATTATTTCAAAAGTACATTTTTAGCCTTTTCACCTTTTTTGTGTGGCTTAAGAATGCAACACTTCCAAATACTTCCCTGATGTATAAATGCCATTTACAAACAATGCAACTAAGTTATCTCAAAATTGATATTTTTATATCATTAGAATATATGGTGATATGTTTTACTTCTGTGCAAGATTTAATTAGTCAAGCGATGTAGCTATAGCAACTATTACATAATGGGAAATTATTTCACCGATTTTACTCAAATAATAATAGAATTCCAAATACTTCCTTAAAGTATGTATGCCAAGTACAAATGATGCGAAAGATTTATCACAAAATCAAGAGTTTCTATATCTTTAGAATAAAGAGTGATCTGTTTTACTTCTGTGCAGTATTTAATCAGTCTAGCGATATAGCAATAGCAACTATTACATAATGGCAAATCATTTCACCGATTTTACTCAAATAATAATAATGAAAGAATTCCAAATACTTCCATATATAGCATATATGCCAACTACAACTGATGCAAAAAGTTATCACAAAATCAATAGCTTCTATATTGTTAGAATATATAGTGATCTGTTTTACTTCTGTGCAATATTTAATTAGTCAAACGATATAGCATAGCAACTATTACGTAACAGGAAATCATTTCACCTATTTTACTCAAATAACTATAGTGATCTGTTTTACTACAGTGCAATGTTTAATTAGTCAAATGATGTAGCATAGCAACTATTACGCAATGGGAAATCATTTCACCGATTCTACTCAAATGACAATGTCATCGACCAGGTATGCCATTACCTGCCAGAGCTGTTCCACTGGCACACCGTGCCAACAGACAAATACCTTACATCAACATGGTGGCATTTAGCTGTGGAATCTGATGCGATCAAATAGCATCCTGGCTGATTGGGGATTGTAAGGGATTAGTTATGGACGGGGAGAGTGGCAGCTGTCTACACTGAGTGACAAAGCAGTTGAGTGGCTCTTATTAACCCATTCTTGCCCGGAGATGTACCTGTGATAAGTGTCGTCTGGACCTATGATAATTTTGACAATAACTTTTGAAGCAATCAAAATTTTAGAAGAAATTTGAAGGAGAGTTTTTGGTTAGTGTTTGATAAAGATTTCCCTATTTTTTGAAAGCTGTGATTGTTTAGGAGATATCGCAAAAATTAGTCAGGTGGTCTTGGACACTACAATCATTAATTTGTTAACTCTTAAACCCTCAGCACTGTGTTTCGTCATACTCCCCAGCGCTGTATTGGGGGTTCCTCCCTCCAACATTGTAATGCAATGCAGCATATTGCAATACATTACAATGTTGCGCAAGCCGATATACACACCGTCAAAAGGCGTCCCGCAGGATGAAGGGGTGATTCAGTGGCGACGCTAAAACACGTTCCGCGGGATTAAGGGCGGTAGATACGGCGACGCCTTTTGGCGTCAACAAGCATTAAAGAGTTAACTCACGTGCCTGGAGCACCCAAAAACATCCTGATTCATTATTTGGTGACATATTTGCGACAGGATCAATGTTCCGAATATATTTTATGGAGAAATTTTGATCAAAGCCAAACCCTCAACTTCCTTTCAACTATCATGAGAATGTATATACATGCTTATGACAAAGTTATTTTCTTATTCAAAAGTATCAAAGGTTCAGACAGCACTTGCATGTCTAAGAGTACTTAGTAAGGAATTAATGAGTTAACTCATTCACAAATAAGATTTCCTCTAAAAATATCATCTGTATTTATGAGACTTTAAACAATTGGTTTTGTTCGTGAATTCATATTAAAATGTAAGATAACGAAACATAGTAAATTTGTTACATAATGTCTTATGTACATCCAGAAGAAAAGCAACACAAATATTTCTTTAACAAAGCCTGTGTATTGCAAAATATAATAACTTGTTAATAATTAAATGAGCATCCTGTATTTGTTGTTTAACGGGACATGAAACCCACAGCTTAATTCAATCGCGCTCGTAATTACGTTGCTCTCAGCTGCTGGAAGACAGCTCGGCACCTGCTCTTCACTAACAAAGGAGGGAAGGTATTTCAGGCTTAGAGACAGGAAATGCTGTGAATTTCATATTAGCGCAATCATACAGGTCTTGCGGGAGCAGGAAGCATGGAGACTCTGTCCAGTGGCTGAGAATAAAACCTGACTAGGTGCTCAAATGTGATATTAGATATCTAATAATAGTGCAATTAAAATATTATGCATAATAGGAAAAATAATGCAGGCAATAAAGTTCTATGATATATTTCGACACAGTTGCATTTAAAATATGACCCATCTGCCTAAAGGTAGATGCCTGGCTTTCAAGAGTGTGATCTCTGATTTGAGTATGAACATCTGGGTTCTTATTAACAATACAAACAAGTGGAACATTGTGAAAGGCTATGCATAATGTTGCCTTCGCAACTGAACCACCCTCTTTGGGACTAATCGTAAAAATATAATTTCTACGTTGAACCTAACATTGCATTTGATTCAAATAATGTTGGTGGAATACAGTGAGGGAGATTTAAGTACTGGTCATGGACACTTTTACCATCCTAGAAAGTCAACATGAAAATAAAGTCACTTTTACCATCTTAGAAAGTCAACATGAAAATAAAGTCAACAGACAATCAAATTTTACACACTTTGAAATAACTGAAGTTAAGAATGATATTAGAACTTCTTTTTAAATGATAAACACATTTCCTATAAAGATTCTTGTAAATGACTACATCCTTTAGGCCTCCACGAAGGACACATCTAATTTAGGCTCTTCTAACTTCACAAAACGTCAATAATCTACCTAAGCTTCTCATAACAACCCTCCAATTACTCATCAACTACACGTATGATTGGCAGAAAATGACAAGGCTGGAATGCGGGCCACAGCTAGCACAGAGGCAGCAGCCTCACGGAACTCATATTCATTATGGAAATCAATAGCGCATGCTGACCAATTAACCTTCCCAGGAAGGAGAAATTGGCCCTGTGTAAATTGACTGACAGTGCCGGGGGGAAGACGGCAAAGCTGTTGACTGTAGGATTACGCCCAATCCATCAATTAGTGAAAATGCTAACAGGAAAAAGGCCTGATTGAATCAGGACGGGGCTGCCAATGACGGGAGAGATGAGGCGCACACAGTTAATAATGGACCATATTACCACTAGATTCAGTGAAGACAAATAGGGGGCACTGCATGACAGGCTCAGGGGTTAAACATCATGATGATGGACTGATGTGGAGTCTGAGTAATCTGATGGGGCGGAATCTGGTATGAAAAAGTGGTTAAAAGAAATCTCTCTTTTTTTCTCTTATATATATATATATATATATATATATATATATATATATATATATATATATATATATATATATATATATATATATATATATATATATATATATATATATATATATATATGCAGTTTTTGGCTTGAAATGTTCAAAAAGGTGACCATAAATAAAATTCCAAAGTGGAAATGTATGGCTTCTCCATATTCAGGAAGTATGTCGATCCTTGGTTACACTCTGTGAGAGCTGAATTTGATTTAGTGCTCTTTCCACAAACATCAATCAGAATAAAGCAGCCCCAAGGTCTCCTGAATATGGAGAGAATTCACTGTGTCTTGCAAGCTGTAGTTTCCTTACAACTAGTGCAGCACTTCTGTGAATAAATGAACTCTTGCCTGTCAAAAATTCAATTTATCTGAGACGTACTCCCACTTTACCTATGACATGTGGTGAAAAATTGCACTTATTTTCTTGCACAAAGATCATTGATTGGCTGGTCCTTACACCCCAGGTGTCCCATTCGATTAGAGCCCCATAACTATAAGACTCAGACCATGCATTTTATTGCCAAAAAAGCACTTGCTTGCCATAAAAAGGGAGGTTCAGCACTAGGATGAATTTCATAAGGGAGTCATAGATCTGCAACACTTGCAGAGGTGTATGTATGGCCAACTACAGATACGCCTCTAGAAAATTTAGCAGAAATCAAGGGAGAGAGAGAGTTGTTCTGTTTTACTCAGAACAATGTAAATGGGTTAGCTGTTACTGTAGCAGCTAAATTGCATAAGACAACCTCTTCCTGAAGATGAGAGAGAGATGCTTTACTCAGAGGAAACGGTTAAAAGGCTGTTACTTTTACAGCTAAAATGCATTTAGGAAAACTCTTCTCTGAAGATGAAAGTAACAATATATGTTTATCTCCTCGCCAGATGTGATGGGAGTGGTTAGAGTCCAAATAACCTTTAAAAGGAATCACCTGAAATCAATTACTGCCTGAGGCACTCTTTCCATCCTCTAAAAAGCTACTGTTCCTGAGATAGAGAGCGACAGAGAGAGAGAGAGAGAGAGAGAGAGAGAGAGAGAGAGAGAGAGAGAGAGAGAGAGAGAGAGAGAGAGAGAGAGAGAGAGAGAGAGAGAGAGAGGACCTAGTTAGTAAGGGGGAGAGAGAGAGGAGGGGAGAGAGAGTGGGGGGGGGGGGGGAGAGAGAGAGAGAGAGAGAGAGAGAGAGAGAGAGAGAGAGAGAGAGAGAGAGAGAGAGAGAGATTCAACATAACTTAGTTCCTTCAAACCCTCCCTTTATTTCTGATACGAAGGATATTTGTAGGAAATTTGCTAGAACTTAAAGACACTGCAAGCCAGCATTATCCTTCCATGATTGTATAAGCATAGAGCAATGTAATTAGGTACAGTAATACAAGAAGATTGCCATGCTCCTAAGGAAATGGGGAAATTTTGTGTAATAAGCAACTGACGTTGACTACTTGAGAGGCTATAATGGACAAATGACGAATAATGACGGTCATTGACCAGCCTGGTTTACAAGTGAGGTCACACTAACAGTCATTTATCATCAACCACAGCAGGTTTTAACGGCGGAACAATTGCTAACCTCTTCAGTTGGAAGGAGGAGCAGATGTCCTAAGTACCTATATAAGTGCGGCGTGAGCATCAAGTGTTCAGAGGAAGACGCATACATTCTTCACAAACAACAAATATGCAAATACTTCAAAACACTTAGTACATGGTCTAACATATACTTAAGGAACAATCCATCCTTCAATATATTCCAATGAAAATACCAAAATGTATGATATATATATATATATATATATATATATATATATATATATATATATATATATATATATATATATATATATATATATATATATATATATATATGTGTGTGTGTGTGTGTGTGTGTGTGTATATATCATACATTTTATAATTGATTGAACTTTAGATGATGGTCTCAGCCATACAGGTTTTTCAGTTGGAATAAAAGCTCTCAAAAATAAACATTTATGCAACATTATCAATATATTCCTATGAGATATAAGTTAAGTATAAACAATCAATTATTCATCTGCAGTCCTAAGAATAAATATCTTCCCCGGTGAATGAACATAATTCAACCCAAAGGTTGGAAATTCTTGATATTAAGACATGTGGTATAGCATCCTGAAAATAAATCGGCAGTTGACGGCGTCAAGATTGCTTTAGCAAAAAACGTAGTGTATGAAAGGTCAATTTCTCTCTTGAGGAGTTAAGCATATTGATTTAAGACGATAGAAAATGCTTTTGAATGTTCTCAGAGCATGGCTATCATTCCATCGTTTCCCTGCAGAGCTCTAAACATGATAAACTCTCGTCTCTAGCACATGGAATGAGTTCAATTTCTTTTGGCAGAGATTTAAACATTTCACATCACACTTGAAACATATTCAGTTCAAGAATTCAGAGTTTTATCTAAAAAAAAAAAGAATATTCTAGCATATTTAATGTGTGGACACATTAGTTTTACTATCTGGATCAGTTAAGTTCAAATTCCAGGTTTTTAACTTGGCATAACTTTATTATTCAATGCTCAGTGTCACCAATTTTTCTATGCATATCTGTGATGAAACATTATTCACTCAAGCCTTTTATAATATTTTCACTTTTTTATCTATGAACCATCTGCTGAATTATTTTTGACCAAAAGGTGAAATCTTCAGGCAAAGGCATAGTTGGGAAAATATTTGAAGGACAAATACTAACTAGAGCAAGATATATAACTCTCCTGCAAATTTTTTGTAAAAATCATTCTAAATTCCCAAAATATTGTCAAAAGTATTATGGATCCAGACGACAATTTCTAGAGGAAGTGAATGGATGAAAATGAGCATGAAAGGGTGAATGAAGCCTGTACAGTGTGCCAGACATGAAGGCGCTATCTGTTTTAAAGCCAACTTCATCTGAATAATTCCCAGCTGTTCCTGCCTGCCTAGCAGCAGACAGATAGGGTGGCACAATATGTTAGGCAGCATATTGAGCGTACAGACATTATAATATCCATGGAGTTCGCCTGGTGCGATATGTGTACTTGATACGAATTCCATATCATCATCTCAAGTGACGAGCAAAACAGTTATCACGTCACTGGAAATGTTAACCCTTAATTTTAACCAATCAGCATAAAATACCCTCCCTTCAATTTCTGATAAGTTTAACTACCCCCTAAATTTGGGCAATCATTGAAATTTCATTAGCCCTCGGAACCATTGGTATTTTCAGAAAATATTCTTATTATTAAAGTGTCCTAAATTACAAGGAATGAATCGTATATACTCATCAACTTTATCCCTTGTTGACAAAAACACTGCTTCAAAAATATTTCAAAGTGAATCGGTCTCATCAAGCAATATTTTTCATGGTTTATTTGTTTATTTATCATGGAATCTAAAACTGATTTCTTAAAGTGATCTCTAATTCGCCTGAGTTAAAGCCACCACTAGATTCCCCAAAAAGTCACAGCTAGAATGAGTTAAAGGCGACATCAATCATAAAATTATAACAGAACAATGTAAGTGGTAGTGGTCGGATGATTAAGCGAGAACTCGAGCATTCGGTTGAGCTGAGGCCGACTCGACCTGTTCGAACCGCATTTGAAATAATCGATTATTTCAAATGTGAAATTTCTGAAGAAATTTTGTGAAATTACGCGGCCAAAACTGACAAAAACATTAGAACTTTCGTTTCAGTGACACAAAACGGCTCTGTGTCAACACTCAAGAGTAAACAAAACTATTGCACCATATTTGGTGCATCGATTCATCAAGTGCTGCAGTACACTGCATGCCGCGGCACAATAATGTTTAAAATCGTTTGCCTTAAAATTAAGGCAATATGGCCGTAAAACTCAAACCGAATCGATTAATTGTTCAAAATATTTTTAGATCAATCGATTCAAAAAATCTCTTCGCATCCGAACCCTAGTAAGTGGTGCCAATTTAAGATCCAATGCCACCCCCACTGTGTAATTAATCAACATATTTTTCAAGGATTTGGAATTAAAGTGAAAACTTATTCTTTACTGAATAGATGCACATGAATTTCTTGGTTGCAGTCTATAACATACTCCTCGCATATATGTCTCATTGACCTTCATATGGGGCTGGTTTGGTGAATACATACATTTGCAACTACCCCTGTAAGTATTAATGACCCCCTCTATATGAACTGTACTCCAATCCCACATCTGATCAATAATACATTAAGCTGGAGATCTCCTTGACTAGTGTTCAGTCAAGAACTATAATACTTCTGGAAGTAACTCTGGCATTAAACATTAATATCAAGAATATGTAATCTGTAAAGAAGAGTTCTTATTTAGTTTATGATCAACTTTTCTCTTTCAAACATTTTCCAAAATATCATTTTGTCAGGTATGTTATTCAAATAAATCTGGAAGTTTTGTGGAATTTATACAGGCATAATTTAAATAGGTTAACAAAGACTGGGCTAGATGAAATTCTCCAATCCAAAATCAATATGAGATTGACAGATTGGAAATGCAAATTTCTTTAATACTTCCTCTGAATGTTTATGCTTAGCAAATACATATATTTACTTCAACCATACATATCGCTTATAATGTTTATACTTTTTTATCTACCTTAACCCTTCCGATGCTAAGGCTACTTTTGTCCAAAACGCAAGGCAAAGACTTTTGAAAACCATCTACACCCTGTCATGTCGGTATTCTTTGGAAAGGTCTCACCGAAAACTCTCAGATGAACCCATATGCAAGGGTTTCAGTCATTTTACAGGTTTTTTGCATCATTTTGCACTGGCCAAATTAGCCACCCACAGCATAAGGGTTAATCTACTTATAAGTGACCCTAGACATTCCCTACAAGGCCTGTTTATAATTTGAACCCAAGGAGCATACTCTCATGGCTGTGATTTAATCACTTAGCTGTCAACATGCCACTTACAATAGGCCAAGCCTGTTACCTATATCCCTGGTGGGTGTTCTGAGGCAATGTATGGTAAACTGTCCTTTGGTCACAGTCTAACGAGAGTACCCTGTCTTGGAAATGTACTTGAGCTATGAAATACTCACTGCTACAGTATCTAACAGTCATAGACAGTCGCACAAGTTCATGCAAAGACTATCTTTAATATCTTACTTATCTTAGCAAACTACCTTGTTCACACAGATATAAGTTTATTCTTTTGAAAATAATATTTAAAAAGAATTTCTTTTTTGACAATACATCCAGTCATTTCTAAGGATATACGTGGTTAAAGTACCAAAGATATTTGGGCAATTATCATACCATATAGGGTAATTATAGTCTCCTTATCAGAATTGCATTATGCACACGGCTGTATTATATTCCAGCATTAAATTAGTGTTTCTGTTTCCCAATAGATGGGGTACAGGTAAATGACGATCCACACTGGACTTCTGGATAATTCACAGCAGGAAGTAGCAATGCTGCAAGTGAACTGCGCTAATTAAATAAGTGTCATAATAATCCTGTCTGTGCAGTTTTGATAAGGGACAGGTGACTCTGGCAGGCTGCTTAATCCGGCCCTTACCTCTCGTGTGCTTTACTTAATCCTGGAAACAATTAATTGCATTCCTTAATCAATGGTTGGATGACTGCTGAAAATCAAACCAGACAATTTAGGGTATTTCAGCCCTTATACTACTAACAAAGGACAGGCATAAACTTGTGTGTTTTTTTTCAAACCATTTACCATGAAAATTCTAGGAATACCCAATCACCTATTTTGTCGTAATTAAAAAAAGAGCAGTACAGCAAATAGAGTATTTTGTTTATTTCTTAAAAATTCTTGTTTTCTTATCTAATTAACCCCAAAAAAGGCATGCTTCTTTAGAGATTTCATTGTAATTATAGCATTGAATTTCATAAGATAACATATTAGATAAAATCAATTCATAATGGCAGCATTAATACATGCACACATCTATCAGGACAGGTGCTTAGTAACCCTAATGAGATAAAGTTAGTTCTGTTGCCATTAATGGAAACATCAATAATTGGGTGACAATTGATTACCTCCTCTGACAAAAAGATCAAAGGGTCAGATTGTCTATTGTTAGTTTGAGCTTTTATCAACCACCTGCCTAGTCAACAGGTACTTACATGGTGGTGTTAGAACCTATTTGTAATGGTCAGGTCAAATGTAGAAACTAGCTTTTTAATGAATCATAGCCTTGGTGAATAAAAATTGACTGAAGGTGTTTTATACTATATAAACCATCTAAATTGTCTTCAAATATTTTGTATATGTCTCGGTTTTTATCAACATATTTGTCAAAACTATCGTTCTCCCCACAATGCACTCTAAGCACTGTTTTCCCAATTGATAAATTAATCAATTAATTGATAAACAATAAATGAATAAGAGAAACAAGACACAAAATTAAATGTTCAGATATCTCAAATGTTAAAAAGACTGTTTTTACATTCACACCCACCTTGGCACTGTGAAACGAATTGGTAAGTAAATTATATCAATGTATACTATATCAAATGTGTCTTCGCCATATTAGTTTCAGCTTATATCTCTATCGAAATCAAATTTAATTTTCCAGGTGATTCAATCTTGAATCAAATCTAATTAGTTTCAACCTATGAGTGTTGCCTTTCATGTTACATTTCGAAAACTGAGAAAATACTACAATTTGAAATCTTCAATCAAGGGTAATACAAACTTTAATGAAATTTCTCAGAGCAGATTTCACTTTGAATAACCCCTGTTTGTATACTATTTACTTCCTTTTGAAATCCAAACACACCTAAAATGCTTCTGCTGCCGAAATGTGTTAACTAATTTTGGATTGAAGTCAAAAACAGTCTGACTATGTCAGTGAATTCTCTTTCCTTACTGAAGTACTAATACCGCTCTGAAAATATCTATAAAATAAGAAAAAAGGTTATCTGCAGTGAGATCTCGTTCAGAAACTCCCCTTAAGTTTAATTTCTAAAGTATTATAAATCTAGACTAATTATACAAGCAAAGAATGATTGGGTTAAGCTTTAGTTTAAGTTAAGTTTTCTCCATCTTCCCCTATGGAATAACACTTGGTAGCTCATCAAAAATGCACGTTGTTTCTCAGTTAATGTGTAAATGAAGAATAATTACCACTTGTAAAGGTATTTGATAATTCCCTATAGGTAAATTACTGCAGGTAATTGATTATTTGTTATATCGAGTTGCTGGGAAAATCCCTCGAGAACACTGCTAGCCTGTGACAAAAGTTTAATTATCATAACATATTCCTAATCATGCTTAAGTGAATACAACTATAGTGATACATAATCAATTTTCTTATTCATTACATAATGATGCTCATAACAGGAAAATAACCAACTTTTAATTTTTAATATAAATTTCTGAATTACAAAATCAGTATGTGCAACTTAACACATACATTTCCACAATAACTAATGGTCCAATATGTCCACTAAACCCATTTTTGCTTAAAGTACACTAATATTTGATAATAATGCTACTTTTGGAAATAACTTTGGAAATTAAACAATTAATTCAGAAAATATTTAAAGGTGTGTTGAAAAATGGGTTTTTGATTACCATTTCTTGAATATTAAAGTTTATAAGTTAGTTCTATTTCTTCAATTAATGAGAAACACGTATTACAGCAACATAGGACTAAAGGTACTAGCACACCTATGGCCCTATCTGATGTGAGAATGGTTTGGGGTGAGGCACCTTCCTATGACCCAGGTGCTGGAATATGATTCATAAAATCCTGTAATAGACCAGACTCTCAGCGCACCTGCTGGCTGATTGCAGCCAATACATAATAAAACACTCCCAAGCACCACTAAATCCTCTCAAACCAGACATTTTCTGACAAATATACTAAAATATGAGTCTGCTTTCACATTCATGCCTGAGGCATTACATTACAAATTAACAAAAGCCATGCAAACTGAAATACCATGGTCCTGATCATATTCCTGATGAGACTTCATAACTTTTTGGTTTATGAAATATCACTAATCGTCTGTACATGACCATATAAGGCTTCATGTCATGCAGTATAATTATGAAAAGAGCAACAAATAATGTTATGTGATATATATTAACAGCTTTCAGGGCTAAACAGTTCATATGAAAAACATGTAGTCAAGTTGAAATTAGTAAACAAAAATATATATCAACCCTCTTTACATAGCCTCCTTATCTAATTCCGTTTTTTCCTGCATGCATGTGTAGGTATGTGCCGATAATTGTCTGGTGAGACTTGATTCAACCCACAATGCATGTTATTGAACTAAATGGCTTTTAGGGGGTCTTTTTAAAATTGAAGATAAAGTCAGGTCAGGGAAAGTGTGCACATTATAAACATGTCCGACACTCAATCTTTTGAAAGAAAAAGCAACAACAAATAGTCTAGAATTTGGGACTGCAATACCACAAGAAGATTCACAAAAAGGCTTATTGTGAAATAACCCAGCTGCTATTTATATGAGCTATAGGTGACTTTATTGCAGGGTTCAAACTACTTGTTTATTGCACCTCTATTTGTGCAGTGATTAATTGCAGGGTAGATCATGGGGGTCAGTGACATATCCATTGTTATAAATGCCACTTATTCTCTGGGTTATTATCATGCATGTAATCGGTGATTAATGCTCCATATGGTTCTGCCGTCAGCTCATCTTAACCCATAATTAATTACATCCAGAACAGGTTTAACAATAAAACAGAATGATATGCTCAACTCAGATTGCCTATGAGTATTTGTGTCTAGGTGGATATCAACTGGTTCAATGTACTATTCAAGGCTAATTGGTATTGCTCTTTCCTAATGAAATTCAAGAGTTAATCTAATTAATTTGGAAGATTGTTGATAAGATGGTATCCACTAATAGAAGCTAATCTGTGAGATTCTTTTTCCCAAACCATACTTTTCAATAGAAAATAATTAACACACAATTAATCAGAACACTTATTTCAATTACAAAAATTGTATATAATCTACATTAACAAGTGAAAGTTGCATAACAAGTTTGACTTAATCATAACTGTAGTGCCCAAAAGCACCCTGATTATTTTGGTAGTCTGTCTAAGACCAGAACAATTATCAAAAAAATATTTGAAGGAGAAATTAAATTAATTAAACTAACAATCTTCTTCAAACAGTTTGTGAATTTAACCTTAGTTCATATTAGAAGTTATTTTCCAAATCATTACTGATCCAGACTGCACAGGGAGATCTCAAGGCCTTGTAGGGCAAGCAATATTTGAAATTGTATCAAAGATAACCAAAATGTAATCAGTTCATGGGAGTGCCATCAGCAATATTTAGTTTTAAACCTTATTCAGCCTTACATTGATCCTATCAGCAGTAAAAGAGGTAAATCAAGCCATCCATCCTCCTGCTGCTGCGTTTATAGGTTTCCATGAGAAATCAGAGTAAGTAGACTAGCATCTTGTCTGGAATAACTAGATCTGACTTTTCCCTTCTCTGATTTCTACCTCATATAATGATATTTTAAGCCTTGATTTTAATATTGTTAAGGGTCAAGAGAGATGGTGCTTTGAATAGTCATCCAGTATAACTTCGATAAACAAATTAAAAAAGATCTCGCTGTTGCAGCCAACTGGTGCGCACAAAAAAAATTAAATCATGGTGTACTCAAATTGATTTTGTATACAATTCAGATTCAATATAAATGATAAGTGAAACCAATGCCTGGCCTATGGCTAGGCTGGTCTGAAAGCTGCCCCTCTGTCACTGAGCTGCTTGTAGCATGACAATTGGGTTTGGTGTAGTAAAGAACTTGATCCATGCTGCTGTAAGTGAGCAGCCTATCTATTGCCATTTGGATTGCCCCATGACCCTTATTCATGTACAGCTGTGAGCAGGGATCTCAATATCCACAGGCCTGTTGCATCTATAATAAGATATTAATTTGCAATACTAACACTATGATATATATTAATACATATATACATACATACACACAAATATATATATATATATATATATATATATATATATATATATATATATATATATATATATATATATATATATATATATATATATATATATATATATATATATATATATATATATATATATATATATATATATATATATATATATATATATATATATATATATATATATATATATGAGCAATGCACAATGTATCACATGAAAGATTTTACTCATTGCCTTACATTGCATTCGGAATCTATGTTGCTATTGCAAAAGCTTAAAAATTAGGAGTAAATTCACAAGATAATTGAAGGAGAGTTTTTCATAGAGTATTGATCAATATTTCTCCTTCAAGATAATTTTCCCAATAATGCTTTTGTGAAGGATATATCACCTACATAAGTCAGGAGAGTTTTGGTTGCTGAGGCATAAAGTGAAGTCAATCACAGCTCTAGGAGCTGCTTGATATGTTCTCATAACAGCAACAGCGCTGCTTGGATCACTTGACTAGGCGCACTACATAGAGCAGCACTCATTAGAGAGGTTGCAGCACAGTAGCAGCTTAAGCCACTAGAATAGAGTAACTACTGAATTGAATGCAGCTTAATTGCAGCTCTAGGGCAGCATTGCATATAGTAACGCTACACATTGACAATATTTCATTTTCTCATAGAAATATTTCAAAAGTCCCTTGAGACAAAAAGATAAAATGTTTTTCATTCATTCATCAATACAAAATGAACAAAATAAAATAAAATAAACAAGAATGTCAGTATATAGCCACAATATCTACTCACTGGGATAACGAAAAGTCAGGAACTGAAGGAATGAAATTCTATATAACTGGTATGAAATGCATATTTTGGGATCATAAAACAGTATCGAGTCCCTGAAAACATAGATAATACAATGTAAATATACTGCATAATTCACTCACTCGTGCAAGATACCTTCTCTTCCCATCCACTCGTGATGGAACCTCAAAATGATCCAATCAATTCATGGGAATTCCTTGAAAAAGGATCTCTTGAAATTTGAAAGGATTTGGCAGAAATTGCTTCCATGAAATCTTGCAGACTAGCTAGTCTAGACCAGCAGAAATTTGGATCTTAAACATTACTAGAGAACCTTGAAATTGAACCAAAGATTACCAAAATCTAATCAGTTTATGCAAGTGCTATAAGGAAGAATCCCTGAAAAACTATTGAAAAGATTTCATTCAGGCAGACAAGCCCGGACACCCATACTGATGGCGGCATTGACAGGAACTGTACTTGCCAAAAACAATGTCTACCCTGAAAATGGGAAGACACAATTAACTATTAACCTAACCCTATGTAGTCTTACCCCTATGCTGCTGGTGGCTAATTTGTCCATTAAAAAATCATGCAAAAAACCTGAAAAATGACTGAAACCCTGGCATATGGGTACTCATCTAAGAGGACCCAGCAAGAGCTATTTAATGAATACCAGCATGAGAGGGTTAAGATGTTTTTCAACGGTCTTCCTGTTCCTTTTGGACAAAAGTAGTCCCAGCATTGGAAGATTTAATGGACACTTATATTACACGTATATCTCATTTTCATAGACCTTCTATTGCCCTGGCCAGTATGCATATATAAGTCACTATTGTGTGGCCAGTACACCAATAATGCACAATAGAATGAAGGCAGGACACTTAAAGCCACTTTGACCATTCCTAGGTGCCAAACACTAGCTAATTACCTTAAGTGATCCAAGAACAATTGACTATTGTTCCACTGATTGGTTTAGTGCCACGGCTCGGTTTGTGACAATGGATGGCCATCAATAGATACTGTGTCTTGTAATTGATCACCTATTGTTCCCCAATCATGCATATATATTATGATGCAATGCTGCTTCAGCTATATATAATGAGTCCTACATCACAGTGTCCAACCAACATGAGGTTTTACTCAACTAATGAAAATGTGAGATAACATAGTCTGATTCTATCAATCTAGATACCTATAGATATCCATCATTAAGGTAGTCAACTTCTTTGATCTTCATTTATTGTTTTAAAATATATACTTAAGAAAATGAATATGAACTGCATTCACCATTATCAGTATATTTAGACTATATTTTAAAGTGGTTCATATTTGGGTATCAACTGATAAAGGACACTGAAGTGTCAAAGTGACAGCTTTAATTTTGTTCGTCAGAATCAATCCATTTCTCCAAGGAATGAAATTGTTTAGTTGACTTGCCAGCCAGATTTTCATCACATATCTGTAGGAGATGTCAGTGTCACTGCAGGTCAATACAAGACCCATGGCTGACCAGTGATTGACTTTACAAGTGCTCTTATAGCCAATCATGGGTGGTTTAAGTATATGACAGTCCTATGGTGAAGTCACTTTAAAGTTGTTTTTTTCCTCAATAAAAACCCATTATGAAAACTCCTCTGCAGAGGATGAATCTGACATACACTGAAATCCTGTGTACATCATACACCTTGGGCACATTTGATATTTTCGTGTAATTCAATACATGGAGGATGTAGTCGCGACATCATTCAGGCGCCATGCACGTCTACCAGCTCAAAGAACTATAGCATTATGTTGAAACAATACCCTATGTTATATCCAGGGACATAATACCATAATGATGTTTTTCCTGAATAATATGCCTTTCTCACGCAGCCTCTAAATGAACAACTGCTTCAGGAAACCAAAGCAAGTATGCGATGGTCATACCAACCTGCAATCGACATCCGATATTAACGAAACTGATTACTTTGGAACAGGAAATGAATTTGATACTGATGCCGATAGCAGGGAGATCTGATTGGTCAACAGCCACTTAGTGTAGTTAATTGCACTGTCGGAACTATCTCATAATTTCCTGTATCACATTCTGCACAATCTCTATTCTAATACGATCCCCTGACTTCTGGGAGGCACATTAAAGGCCGGACACCCTCTAACCTAAACCCATACCCTCAAGTTGCACCTACACAAATCTCACCGGATTGTTTTAGGGTTTGGGAACATTGATTCATGAGCAAATGCTGCGATTCAACCCTATTCAGGTGTACCTGTTTTCAAATCAGAGGATGAATCTCAGCAAAAATGGGCAAATTGGGTCTACTTTTGTGCCTTCCTAAATATAGTTTTGAAATTGGAGCAAAAGTTGGCATATCAGTTTACATTGAGCCTTCCCAAAAGTTTTGAACATGATAAACAGTTGGGAAGACACAAATATAGACCCCTAATAACTACCCTGATTCCCCACAAACTTTTTTTAAAATCAAGAATGTCTCCAGAATACTTCTGGCAATTCTCGACAGCTTGAAAAAATATATGGAGCCGATATTGAATGAGGCTCCAAAATTGTATCAATATTCCTAAGGCATTTTGATTCACAATTTGATAGAAACTTAAGCATCCATATAAGAATGATTAAGTACACTGCATTACTATATTTTTTTTTCAAAATAAATAAGTGATATTGAACATAGCATGAATGTAAATCACAGCTACCTGCAATTTAGTCCTGAAAAAGCACTCTTAACATGAACTGTTGACAGTGACACATACATGCCCTATTAAAAAGGCCAGTATATCAGTATCTTATACCATAATAACCAACAATGAATTATCCTCCATTTGAGCCACAGTGTCATGCCGTTAAATTCTTTCAATTTGAGAAATGAACTTGTGCATCAGGAGCATACACAAAGAGTGTATAACAATCCCAGTTTAAACATGTTTCAGCTCTTATTGATGGTTTATGTTCAAAGTAGTAAGACCACGCACACACTCCATGTGTGAAAAACGGTTAACCCTTATGCTATTGGCGGTTAATTTGGCCAATACTATACGATGAAAAAAAACTTGAAAATGACTGAAACCCTAGCACATAGGTACTCATCTGAGAGTACTCTGCAAGAGCTATCCTTATGACTACCAACATGACAGGGTTTAGATGGTTTTGAAAAAGATTTGCATTCTTGTGTTTTAGATGAAAGTAGCCTTACAGTTGACCCATATGCTACTGGTGGCTAATTTTGCCAATAAAAAATGATGCAAACAAGCTGAAAAATTACCAGAACCCTGGCACATGGGTTACACTCCTTTGAGAGTACTCAGCGAGAGCTATCCTATGAATGCCAACATGACAGGGTTTATATGGCTATCAGAAAATGTCCTTGTGTTTAGATAAATGTAGCCTTAGCATTGAAAGGGTTAAGTGAATTTGTGGAATGAATGGGTTACTAAATTGATGTAGTGTTATCAGGTGTAGCACATTGTGGCGGAGGACTCTGATGTGCCATGGTGCTTTGATGCTGTGCAAGACCTTTTTTGTCATCACTGACCCTGCGAGTGAAGCGGCTTTACGATAATCAGCCAATCATAATGAGCCTGGGGGACTCTAGGGAACGAATGACTCACCTAAGTGGCGGATGACAGACACCTTTAGGCCTTCTGACAGTTTTTCCCAGCACCAGAAAAAACAGTAATCCATTTTTTTGAAGTTAGAGTTGTCACAGCAGTTATACCCCTGGGTGTAATGTAAGCATAGGCTTATGTTCGTATGTAGAAATTAGACTTCCTTGCCACATGTAGTTGAGACATCTAAGGAAATCTTGGTATTTTTCTAGCATTATTTAAAACGTTCTTGGGTGTTCCCAGTCAAAACATCAAACCTACCACTGCCTTTAAACTTTTTTGAAATGTTGTTTTATTTCAATAAGTTATTGATAAAATATCATGAATCCACCCCACAAGACGGAATCTAGTCTTGAGGGGATAAGGGCAAAAAGTTGTATGCCATCAGATTTAGAAAAACAATCAAACCAGTTATAATGGCATGAGTTCAGACATAAGTATACATATACATATATATATATATATATATATATATATATATATATATATATATATATATATATATATATATATATATATATACATATATAATTATATATATATGTATATATATATATGTATATATATATATGTATATATATATATATATATATATATATATATATATATATATATATATATATATATATATATATATATATATATATATTTATATATATACATATAATTATATATATACATATAATTATATATATATATATATATATATATATATATATATATATATATATATATATATATATATATATATATATATATATATACATATATATATATACATATATATATATATATATATATATATGCATACATTTCATTTGTCTTGTCTGCAGTGATTTCTTTAAAGCATATGGAAGTAAAGCATAAATGAATTGCAAACAATTCCACCTTAGTCAGACTGCCTCATCCCTGAAGTGCAGAACCCTGGGTTAGTATACAAATACCATTTCTGGCGTCTCCAAGTGTAGGAGTTGATATAGTGATGTAAGATCATGTCAGCTACTAAACAGCCATGCAATGGGCTGTAATTTTGCAATCAGGGTAAATGCAATTCCTGGAGGATTTGAGCTTGTGATTGAAAGGAAATACAATTACGTGAGAATAACTGCAGTACGGCATAGACCTGTAATTACACTGCCACTACATAGCATACTTTATTGAGCCCTAGATCTATTACAGGCATGTACTAATATAGTGCTATAACCTAGCCCTGCTTAACGAATGGTTTGTTAATCACTATAGACTGTATATGAAACAAAAGAGACATTAATAATATTACAAAAATATTTTGAACTAAACACTTTTTTGGATCACTTCTTAGAGTAACCTTAACCCCTTGATGAATTTGTTATTGCAAAGTAAAAAAAATACAATTTACCACAGCAATGATTACAAATATTTGTTATCATTTATCTGAAGTAATATTTTTCAGTAGCAAACGGTATATAGTCAACTTAAAATAGGTATTGGGTTATAGGAAGTGTCAGGGAATATAAAGGGACAGTTACAATAAAATCTTGGTCAATTATTCATATTTGACTTATATATGATTTAAGTCAATGGCAATTTTCTCACATACCAAATATGTATTGCATTTTAAGGGACCTTTGGATAGAGTTAGCAAGAATATTAATCATTTTGCTAGAGACTGGATATCACCCCATTATGTGCCAATCACGAGAGAATGTAACATAATTCTCCCTAAACTGAACAGAATTGGACGCAATCTCTTGGAATTAAAGCTGCAGCTGCTAAATCATCGAATTAATAAGATATTCTTTAATTACAATAACTACTACACCAAGGGTCCTGATTTATTAACCCATTCATGAAATTTCTAAAAGATAATTGCAATCTCTTTATAAAGTAATTCAAGAAATTATAGACTGTTTTTAGTGGTCCAGCTAATAATTGCTGATATTGTATTTATATACAAATATCAATGAGAATATTATTGTAAATATTTGAAGAAAACTTTGTTCATTTTAACGCTAATCACTTTCATTCAAATGATTTGTGTATATCAATATTCTCCATTTTCAGAACTGTTGGATATGTCAACTGATTAACATCAAACATTGGGTTTAACCAATTAAATGCATGCCTGATGATCTCCTTGCCTGTAGTGTTGGCTGGACCTTAAGGGAGTTTTTTAATTGATACTAACTTAGGATTTAAGAATTGATTTTCAAGCTATTTGAAGTTGAGCTTTGAGGCATGCTTTGGTCGAATTGTCTTCTTGAAATATTTCCTAAAATTATTGTCAAAATTGTCAAAATGGTTATCTAATTTTGCCTAAATATGATAATAATAGTGCTTGTACAAACATTTATAGAATGTTTCTCAATCTGACCAACAGATTCAAGCCAACGACATCTGAAACTTGGTAATGGCACTTGGCAGTTGAGTATGTAGAAAGTCTTTACATCACTACAAGTACCAAGCATCAATGTGTCCCTTTCAATTCTAATAAGAATCTTATAAATGTAATTTTTCATTTATTTCCCCATCGGTAGAGCATCGCTTTGTGCTCAATACCATGTGCTAACCATGTGTTTTCACCAATACGGTTAAAAAAATTCTTTGTGTGTTGCGACATTTTTCCACAGATGTTGCACACTCAACTTGCATTGAATAAACAAGTCATTGTACAGCTTAACAATCACTGCTCATGTAACAGCAACTGCCGCAAAAAGAGCTGGGAATGGAATGAAGAGCACTCGCACTACATTACACAGCACAGATTAAATAGGAGCAATAAACAATCACTGGGACTTATACAGGAGCAATAAAATATCTCCAAAGAATACATTGAGGGAATAGAATATGACCAAAAATCACGCAATTGTTACGGCATTACAAAATCACCAGAAATTATATACAGGTGCAATTGACCAAATTTTGAATATCATCAAGAATTATGTGAAAGCAATGAAGTATCCAAGTGCAATAAGTATTATACAGAGGATATAAAGTACCATAATTTCGCGTGTATAAGATGCACCCCTTGTTATATTCTGGCCTTTAAAATGATGTATAGACCTTAGCTTTGTGTATAGTGCGCACCCCCTTTTCGGGATTCACAAACTGTTATTTATGCTGTCTTGCATGAAATGGAGAGTAAATACTATAACTCGACTCAATAGAACACTTTTTGCAAAAGAATTTGTTTAACTAAGATGATACAACCATTGCAAAAAGTCAATTTATTTAAAGTGATACCACTGTCACTAAAAATTGGATTCACCTAAAAGTATAAATTTTGTCGCAGTAATGTTAAGAATCATGGTCCTGTAGCATCGAGATGTCGATCCAAAACATCCTAAAATGACCTTCAAAATTCATCAAAGGTTACCAAACCTTATCAGTTCATGGAAATGCCATTAGACAGGATCCCTTAAACTAAGAAAAGATTTTGCTGAAATGTTTTCAACATTTTCTGCTGACAAGTCCCGATGCTGAAGCTGGTCGCAACTCAGACACTGAAACTGACGCCGATACTCTCACCAACATGTACAGGAACTGTGCCAAAAACAGTAAGTCTCCCCAGATAAGGGGGGGGGGGATATAATAAACAAGTTTCTGCACAAATACATCACAGAGAATTAGACAGTGGCAATAGGATATGAGCAAGCACCAATTATATGCAATACAATATTACAAGTGATAACATATTTAGGTTAAATGACACATAAACAAGAAATATATAGAGGCAATAAAGTATGAATAGGAACCATATAGGGGCAATAAAATATCAGCAGCAATGGAAATTTGTGTAAAGTCATTTCACATAGGAATAAGTAGGGGCGATGAAATATCAACAGAAATCATTTGTTTGTCTTAGAATATCCTTAAAGGTCAATGGAATAACAGCAAAGATTAAATAGAAGCAATGAGTATTAAAAAATTGAATAACAACAATTCAATATAACAAGGGTTTAACAGGGACAGTTCCACAGTACCAATTATTAAAAGTACCAGAAATCAAAATGTCAAACACACTATCACAGGGAACAATATGATAGTAACTATAGATAACAGCATTTAGAATCAAAATAACATGAAAATCAATCGTATTCCGAGAAGATATAGATAGGGGTAATCAATATTCCATATTATTTATATATCCTTATAACTTAGATTAAGCATAACTAAATTTAATAAGTATAATGAAACATTGTAGATAAGGCTTTTATCAAAATCTCTCTTAATATTTTATGAAAAATGCTCACGTCAAAGGATGTCACCAAAATAGTCAGGGCATTTTTCAGTGCCAGTCATAAACCAGTTAAGGGAATAAGGGTGTCATAATATTAAACCAAGTAATCTATAGAAGTCGGGGTTTAACTGCAATACCTTAAGGCAAGTCTACTGCTATTGTAAGAAATGGACCATGTGCATGTAGCGGAGGCAAGTGAATATGCTAATTATATGCCTTATCTGTATAGATGTAAAGTGTAATTATGTAATTACCTGTTTACACTGTCATATATATATATGTATATATATATATATATATATATATATATATATATATATATATATATATATATATATATATATATATATATACACACACAAACACACACACATATATATGTAGACATATGTATATATATATATATATATATATATATATATATATATATATATATATATATATATATATATATATATATATATATATATATATATATATATACA
Source organism: Maea johnstoni (assembly GCA_963942565.1). Taxonomy (NCBI): domain Eukaryota; kingdom Metazoa; phylum Annelida; class Polychaeta; order Spionida; family Magelonidae; genus Maea; species Maea johnstoni. The sequence continues at coordinate 88,031,006 of OZ012684.1, read as the reverse complement.
CATATATATATATATATATATATATATATATATATATATATATATATATATATATATATATATATATATATATATATATATATATATATTGACATATATACTTATCATATAACCATACTTAAATAGAATAGGTAACTGCGTTTATGTGGGAGTGGATGATGTAATACTATGTCCTACCTGTAATGTATCCATGCCTGTACTTAGGGCCACTGAAGTGGACCCCCATCCTACTCCAGCCGTGCCAGGCCGCCGAATGTAAGCTCTGAACCAGGTAGTAATTCAACACCTGCACAGGTAGATATCCTCTTCACACAAACGACAATCACAATGTGTACAGGTAAAGTTCTTCATCCCGAAATTTAAATCCATGGGGTTCTCAAGATGGGTACTGGTAAAATTTCTCCTCTGACTTAAAAGGTATTAGAAGGTGTACAGGTTAAGTCTTTTATACACATTACCTATACCTAGATCCATAAGGTTCTGTTGAAAGAACAGGTAAATAATGTGAACAGGTAATTACCTCATTCCAAATACCTCAATTCATTATGTATTGGAAAGGAGCAGAGGTAAAAATTCTCTTCACGGGTATCTTTTTTTTCCGGATTAAACAATTCTCAATCCATAATGTACTGAAGTTCCTCACAGGCAAATATTCTCCTGACAAAACAAAAGTTTTCTAATGTAATCCACAAAACCTTCCTTCATCACAAAGCGAAGCACATAAAGTCCTATTAATCCTTACAAGTGTACAATGTTGTCCTTCTTTGTATTAAGCTGATATCTTACCTGTATATATGTAAGGTAAGATCCCCTCCAGTAGATCAGTAGTGCAATCCAACCAAGGGAAAAAGTTGCAGATGGCACCTTGCCTATTTGTATATGTAGAGGGAGCCGCCCCTATAGTCTTTCAACAAGGACGCACACATGTGGATGAGCTCATAAACTGCGAGAGCCATCAGGAGAAAAAGTTGTAGTCGGTACCTTGCCTGCTTGTACATGTAGAGGGAACCGCCCCTATAGTATTACAACGAGGTAGTAGCACAGTACATGCGTATAGGCTCACGAAGTGTTGTGTGACTGGCACATGCATGCCCGCTCCTCTGGCTGTCATTACTGGGCTATTGTTACCCACTGCCACCGAGCGTCTCGCGAGCACACACGCTCAGCACACCGCCTGCATGAGCACACCATTCTCCACTCCTCGTGAGCACTGTGAGTCAGCCGGCTAGTACCCGCCCACCACCACCAGCAAGCTGCCACAGCCACCAGCGCTGCCGCTTTGACGCTTTCATGCCGGTAGTGCCAAAAGCCACCTGACCATGATGGTGGTAGTTCTGCAACACTAGCAATTTGGAGAAAATATTTGAAGGGGAAGTGTACTTCAGAACCCATCTCACAACATCTCTTTAAATATTTTGTGAATTTATGATTGCTTTTAAAGTTATCTTTAAAAGTAAACTAGGTTGAGATGACATTTGTTAAGGGGGGCTGCAGGCATGAATGGGTTAACACATTCTCGTCTGGAGACCTCCTTGACATGGGTCACATATACATCTCTAACACTTTTGTCAAATACAATAGAATTAAGCATAGATTCAGAAAATATTGCAAGAGAGTCATAAGGCGACGGTTACTTGATTTATTGGTTACCGGATCCTTCCCAGACAAATTTTGCAGGGTTCGGAGGGAGGTAATTGAAAATAAAGTTGATTTCTTTTTCTTATTCTTAACATACGGAAATCTAAGTAAGTGAACAGTCGGGAGGGAGGTAAAAAAAGATATTTTTGGGCTATTACTAAAATACATACTTAAATCATATTTTTGAATATTAAAAGAATGATTTTTTTAATAAGATGATGCATTTCAACAACACTGTATTGCATTGGTATTGTAATATTGTATTGCATTGGTATTAATATTCTTGTAGTTCTATTACCATCCATTGTAAATTTGGTGTAGGTTTGGTGTACCTACTTACGGCTCTGCGCCCTGACTATATTGGTAAAATATTTGTTACTGACGGATTTTGCAAAATGAACATGATGGAGAAAATGTTGATCAAAATGAAACCTACAATTACCCTTCAAATTTTAGGTCAATTTCTACTTAATTCAAAAGTTATTCTCAAAATATAATAATCTAAGACGACAATATGTAAGTGGATCTTAAGGTATAAATGGGTTAACCTATACGACGACTGTGTCAGTAGCTCAAGACTTCCCCCTCCCCCTCCCCCTCTTACTACTACTACTAGCTACTAGACCATAGTACACCATCCCTCCCCGCACTGCACTTGGGGAGTGTTCTAGCATTAATGGTGCTGATAATCCATGTAAATCTTCCCCTGATTATCACACAAAGCACACCTCCCTCCTCAGTCCTCTATTGATCAGGGGCTATAGAGGAAAGGGGGACACGCCCTGAATAATGCTGCTTCTCGAGCACGACCAAATGCCCATTATTACAATCCAACCCGGTTACTGCTTGTCATACCTCAGCCTCAGTAATAGATTCTACTTATGTCTTTCTGATATGCTCATGCACAGTACACGTTGGATCAAGCTTCACGCACACATTGGATTAAGCTGCCTCGACAGTTCTGACCTTAACCCATTCCCACCTGGATCACAGACACAGCCAGAACTTAACAGGGTCATCAAATACAAATAAATATTTGATTTTTGCTAAATCAAACAGGAACAAGAATTTTCAATGGAGTATTTCTCAATATATTGATTTGTTATTAAGATATTTTCAATAGACTCTGTGAGGCCATGTGTATGCATCTGATGTGATTTAAGGTTAACCTACACAAAGTCATGTATCTTCTCACAGAGCATTAACGGTATGATCGGATGAACTTTCTTTTTTCATGAAATGGTGAGAGTTCAATTGTATATGTTCAAGCTAAAGTTTTCTTGCCCAGTCAAATTTGGCAAAACTCAAGAAAAGATTTTGGTTTTACAAAAATATTAGAATCAATCAGCACTAACATGTGTAAAGTGTAGATGTGAAAAGTTTTTACTTTAAATCAATTGCTTAAAAAGCTGTATATTGTTAGCTGTTCTTTAGTTGTCAATTAATATATCATCCTGCTTGTCATTAAACTTCTGCATTCATAAAAACACTCGCATAACCAACTGAAAAATATCTTTCTTTCAGAAATCTAGAACTAGAAAACCCACCTGTTTTTTTAACTCTTCGCCCATTCAGCTATACAAAGTAAAAGTAGCTGTTAATTCTGTAGGAGACAATTCCCACACTATTCAGGGGATTTACCAGGGTCCTATAAAGATATTTCCCAATCATTGCCAAACATTTTCCCACCCTTCCCAGACATTCCCTACCTCGTCTCAGATACCCTGTGCTCTAGTGTGGGGATTGGATTCTATGCAACATGAACAACAGTGGCATATAATATGATTTGAACCTCAAGATCAATACGCATTTTACCTGAGCAACACATTCATGAATTCCTTTGATGTTCACAGTGAAATGTCATTCGCATCAATACAATATAGGTATTAAATGCCAAGAAACCCTGATTTAATTTGACTCCTTTTGTTCAGTGAAAATGAATGGAAATCAAAATGGATTATCCCTGTTCAAGAACTACGTCTCTGAACAGTGCACATTTAAATATAGGGAAATTTTGCAAAAATGAATATATACTCATACCATATAACTTGCCTATAAGGAACACCATATTGTCATATAGCAATATAAAACAATGAAATAAAGTTATGCTTCCATTTTTGAAACACTGCTTTTTTCTACAAAAATAAAAACTAAATCAATTTACTCATATCCTTCTATGTTTAACTGAAACCTTCTTAAAATAGCTTTCCTAATTGGTATTCGAACTGGCTATATTCCAAACTATTTTCTTCAAAAATTGTTTATAAAGTACATTTGCTTTTTCCCCCTGTATGGTAAACAGACACTTCACATTTTCTTGATTAGTATTTGAAACTGCATGCTGAATTCCATTTTTCATAGTCGCTATTTTTCAAAAAGTGGCACAGTATAGAATAACACATATTTTAAATATCGTCTTTCTACAAAAACAGGTTTATTTCATGCTGAAAAAATATATAAAATGATAAAACAAAATTGTAAGAAAATTGACTGCTAACCGTAAAATATATATTCAAAAAAAAAAGGGTTACTAAGTGCGCAGTTTGATAGAGAAGCAAGATGAAAACAATCATGTGTCCTTTCATGTCTCATCTGTCATAAGCAGAGGGTAAAAAATGAGATGATGATATATCATTGAAAAATAAAACATTATTGGAGTTAAGCCGGATCATCTGCAAGATGAAAAAGAAACAAATCCTGACCGTGCTCAGGAAATGACAGATCAAAGGATTAATCTGATGACATCCGAAGCCAGATAGCCACCTCCCACGCCGGAGACCCCAAATCTTCGCCCCGAAAAAATCAATTGCTGAAATGGATCGCACAGCATCAAACCAGCAATTTCCCAGGCATGATGACAGTAATCCACAGTCCATAAAAGAACCACGTCAAATGAGAAATATAGATTTGTTTGCTGTCATTCCAGATTTGTATAGCATGTGTTATGTTGAAATGGACCTCGATTGTTTCCTGTGTTAATTTGCCCGACGCTGACAGCCAGATTTAGGCAGATATTGGTAATGGAAAGTTATGATACGTGGCGATCACAATATGCGGCTGGACACAGTTTATTCCCTTGATCAGTCGGATTCCCCAATCTACGAGACCCCAATGTTGAATTAATTGTCTCTAAGGGTTAGTGAACATGATGGTACGTAAATTGGTAAATGCATGAATGAAGGCAAATACATATCATATCATATCATAAAACAAATTTGTGCAACAAGACTCCAAAATATTTTGACACAGAATGTAACATAATAGTCAGAAAACTAAAAACCATAATATTTGGTAACATATACACATATTTACATGATTTCTTAATTTTTGTATTTCTAAATTTGATAGGTGTATGTTAAAGTATCCCTTTCAATTCCTATATATATTGGAATGTAGTGTGGCTTCCCTGAGGTTGCCCTGCATGTGGTTAGATTAACAGCGGAGATGATGCTATCCCTAATAGCCTCCATTTCAGTTCCAGATAGTGATGAATGCTACTCAATCCTTCTCCTTAAACACCTACCATAGCTTTAGAGAATTGATGCAATTAACATGTCGAAAGCCAAAATAACCCTGTCTATCAATTGTAAAAACAAATGTTAAGAGTTTGCCTGAATCTATCCTGGATCCTGGCAATACTTTGGGAAATTCAAGCAGAAAATACTCAAAAATAGTCCACAATGCTTCATTAATGTATATCTTGTTAACAAATTAATGCTCAGAGCAGCATTGGCAAAATGTTAATTCGAACATTACCAACAACTCTCCTTCAAATATTTTGTTAAAATTGTTCTCGATTACAAAGATGATGTCAAAATTATTTTATTTTTCGACAACAATTTCTGGACGAATACTCAAGTATCATTGGGTTAACATGACGTTTGTCGTCATATGAGAATAATCTTTAGATTTACCCCTTAAGGGGCCTACCTATTCTATAATCGTATAGACATCAAACTCAGAAAATTTATAAGAGGAAGATGCCAGTTATGATATTTTTAATTCTTTACTGTTTTAAAATTGGTAGTGAATTTTAAATAATTCTCTCCTGACAATTTATAAAAGTAACTGAAGAAGCCCAAAGATATTTAGAGCAATTCCTCTAAAAGTAAATTGATATAAAAATGCACCATTATATATAAGCAGTCAGATTAAGTGCTTTGGAAACAGCAGGCTTTTAATGCATCAGGTAATTTCAAACCCCAATTCACTATGCTACATTACCGAGCTCAAAAACTCTTGCCAATTAAAGTCTTAAAATATCAGCTTAATGCGATAATTGCAAAATGGTGTAAAACAGAATCGGTAATTGGAAATTACCGCACACATTTCACTTAAGCGTCTATTTAAATAATTGAATTAGTTTATATTTAATCACATCTCCTCTGTGTATGAAGCTTTCATCTCCTTTGCATCTGGTAAATCATAGCAAGACTTGGCAAAAAGGTGTCTTTTGACTTGATAAGAAATCGGCACTCAAAGAATGAGAGATGTTTACAGGTATTTTCAAATATTTTGGATCATCCAATCAAGGCCAGAATTATTCTCATCAAGACTAAACACCTAGAGATATATCTTTAAGAGAATGAAAAGGTTTTTGAATTTTTTTTTGACGATTGTTATGTATGTAGCAAAGGAAAATTCTTAATCATTAAATTCCTAATACAAGATTTTACGTTTATGACAAATGTTAGACCTCTGAGGCACTGTTTGTCTTTATCCTTCAAATTCTGAGGCTACTTTCGTCCAAAGCACAAGGATGCACAGATTTTTGAAAACCATCAAAACCATCTCATGTTGGTATTCATTGGATAGGTCTCTCTGAGTACTCTCAAATGAGTACCCATGTGCCAGGGTTTCAGCTATTTTTAAAGTTTTTTGCATCATTTTGTAGTATTGACGGAAATAGCCACCAGCAGCATATAGGGGTTAATGTTAACTGGCTTTAAACCCATGTGCCAGGGTTTCAGCTATTTTTAAAGTTTTTTGCATCATTTTGTAGTATTGACGGAAATAGCCACCAGCAGCATATAGGGGTTAATGTTAACTGGCTTTAAACCCTTGTACCACAGTCAACTATGTGCCGTCAACCACAGAGTACAGACTTCTAGAGGTGCTATTCCTTTAGCTGACCAAACCACAAGGTGTGGTAATTATGATGGCCCAAATGTGATATCTAGAGCAAATAATATTTCTTTTATTTCCACAACCATCTTTTTTTATCTAACCTCCCTCTGGAGTGGTTTAAAAAAAAAGTTTTATTTATCCTCCATAAAAGATGGTTGTGAAAATAAAAAGTAGGTAATAGTGCTGATCCCAGGTAGCTCTTTTAAGCCTGTGATTGGTTGATTAGACAGCCCCTTGTGGCACAAGCCACAATAAGACCCCTAGGTGTAATGAGTGATATCCTTCAGGATTGCCCAGCTTAGTCTCACAATGCCTCATGGATCCCATATACAACACAGCTTCCTGTGGGTCTATCTATCACAAAACTATTGAATCATGCTCTGTGCAACTAAATCATACTCCCAATTTTTATCCTATAAATTCACCTTCTCCTTCGCAGCCAATTCATCACGATAGAGAGTGCCTTGTCCAAGAGAGAATTGTTTTTCGTTCCAAACAACTCCATCAAAATCACAAAGACCTACTGGGGTAATTTTCTCTGAAAATGGGACTCTTTTTCCATGATTACCTAATCAATACTAAAAAAGATAACAACGACTTCCCCGAAACTCGAAACAAACTAAACACATTAGGAGCGTAATGGTGGTGGGTTCCGGATGCCCAGCACCTACATTATTGTGCTCTAAGAGTAATCTATCACTGTCACGATCATCATAATTTGGTTTATAAAGCCATGTACATTGGTTTTTAGGAGAAAAGGAAATCAATACCAAGCAATAAATTTATTGGTCAGGCGCGGCAGCCTCGGGAAAGCACCTCTACGTATACCACCAACCTGCCAGCCATTGTGTTCTCACCAAGCTTGGGTTACCATCCCACCTAGGGGAACCGCCGTGGCCTAGTGGTTACGATACCTGGCTCCCAAGCGCGAGTTTGTAGGAAGGAATCTCTGCTGGATCCCCAAGCGGGTTGGCCTGGTTGCTACATAAATGTGCGGCGTTGTGGAGTGCTGCCTATGGTCCTTCTGCAACTAAAAGACCCATTGGAACTATTCACGAAGAGAAAGGAATTTCTTCCCGGTTCCAGGTTTCTACCTCGCCGCGATATGATCTAAGCTGTTGAAAGCAACATAAAAACCCATGCCTTCCTTTCTCACCATCCCACCATGGCTACTTTGAGAAACGCTTTTGAACAAAAATGATATGGGGGTAGACAAAGTGATGGTATTAAATACATACTTCATCAAAATCCTGAAATCCACATGTTTATTTATAAATTTCAGATTAAATTAAATTTCAGAGTAAATATGACCAAATTATTGTGGACTAAAGGAAAACTTCTGATGAATGGATGAATGAAATTTCTCTAAACTTCAATTTCAGAAATGCTGTCATTTTTTCAATAAATTTTTTTAATTAAATAGTTATAAAAGGAAAGGAAAAAAGATATGGCAGTAAACATATCCCATCATCATTCCTTACCACTTGTTAGATAGAATTGCATGATTTTACACCTTTATAAGTGGTATTTGAAAAATTAGCAGTCCCAAAAGCTTGCTGTCAGTTAACATATACTATGCCAGGCACCATGCCAGACAGCTGCTGTTGTGCTGGACACTCCCCCTCAGGCCAGCCCTCTGTCCAGTCAGGAAACCCACAGGCTTACATGACAATCCCTGCATTGCCTAATGGTCAGTAAGGCTTATGGAATAATAAAGCATCTGTATGGCTAATGAGAGGTTCTAGTCAGACTAGACAGGTAATGACAAATCAGAAAAGATACAGTGCTGATATTTAATTCCTGCACTAAATATGTGAGCAGCCTAGGCATATACATGACTGCACGCCCAATTGCCACCCAGTTTCTTAGGCATGGATGCATGGATGACCTCAAAACCTGAACATAGCTTTGATTTGCAAGCTATGCTTGTCTATGATGTGCTCGGCTTTTTTCTGACATGTTATCCATGGATGTTTGCACAACCAGGCACTGGCAGACATCAGGTCAACTGTTGCAGGAATCAAATGTCTGCATTAATATTATGCAAGAATTCAGTATAGGTGTTAGTCAATGCGTGTACAGAGAAGATATTCTCTGTATGATGAAAATGAAATTCAGGATGCCTGCACCAGTTAATCTTTTTATTTGTTTTGGAAATTACACACATTTCAATATCAATGGGTTTTGACCTCTGGTAAAGCTAGTTTTTCTTACAATATGGAACCGTAAACACCCACCTTGTTTTGGCTGCACCACCAGGGAGCTAAATGCTATTATATGATGTGAGGAACAATAACAGTGGCCAATGAGCCCTGCTCCCATGTGGCTTCCACTGAAGGTTAGCTACATAAGCACTTAATGGAGCGTTTGCCCACAGGGGACCCTCGGCCACTGTGCTAACAGCATAGAGTGAGCTTTAAGTGTAAATCATACAGCTGGAATAAATGCCATAAATGCCATATTACTTAATGATTAAAAATTTGCATTTCTTTTATATGGGTATCATTTTGGTGACTATTACCAATAAATTAAGGAAATTCATGCAGCCTTAAGTAATCTTTATGCTGCTGGTGGCTACTTTTGCCAATATAAAATAATGCAAAAATTCTGAAAAATTACTGAAACCCTGGCACATGGATACTCATCTGAGAGTGCCAAATGAGAGCTATCCAATGAATACCAACATGACAGGGTTTAGATGGTTTTCAAAAATCTTTGCATTCTTGTGCTTTGGACAAAAGTAGCCTGACAGCATTGGAAGGTTTAATAATTGTGTGAATGTTAAGTAACACTCTAGAATGTGTCCACACTTGACTGAGAGGAGGAGTTTAGAAATGAGCCAGGACAGGTTGCATAATCTAGCACTATGAGTTTGAGGATTTATACCAGTCACGTTTTACATAACAGAAGTCTAGGGAATATGAACGGCTAATGCAATTACATCACATAATCAAATACTAATATGACAACAGAGTGGAATTGAATAAGGTTTAATGAGCTGGTCGTACTAATAGTATTAATAGGAGGCATTTTTCATGATCTAGCTATTTATTTCAACATTTCATATCTCCACTCAAGTTGATGAAGCAGCAAATAAAAAGACAACATTTTCAATAATATATTTTTCATTTTTGTATTGTCTGCTGAGCTTGTCTTGAACAGCATCAGAGAATGCTAGGAAGTCAGGGGCAGAGAGGTTCAGGGCACAAAGCTGGTGAAATCACAAAACACCCAAGACACCACTCTCTTCTTAGATGAGGGAATGCTTCAAGCCTTGATGAGTCTTTTGAGATGGTTTGAATCAATCTCTGGCCTAGGTATGAACCCTTATGCTGCTGGTGGCTAATTTGGTCAAAACTAAACGATGCAAAAAACCTGAAACTGACTGAAACCCTAGCACATGGGTACTTACCTGAAAGTACTCAGCAAGTGCTCGCTATCCAATGAATACCAGCATGACACTTGGTTTAGATGTTTTTCAAGAATATTTGCATCCTTGTCCTTTGGAGGAAAGTAGCCTCAGCATTGGAAGGGTTAAATCAATTTCCGGCCTTGGCATTAATTTGGACAAAACAAAAGTAATTGAAATTGGCGCTTTGAGAGACAGGAGCCTGGACTGGTATGGGAGGGAAAGAAGGGAATAGAGTGGACAGAAGAATTCAATGTATTAGGAATTTCCTATAATGTCAGGAAATTAGGAGATAACTACTTTGAACATCAATAAAAAATTATGGAAATTGAACAGCTCCCAGGAATATAGAGTTCTAGGTATCTGACTCCTTCCGGAGATATTTCCTTTAAAATTTGGAATTTTGATTATAATCACTTAATTTACTTTTTCTGCCATAGTTAAGTTATCCTATGTCGTAACTGGCCAATTGTAAGCGGTGGAGGAAACTGTAGTACCCAGCAAAACCCACCACCTAACCATTAACAAAAATGTTCTTATATGCCCCGGCCCCACCCAGGCAGTGGTGACAGACACTAGCAGTCAGTGGCAACACCTGAGACCACATGGCCATCGGGGCAGGCCCTCTTTCCAGACAAATACACTTGAAGCTTCACCCACTCCTGTATGACACTAGCAGTCAGTGGCAACACCTGAGACCACATGGCCATCGGGGCAGGCCCTCTTCCCAGACAAATACACTTTAAGCTTCACACACTCCTGTATGACACTGGCAGTCAGTGGCAACACCTGAGACCACATGGCCATCGGGGCAGGCCCTCTTCCCAGACAAATACACTTTAAGCTTCACACACTCCTGTATGACACTAACAGTCAGTGGCAACACCTGAGATTACATGGCCATCGGGGCAGGCCCTCTTCCCAGACAAATACACTTTAAGCTTCACACACTCCTGTATGACACTAGCAGTCAGTGGCAACACCTGAGACCACATGGCCATCGGGGCAGGCCCTCTTCCCAGACAAATACACTTTAAGCTTCACACACTCCTGTATGACACTAACAGTCAGTGGCAACACCTGAGATTACATGGCCATCGGGGCAGGCCCTCTTCCCAGACAAATACACTTTAAGCTTCACACACTCCTGTATGACACTAGCAGTCAGTGGCAACACCTGAGACCACATGGCCATCGGGGCAGGCCCTCTTCCCAGACAAATACACTTTAAGCTTCACACACTCCTGTATGACATTGATTCAGATCTGGGAACCTCCCAGGGATATAATTCCTTCATCTGCTCTTAATTAAACCACCTGCATGCTACATCTATACCCACAATATTTCCCAGCCAATGCCTACTGGGAGAAAGATACCAGAAAGAAGAAGCACTTATGTCATCAATGGAGATACTATATCTTATTGCCTACAGAACTCCTCATAAAGTTTTGGGTTGGCAAAATGTTTACCTGTATGAAATCTCTTATACTACCTGAACATAAATATTTGTATTTTGTATGGAATGTGCAATAAAAGCTGTTTATTTTTGTTAACATAAAGGTTGTGTGAATGGCAGGTTGACTGGTAAAATGTGGGGTATTGTGTGAAATGTTATTCTTGATAAAGATGGGAATAATTCTAACCTACCAAGTTGGGCAGGATACTAAAGAATAACCTACCAAAAAGCTGATTTTCAAGATTTCTACCTGCCAGCAGTAGCTTGAGTGAGTGAGTGAAGCACTAACGTGGAACCCTGGACTAGATTCTAACCAACTGTAGGCACACATTATATAAGTCACTGCTGTCACTGTAGCATATCACTGCACCTAACATAAGCCACCATATCCCTGTCAGAGATATAGCATCTGAGCCATTGGGAGCCACAGCCAGGAATTAGGCCAAGAGAGATAGCAAAGCATTATATATATATATATATATATATATATATATATATATATATATATATATATATATATATATATATATATATATATATATATATATATATATATATATATATATATTTGGGAAATATTTTAGACATGAAGAGGTTAATCTTAGGGCAAGAGTTTTCTAACATGGTTAATCTATGATTACATCAAACCTAGGACATTACCGCACCCAGGCAGAGATATCAACGTTCTAATGAAGAGCGACACTATCTCCTGATCGACTGAAGCTACACAGAGCACGCCTTAACACCCTAGCCTCTGTAGTACACCGAATGTTCCACAACTTTTAACAAAACTCATCAATAGGGAAATACTCAAAAATATTAACCCTTATGCCGCTGATGGCTAATTTGGCAAATACAAAAATGATAGAAACCCTGGCAAATGGGTACTAATCTGGAGTACTCAGAGAGAGCTATCCAACTAATACCAACATGACAGGGTTGAGTTGGTTTTCAAAAATCTTTGTGTCATAGTGCTTTGGATGAAAGTAGCCTCAACATTGGAAGGGTTAGAAGAGATATTTTCAAACCTAACCAAGACAACAATTCTTGGTAAATGATTTCTAATACTATTGCTTCATTATGTAGATATTTCAACATGTGTCAGTTTTGTGTTCTCTAGTAATGAAAGGGTCAAGGTAGCCATGCTTTCTTTCCCTTGACTCGCCAGCGATCACCCGTGATAATCTCACCAGAGACAGGTGCACAATCCAATTGGCTAATCTCACATTTCAATTACCTGTTCCGGGCCGGGCCTCTGAAGGTTCCCATCCGCCAGTCCCCAGGGCAAAATCCCGTAGTGACAGAAGCAGGCTGTCTTTGAGACTAATTATATAGGCGACCGAATGCTAATATTAGTTCTGCTGCTTGACTGGACTTCCTTTGTCAACCACGCAGGGAAAAATTGATACCAGGAAATGGGTTTTTCTTCAGGCCCTTTCAAAAACTGAGTAAGACACACTGTTCAGTAGGACTACTAGTTACACTACGAATGATTTTATAAGACTCAATACCTAATGCTACAGTGGATACATAGGTATATATTGTATCAATCACTGGTGCCAGATGAACAATTCAATTTGAGTGTACTATATGCAGTAATTCATTGCTGTTTTCCACTTGACTTGGTTCAACATACATATGTCATTTCAGATAAAAGAATTGGCCTTTACCTGTGTATGTACAGAAATACATTTCAACAAAATAAATGCATTTGCATCACCACACTCTTATAGTATTCCCATAGGTGAATAGGCTGTGAGGCAATTACGTTACCCTGAACTTACCCTAGCCCAACATCATATGTAGAACCCCATGTACACTCGCTCCAGCTGTCTACCCATGGTAAGGTAACATATTGCCTCCTCCCCCTCCCCCTCCGTGTGCACTGTGTGTTGGTTTCTTGAGCTAGATCAAACTAATATTAGATTTCATGCATAATGAAGAACTGTTATTGTAGGAATCTTATAACGCTTACTCAATGGTTGCTAGATGTTGACATTATCATTTATCTCATGTTTATAAAGAAAGTAAAATAAAAAAACTGTACAAAACAAAGAAAATCCATAAATCCAATTAGCCAGATATATTTTTCAAATGCTGATGTCATAAAATCTTCTCATGCTTGAGTCTAGATAACTGAAAGCATCAAGAGGGAAAGAGAGTGCTAACTTTCACAGGTACAATGAAATAGTAATTATCATTTCACAGAACTATTTCAATTTGAATGTGTGACTCTACCACTTGAGACATTCACTGGTTTTAATGGTCTAACCCAACCTTCTGAAATACAGTTGCTTGTTATTATTATTATTATTATCATTATTACTATTATTATTATTATTATTATCATTATTATTATTATTATTATTATTATTATTATTATTATTATTATTATCTTGATTATTATTATCATTATTATCATTATAATTATCATTATTACTATTATTATTATCATTATCATTATCATTATTATCATTATTATTATCATACTATTATCATTATCATTATTATTATCACTATTCCTTTTTTCATTGTTATTTCACAGAATAATTTCCAAATTTTATGTGTGGCTCTACAATGGGTTAACCCAAACTACTGAAATACATTTGCTTGTGTAACATTAGCACTTGGTAATGAGTAATTGCACAATGGAACTCTGGTCCTATAAAGTCCCTACTGAATGGTTCCAGTGTCACCCTATGTCATTAGTCTGTATTATTATCAGAGTACATCTTGGCAGAAAGCACATTATAGAGCGAGAAACCACGCCGTGGATTTCCCTCGGGGTAGAAACCTACAACTGTCCTCTTTCCACAGATTAATTCCCCATTCTCGGCGAAATCCATACAAACGCATGATTTTTCTTACGCTAATTCATTCTGCAGACAGATGTTGCTGAAAGAGCATCCCCTTGTTACCATGGTAATAACCAAGCAACGCAAGCAGTACTACCACTGGTAGATTACTCACCATTATTATATACACCCAATATGGAAACTGCTGTTCTTTTTTTCTAGTCAGTGTACTAGTGCAATGAGCACACAGCTAATTTGTCGTGCCTTGTTCGTATTTAATCTCATTGCTAGCGTCGGACAGGTTCACAGAGTAATAAGCTCATTAGGATCAGAAAAATAACAATCAATGTAATCTCCCACATCAAAATGAACATGACATGAGAATACTTTCCTGAAAGTTAGCCTGGGTCTGGTTTCACCCGTTCACACTCTGAAAGGTACTCCCCCACTGTCGGGCAGTCTAGTGCATTGCGCAAACCTGTTTTCTGTGTTTTACAACTGCAGCAGATCAGGGGATTAAAATGAAAATGACATGAGAACAATCTCCTGAAAGTTAGCCTAGGTCTTGTTTCACCCATTCACACTCAGAGAGGTATTCCCCGACTGTCGGGCAGTCTAGTGCATTGCGCAAAGCCTGCTTTCAGTGCTTTACCACTGCAGCAGATCAGCGGATTAAATGGACATGATGTGAGAACACTCTCATTAAAGTAAGCCCGGGTCTTGAATCACCCATTCACACTCAGAAAGGTATTCATTCACCTTTATAAAAGTGTTATCCAAAGAACACACAGATAATCAGCCCACTTGTGTGAACTTAGCTGAACAATCCTATGTGGCTCTTATTATTAGCATGTGTTAATAACAAGGTGCTTTAGAGGAGATTGCTAGTTTGAAGAAGCATGACCAAGAGCATCATTCGCTTCCAGCTCTGTGCAGCGGCGTTATTAGTGGAGATGCCCGGGTGGCCAAGCAATCAGTTCTTCTCCAGGAATATTAACAATAATAGGTTTACGCTTATTATATGAGGATTGGAATTTTCTATAACTCTCTCTAATTATTATCCCTTTGTGCTTGGATTTCTGCTACATATAAAACATTATTATCCCTTGGTGCTTGGATTTCTGCTTTATATAAAACTAATTTATATACATTTGCGCTTGGATTTCTGCTATATATAAAACGTATTACTATCCATTTGTACTTGGATTTCTATTCTATATAAAAGTATGTCCTTTGACTGCATGTGTTAAAGGGTTCAGTTGCTTACTATATGAGGATTGGACTTTGATATAAATCTCTCTAATTATGATCCTTTTGTGCTTTGATTTCTGCCCTATATCAAACTATAACTTCTGACTGCATTTTTTATAGGATTCAATTGTGTTTTATTGTATGTGCTACATATATTTTAAGCATGCACAAATGTCAATGAAATATTGGATTTATTCTAATATAGTTATGTTGAACCACCAGTGCATCGTATAATCTTGATAAAGCATGGGCTACACTGCAGGTGTCTTTGCAATAAGACACTCCAGATATTGGTTTCCTGGACTGTCATGTTCCATATAAGAAATGTCATTCTTCAGCGTGTAATTACAACGCCGGTCAACCGGTATGGAAAGCTTGCATAATGGCCTATTGTAGTTACTGTCAGAGTCAAACTAGTGTTTTTCCAGTCAACGGCAAGATTGAGGCATGAGAAATGGCCGTCTTGTGTGCAGGGGGAATTACCCATTTCCCGATTCGCCTGTTGAAGTTGCCATAAACAGGCCTTTCATCTTTGAGCGTCAGTGTACTTTTATTGTACGGGGATTTAGCTGCAATGTCACAAAATGGCAGCTCAGGCAATTAGTTAACGCATTTGTGGTCAATGGTATGGTTGGTTCTATAAGAAATACAGAGGTAACATATTTAATAAATATGATAGGATATTTCCCAATTTGATCTTCCATTGCTTTCTTTCAGTGGGTTTTATGGGTTGTACTAAAGATCTAGCTAAGAGAGGGGGGTCAAGGAACAAGTCAATTTCCTATAAAAGTTTCATTAACAATACTTAGGAAATCAAAGTAACCTCTAGCATTATCCAAAATTTACTAGGAATTATTTTCAAGGTATATTGGTGATGATAGAAAACCATATTAAAAGGTTATTTGAACCCCCCCCCCCCTATTCTCTATGTAAGTATCTCAGCCAGTCCTATTATTGAGCATACTTTGATGTTGGTGTGTAAGAAAAATACTTTGAAACACACTCTGGCCATGAACAGGTTAAAGACACTGTTGCTGCGAGATCTCTGTAATCTCAGATCAGATCTCTATCCATACATGTAGCGTAATCCCCCATACATGCAAGTCCTCGACAATAAGCCATCAGATAGAGAACATAATCCATCAAGGGATATTCATTGGTTAATGTCAATGTCCCTGGTTATTCCCTATGTGGAATATTATGGCCAATTTCCACCTTAGCCCACCCAATGCTGAGGCTACTTTCGTCCAAACCTAAAAGGGAGAAAGATTTTTGAACACCTTTTAAACCCTGTTGTGTTGTTATTCATTGGGTAGCTCTGGAGTATCCATATTTTCAATATAATGCATATTTCATAGTTGCAATATAATGTACAATTGTATTGTACTGCCATGTACATGTAAGGGTATATACCAAGCAATCATAACAATATGGTAATGGCATTCACATAGAATCAAATGAAATCAGTGGAATATTCTTGGCAAATAATAAGAGTTCTATTTTACTCACCAGTTATTGCAAATAAATGTGGATTTTTTGGTTAAATAGTTTAGCCATATTGCATTCAGAACTTCTGACAAATGTGTTCAAACACTGATTTGATTTACACATAATTCTTTTCCAGTGCAAAGCCGTAAGAAATGTAAAATCTTCCTCACATTCAGCTCTTGCTTTTTGACGTGATATAAATATAAAATCACATGAACACCAAAAAAATTAATTGATTCAAGGTTTTTTTCATTTCTTTTCAATTATTACTTCATTGAAGATGCAGTCCTTTGGCTGTCAGCTTCCATGAGCCCATTCATCAGTCAAAACCAGATAGGGTATGCATAAATCATTATGCGTCACCATGACCGGCAAGTAACAGGTTTCCAATCATATTAAATTCACATACGTACATTCCCTCCTGGTTTTTAATCCTATTCATAATGCTGTGAAGCAGCTTTTATATTGTCAGTTACCAGCCAAAATTAACTAATTAATCCCTGCAGTATCCCAATAGCTGTCTTTTTACGTATACGTTTGCACATTTATACTTGAACCATCAAGTTGCTTTTAAAAGTTCAATACCATTTACAAAGCAATGTTCAGTATGTTCATGCCATGGATTTGGAACTTTGTTGACCTGCACAACCTGATATATGTTGTGACTAGCCAATGGATAATGGCGGAGAAAACAAGAATACAGGAAATCATTAGGTAATGCATTAAGGTATATTGTAGGTCTGTAATTTCACTCAAACAGGAAAAAGTGCTTCAAATGCATGTGCAATAAAGGATATTAATGTATCAGATCTCCTGAACATCATGCTTCATGGATAAATCTGAAAACATTCTTTTGAATAAGCTTACTCTTGATTACTCTAATTACAAACTAATGACAATAAACGTAATATATAAATTTCATTTCAGAGAGATTTTGCTTAAGGTTATTAGACAATACTACAATGGTGGCCACGGGGGGATTCATAGATAAATCACCAATATTCATCAAAGTATCCTGATTTCTTATCACTGCGAACGGGGAGTTCCTAAGATCTATTCAAATCATAATCAGGTATACGTAATAAGATGAGGTGCGATATGACCATCCCCAAGGATAATCGCCATGGTTACGGGTAAAATGAATCCCGGCTGAAACCTTTGAGGAATAGATGTGCTATGATCGTAGTCGCCGCATGTTAATAGCTAGGGGGTGTCTCGAGTGACCAGCGAGTCTTAACTCCGGGAATCGATGAGTGGCGTGAATACCTTAGTGACCGGGACAGATTGAATAACAAATTCTCACCACTGACTCTGTACTTCCTTATTCCTAGTCAGGCATGTGATGACTTATCACAACCCAAAATCATGCGGCCTACTAAAATAGGGACAGCCAACGGCAACAAGGTTGGAATATATGAAATGAGCTTTTTCGTCTATGAATTGGGGCTACTTACGTATTAGTGATAGAGACCCATTCTCTCAATTTTTTTACATAAATTCAGAACTGTAGTCTCCAGATTTAGATTTGTTATATCCACCTTTTTTTCTTTAATGGAATTTATGTAAGCTTTTGGTAAATTTAAGTTAATTATTTCATAAGATTAATTACAAAATAATTTCTTAGCCCTAAAATTTTCTTTAGTGAAAATCTACTTAAACTTAAAAGATCTTAAAGCAATTGCCTAACTCTTAAAACCTTGAATATATATCCCTGTGTTAAGCATTAAGGTTATGTCAAATCTAAACAGAATCAAAGCTACAAAATGAACTTGAAGTAATAATGCCACATATCTATTAAAACCTATAAAAGTTAAAATGAATACCCTATTCTAAAAACCTACAGCCATCCCTGTGTAGAGCATAGGTTGTGTGAAATCAAGATGAAATCAAAGCTAATTATATCACAATGAACTAAATGATATTGCCACATATATAGTCTTGTTCAGCCTTTATAGTGAAACAGCAAGAACAAGCTGTATTTGCAACAAATTACTGCAATGATGCATGCTTTATGCTTTAAGCAAAATGCTGTAAATTATAAGAGAGAGCAGGTGGGCTTTATTAAGAGTGGTAATACAATCTATGGGTTGATAATCCTGTACGTCATTCAGGGGCGTCAAGGTATATGTATCCTGAGGCATCAATAGCTAGAGCCCAGAATAATGGTTGATCATAGGAAAACAAATACAAACATGTATGTATGTATGTGTGCGTGAATGTGTGTGTGTGTGTTTTTAATGGCCCTGCAGCAATCTATCTACCATTGCAGCATTGATATTTTTCCAGCCAATTTTCAGTAATTTTCCCTCTACCCTTTTTCTAATATCAAATCCTGCCTGCAAGTACACTGTAGTCAGGCGATGGTAATACTTGATTAATTGGTTCCCCGATCCTTCCCAGACCAATCTAATTACAGGGATGGGAGGGAGGTAATTAAAAATAAAACAAATAGCACAAAATAAAGTGGGGGGATTACATTTATTTTCCCGTCGGGTCTATTCCACTTTGATCGGCGGATCCGGGAACCAATAAATCAAGTAACCATCGCTTTAGGTAAACAAATTAATGTATTGCTGGCCATGACTCAACTACTCTTATCACAAAGTGTACAATTTCCGTAACGAAAACACCTAAAAAACTCTATTTTCATGCTAGACATCTGTATCCTACAATCAGCAAAAACTTCAGTGCCATGAAATTGAGAGATGCAGTCCCGTCTCCATCGGAATCAGACAATAGGAGGCTGCGTGCTGCAGGAGTCGATCATGTTGATGTCCATCTACAGAGTCTGGCTCCACGGCTATGTCTTATATCCCACTGCTTCCAATAGATTAGGATGTCAGGAACATGCACAAACTTTGGACAATAGTGTCTTGATGGTACCCTGATAAATGTAAGCAATAGCCAAGCTCTCTGTATGACTTGAGCATAATCTCAATTTGGGTATAGTGAGATGAATGTGTTGTTATTTTTGTATTTTGGTGAGTCTAGACACTTTGGTTCAAATAATAAATTTTAGAAGTTCTTAACTGTGCCATAATACATGCTTGCGCTCTTAAATAGGAGTAACTTTTTTGGCAAAAAATGAAGCCATTGAGGTCAAGTTTACAGTACACCATGTACCATTATTATATGGTTCTAGGAAACAATTTCATAAAGACAATAATCAAATTAAAAACTTATGGTATTGCTCACATGGAACATTAGTGCCCACTAAGTTAAAATGGCTGCATAATTCAATTAAAAATTTAATTAAAATGCATAACCACAATTTCATGAAAACTATTAAAAAGAAAACTGCATAGCAATGGTAATTGTTCTTAGGTAATAAATGGCCACTTAGTTTAAATGGCTGAAGTCACTAGTTGCTGTGCACACTACACTTAGTGGTGATTTGCATTCAGGCAATTGTCACAGGCCTTTAAGGTCAATGGAACATTAATTAGAAATACAATCAATTAGAATGGTACATGTTTCAACTTCAGTGTCAGATTAAGTGAATTTATCTTTATTCATCAGCATCCTAGAGTCGACAGGTGGTAGATTCTGATAGATTCATTCAGTGGTTGAAAGAAATGCAACCATGTGAACCCAAATATAGTGGTACAAGTTGTATGAATTGACTTAATGCAGAAAAGACATATTATGAGTTATAGACAGTTTTTAAAGACAAGGACTCAAAACTCATGCATGCTTTATTGCTTAATGGAGATTTATTGCTATCATGCTCTGAAAAACACTCCTTCATATTCTTTTGCAATTTTACTTTTGCCTGCAAAACTTTCATTAAAATGAAATTTTTCAAGCTGCTTTTGGACTGTAGGCATTAATGGGTCAATAACACTATAGGGAAATTCAATACTGAAATTTCCAACTTCAATCATAAGCTAGTGAGTGATCAATCAATCAGGTAAATGGTGCCATTATGAGCCACCTCTGGTGTTCAGAGGATATGTGTTCCATTACACAAAATTATAACTCAAATCTGTAATAATTCCCATTGGTCTGATCTGTACCTAAATGGATTTCGTATTGGAAGGTTAGATCAATTTAGAGAAATGGAATAAAACATGAAAGAAATGTTGGACCCATATATGAATGTGAATTCATATATGAAAACAGAAAAACATGAGAGAGAGAGAGAGAGAGAGAGAGAGAGAGAGAGAGAGAGAGAGAGAGAGAGAGAGAGAGAGAGAGAGAGAGAGAGAGAGAGAGAGAGAGAGAGAGAAAGCGTAGAGAGAGAGAGAGAAAGACAGAAAGAGAGA
>OZ012684.1:87866247-88009377 GCA_963942565.1 Maea johnstoni | reverse complement strand
AGAGGACGAGAGAGATGAGAGAGAGAGAGAGAGAGAGAGAGAGAGAGAGAGGAGAAGAGAGAGACAGAGAGAGACAGAGAAGAGAGACAGAGAGACAGAGAGAGAGAGAGACAGAGAGAGAGTGACTTTAGTTTTTGATTTACTCAGAGATAATGGTGTCTGAACTGTTACAGTTGAGATGCATTTAGAATAACTCTTTCTGAAGATAAAAGTAAATCTCCTCACCTGATGTGATGGGAGCTAGTATCCAGGCCTTGTGCCAAAAGTAAGTTAGAGTCCAAACTTTAAGAGGAATCACTTGAAATCAATGATTGACTGAGACACTCATTTCATTCTCTACAAAGCTACTGTTCATGAGAGAGAGAGATAGAGAGAGAGATAGAGAGGTCAGAGAGTATAAGAGAGAGAGAGAGAGAAAGAGAGAGAGAGAGAGAGAGAGAGAGAGAGAGAGAGAGAGAGAGAGAGAGAGAGAGAGAGAGAGAGAGAGAGAGAGAGAGAGAGAGAGAGAGATTGAGAGAGAGAGAGAGACAGACAGACAGATAGAATGAATGAGAATGAGAGCGACAGAGGGAGAGAAAAAGAAAGAGACAGAGACAGCTAGAGACAGAAAGAGACAGAGAGAATGAGACAGACAGACAGAAAGACAGACAGAATGAGAGAATGAGACAGAAGGGGAGCCTAATCCTGACACTTCAAATCAAGCACTTTGGTTAAATCTTACATGTAATAATAATATCATTAACCTCAGATGCAACCTTAAGTATGCATGTCTGGTAGGTGCAGTGTTCTTTAAAGCCTGTATACTTAACAAAAGCGCATCAGTGGATTAAGTTTGCGTGCCATCCCACTCAAGACGGCCCTGCATGACTGCCTAATAAGCATGCGGAGAGGCGAGCGGCAGCCTGATCGACGTGGGTTATTCCCTGGTAGAAGGATTTAAGCTGGATGTCACGACACTCCATTGTTAATGCCCCCTAAATCCTCCACACTTCATAAGCTCGCGTTTCCGCTCGTGTTCACACGGACCAATAAGCGCGCTGCCCCCCCCCCCTCCCTCCAGAACCGACACTCACAAATCAACCAACAAAATAAACTGCCTGATCTTCGCCTGATTACGTAGGAGAATTATGGAGGCGTTATCAATAGCATATCATGGAGATCAGGTGCTTTTAACCCTACTGTTATTATAGGCACCAGTGCAGGATTTCAAAATGTGTTTATTCTAATTAGAAAAATGGACGTGGGGTCGCTCGCTACTTGGCAAATACCCAACAAAATCAGCATTTATCATAAAAGAGGGGGATTTCTGTATAATCTCTTTGTCATGAGAAAAGGAAATGATCAGGGGCTTATGAGGAATTACCTAAAATGTCAGAGGCAGACACTGATACTCAGTCTAGGAAATTCACCATGCACAGCCGCTACAACTCTCGATCTACAAATATTTTGTGAATATATTGCTTGATTATTCCAAAGCTATTTTCAACACTATAGTCAAGGAGTTCTCCAGGCGTGAATGGGTTAAGTTAGCATAGGATTAATGCAGCCTACTCATGCAGAAGAGAGATAATCTGCATCAGGTAAATCATTAAATCACTTAAAATAATGTATTTTACCTAGAGTCTTGGTCCTAAAGCTAAATGCAACATTTCAAGCTAACTAATACAAAGAGATCAATAACCTCAAAATTTGGTTTAAAAAAAATATTTTTTCACCAATCGATTCACAGCTATGCTTTTAACCAGATTTCCCCACAGTTGCCCAAAAGGCTTTACAATGTTTTCATGTGCATTTAGCTTCTATTGTGAAAAATATTTGATAAAGAAATCTATCAGAATCCAATCAACAATTTCTCTTTCAAATACTTAGAGAATTAATGCTTTGTTCCCTATTCACATATGGTATAAGGGCTATGCTGTTGTTGTTTTTTCTAAGAATGTACAGGTTTTTAATGCCCTTCCCTTATTCCAATATGCAGTAAAGTATTGCCTTCAAGTTTGCCACTCTCAAGAATCTAATACGGCATATATATATATTACACATAATATAAAGGATTCTTTTGGACTATCATATCTAGCAAAGTCAGTAAGATTTTGCTTGTTTTCTCATTTTGTTCTTTTT
Source organism: Maea johnstoni (assembly GCA_963942565.1). Classification (NCBI taxonomy): domain Eukaryota; kingdom Metazoa; phylum Annelida; class Polychaeta; order Spionida; family Magelonidae; genus Maea; species Maea johnstoni. The sequence continues at coordinate 88,007,256 of OZ012684.1, read as the reverse complement.
TATGATGAATAGGTCAAACGATACGAATGCCATGATGATGTAGCTTCCAATTTGTCTATCTGAAGCCCACAGTCTTGGAGTAATTTTCTGTGCACAATGGCTACATTCTGGGCTATGTACTGTTATCTAGTACATCTCCGTCGCGGCCATGCTCATCTGTACCATCTGCCGCCGCCGTGGATATTGATACGACAGGATCATCTTCCCAGCTCTCGCGGCCCAATGTCCCCTAGACAAGCGAGTGCACAATAAGGTATTAATATGGACCAGTTTGATTACTTTCACTATTAAATTATGGCGCTTTTTACCCGATGTCGCCTGGCAGGCTTCCAAGCCATCCAATTTCTCATAAGGCTCTCTTTTCAGGGCAAACTAATGGCAGTTAATAAGGAAACTGCCTGAGATGCTAACAAGAAACCACAAAATGAGAATCAATGTCAACGGCTGGTAATTTTGGCGTACAATATACAGTTATACTGGTATTGAAAAAATAGACACTCAATTAACTGACAACATCATATATAATTACTTATAATGAATATCCACTTCCAGACAGGACAATGCCAAGTGATGTGATGTCTTTAAAATAATCTTTGTTATTAAAGAAATTACAGAGTGCACATATGAAGGACACTAGGGCAATAAGATTTTCCCACAGGTTCCCTATGCAACAACCTGGTTTCCTCTAATATCTTGGCATTTTCCTAGCTTTAACCAAAACGATCCAAAGAATCTTTATCTTCCTTTGGTGATCTTACACTCAGGCTGGCATAGTGGCAGATGCACTTAACTTAGGGCCAATTGAGCAAAAAGTACTAGATAGTTTCTAAGAGAAATATATATTTCTATTACAAAATACCATTATTACTATCATTATTACTATCATTATCATCATTATCATTAATATTATTATCATTAGTATTATCATTATCATCATCATTATTATCATTATCATCATTATTGTTATAATTATTATTATCATTAACATTATTATAACTATTATTATTATTATTATTATTATTATTATTATTATTATTATTATTATCATTATTATTATCATCATTATTATTATTATTATCATTATCATTATTATTATTATAATTATTATTATTATTATTATAATCATCATTATTATTAATACTATTATAAGTATTATTATTACTATTATTATCATTAAGGTATTACTTTTGGAAGTAACACAACTTTGATGGTAATTTTTTTACTATCTTTACCATTATCTAGGTAGAAATGATTATCAATATTCATCACAACCCCATCTATCCCTCACTAGGGCATAATATTCAATACGTCAGAGAAAATTCTCATTGCAAAAACACCACTTTCCTTCAATTTTGTCTGAAAACCCTCTATTCAATAATGAACCCCGTAGTATTAACCAGAGAAGAGATCCTCCAGTTTCTATTTTGCTATTAGGTCTTTATGGCCGCAGCATGAGGTAATGTTGATCAATAGTCCAATCGTAACATTGTGTTGCCCTCAAGCAAGAAAGAGTATGGTGCAATCCTAGATGCATGGAATGGGGACCTTCTTGTCTCCCGTCGATGAACCTCATTCTGAAAACGGGATCAGAAGTCGATCACCTGCGTCTCCCCAATCTGTGCCAAGTCGGCAGTGATTGGCCGGTTTCATTAAGCAGGCTGCGCATGCCGACGCCGGCGATTAGCCCGATCTTTTTGCGTAATGAGAAGAAATTCTAATTAATCTCCTGGGCAAGAGGCGGTCCATGCCAAGCAGCGAGAAACTGGAGGCTGAGATTGGACTGGGATTACAAGGGGACAGAGAGTAGGGCAAATACATGACTGTTTTCACTTATTGCGAAAACTGGAACAGCAGTTAGATACTTGATGGTCACCCTCCAATGGAGAGGTCTGAGCTAGGACTATGCCATGATTCAGTATCTCAGCAGTTCTCTTACAATAAACTGAAAAGGTAATTCAAATTAGGAAACATCCTTATAAAGAAGCCAATGAAAAAGTTTAAAAGAATGTTCAATAATATCCAGCCCATTCTTTAATGATCATCAGTATTTTGCCTGTTTGTCGTAAGGGACAAAACATAATCAATATCTATCTAAAACAGTTCTTTATTGCATAACTTTGGGCTAAAAAGAAATCAATATTAAAGTTGATAATAATTTTGGTTATTATACATCTTTCAGTAATAGTTAGTAGTAGTAGTAGTAGTAGTAGTAGTAGTAGTAGTAGTAGTAGTAGTAGTAGTAGTAGTAGTAGTAAAATAGTAAATGGACATATTTACTCACAATGTGCACTTCTAAGTCTAGTAGGTACTCAGATGTAGTAAAAATATCAGCATGATAATTATATCTTTCTTCAAGCTCCTTTACAAGGCAATAATAACATCACTTAGGTTTACAAAGATTTCACCATCCTAATAAGTGACTTATTCACAGAAACCATCAAAGATTTGCAATAAGCTGTTACATTTCTCTCTTTGATATCATTTCTTTTCCCGTACCTCCAGAAAAAATACAAAAGTGACTTTGTCGATAGCTTTGCTTATCATATCACTTTATGTATTTGAAACACGCAGCAATGACTGTAAAGCAAAATATCATTGTCTGATAACTAGAGTACCTTATTCATCAAAGACGTTTGTGTGGACTTTGTGCAAGACTTCTTAGGTGGGCGATAACAATACATCACAGAAATCGCTACGGCAGGAAAACTAGCCAATCATCTTAATCGCTTCCCTCTTGACGGAAAAGCTTCCTGTTTCTGTAATTACACAGTTGGGTAGCAGGAAGGAAAACAAAGGGATTTAAGCTGTGCACGTCTTTTCTGTTCCTCTTTGAAGGTGTGTTAGGAACAGTGAGAGCAATAACAGCTGGTGGAATCTTTAAGAGGATTCTGGCACTTACAATCGGCCACAAGAAATATTACTTTTTTCCAGAAACCAACCTCACAAAAGTTTTGGCCTAAGTCAAGTATCCCGGACCCACCCTATAAAGGAAGTTTTCATTTATATATTCTTTCGTTTTCTTCCTAATAAGGGTGGGTCCGGGATACTTGACTTTGGCCAAAGTTTTGCAATCTAATAAGAGGTAATATAACTTTATGAGCCCAACAAGCACTGGGATCCGGATTGTGCTGTATGCGCTATATGTCACATAGTTTCCAATCTATATCTCCTCAGATACACACTATCTATCTATGAACTATTATGTCTTTGTAAATGTTCAAGCTATAGTCCACAATATTCCCTGCATTCCATAAGAATATATTACTAAAAATCAGCAAAGATTGAACCTTTCATTTTTTTCTCTTATTGCAGAGATAAAAATATTCTAGCATCCAATAAATAAAAATTAACAACATTCACCATGACCATTGCTGATGCCTTGATATATCATAGTACCTCATAAATATATCTGTAGAAAGCTACATAGAGAATAACTCACCATTCTCCATGTTCAGGGGGCTTTGACATCATTGAGATTCTACACATGTACATACCTGCAAGATACAACAATAGACAAACAATGCCAAATATCAAATACCATTTATTGAAATATGGTTCCAAAATGTCATGATTGCAATATAAAACAGAATTATTTCTGAATATGTCAGAATAAGCTGTTCCAAGGTATAACTTTGTCCACACCATATCATTGGTAACGAAAACTCCATTTAATTTTGGGCCACTGAGAAATAGCATAAGTAGACCATTCTTATGATTGAAACCAATACATCTTTTTATAAAAAAGGTTCTAGAAATTCAGAAATTGACAAGAGGAATGCCAATGGGCCTATGGTTATCTTTTCCGTGGAAAATGGTGATTCAAATATCTGGCAAATAAAATTTCAACGTGGTAAAGAGATGTGAAAGACAACGTATCATACCAATTACATTACTGATCAGTCATAGGGAATGCAAGTTTATAAGTGATGAGTTTCTTTGAATGAATGGAATAAGCCTAACATGCTGAAAAGAGGTATGGAAGGTTTATACATTAATTAACAGAACATTTTTGAAAATGTAACTTACTTTCAAGACTAAGTCATTCACTTTTATATAATAAATACCAGAAGGTAAAATCAGACTTGACATATTTAACCAATAATACTTGCAGCGGCAAAAAGCAGCCTGACAATTTTTGGCGAAATCTAACAGGCTAAGTTAAGTAAATACAAATATTTGAAGATATCGATGTTGATCAGAAAACCACCAACAACTTCCATTCAAATTGTTTGTAAAATAATAAGAAAATACCAAGTTACTGTCAAAACTGTTCAAGATCCAGGGGTCAAGAGATTTGTAGCACTTTTAAGCATGAATACAATTGCAAAATTTCAACGCACCAAACCTGTGTTCATACCAATAATGAAAAGTGGTTAACATACAAAGGTGATCAATGCTGTGACTTGGTGTTCCTATAATCTTTTTAATGGGCAAGGGGTTATAATTGCCCCTGTGGAATGAATTTAAGTGTATGCAGGTGCTCAATGTGTGTCATCGATGCCCTCATATTACGTTTACATAAACATTGATGTTACTGCTCACACTATCATAATACATGGGTTATTATCAGCATTAGAGTTACCATACTTTAGAATGCCAACCTAAACTTGAACCAATTAATGTTCACGGCAGCCAATTAAGCAGTCTGACAATTTTGGTTAAATCTTGTAGTCAAAAGCATTGCTTAGGTATATAGTTTATTGAGAAATATCAATCCGAACATTACCAATCACTCTCCTTCAAATATTTTGTAAAAACATTATCATTCCAAAGTTATTGTCAAAAGTGTCTTAGATCCAGACAACAATTTCTGAAGGAACTCTTAAGCATCTGGTTTAATACACAGAAAATATCACACACCTAATCATGTTGCATGACTCACAGCAAAACACTTTAAATATCGCCAAGGTGCAGTTTCAATCATCCCCTGGTGGCAATATGCCATTAACTACCAGAGCAAAGTAAGAATTCAGCAATCCTGCAAGCCCGCAATCTTAAACACACTAATTGAAGGCTCCCACAAGCAGTTCTTGAATATGTAGGGACGATTATCATCTTTTTGGGAAACGAGCACTCGAGCATGCTGAACAATGTGTTCCCGTGTTCCTGGGGGGCGCCAGTAATGGGCTGCCTTAAGGGGAGAAGAGAGCTTTCTGGATTGATGAGGCTCTGACATGCAATAGCATTGAGGCGGGGATTCAGGCTCATCTACAGGCAAGCAAAACAATCTACACAATAATGAGCGTTCAAATTGAACATTATGCCAAAAGACTTGCTATATGTAATAGGGCTATCAGTCTCATCTGGTAAGAGGCTTAATGACCCAAGGACACTACGTAAATAACACATACTAACCACATTACCTTAACATATTAATGCTTAAACATAACTCTTGAAATTGTTGTCTGGATCTTTGATACTTTTGATGATAGCTTGGAAATGAAGGAGGATTTTTTTTAATATTTGAAGGAAAGTTGTTGATCGTGATCTAATCGACATTTCTCCTTGAAATATTTCCTTATTTATGCTTTTGTCTTCATCAAAATTGTCAGGCGTTTTTGCTGCCATGAGCAATAATTGATAAATTAAGGGTTAACAATCACGTTCTAACCATCTAGCATCATCATTAATAAGACATGTGGTGGACTGCATGGTAATATCAAATAATTGTTCTGTGGTAATATTCTCTTTTGGTCTGACAACTCATACTTTGAAAGTATTAATATATATATGTTGATCATAAGGAAGAAGTGAAGTACTTTGTATCTAAATAAGGATATATTAAGCCTGAATAACCATATAACGTGGAATAAAAAGTTGACCTGAATTATGTATATTCAAGTTGATATTCCAGTTGCATGACTGTTTGAGACAGACCTCATGAATTAATTCTTCTTTCAATTTCCGGTGCTGTGACTGAGTATGCAACTGATCGATTGTCAGATTTAAGTGACAGATCTTGGTGAGATATGGAACATGCAACTGTATACAAGCTATACCTGCAAAACAGGTAAATAATGCTGAACTGCTTCATTGCCAAGACTACAAAACATGCTCTTTAACTACTGTAGAATAGGTATATATCGCGTTACAAAAATTTCGCGAAAAGCCGACTTTTCGGTTTTTCGCGTGTACTTTATTTCGCGAGTGAGCGTGTTCTACAGCGCCATCTATTGAACTAAACAGTAATTAGAAAAATGCAAACATTCGGCGGCCATCTTGCAGCCATATCAGGCAGGAGTTTCAATAAAATTGGACTGGCTAATATGCGATTTATAATATGATACCTTGGTAACTTTTTCATAAGTTACCAATGTGTCATATTATAATGACTTTGTGAAGTTATTGCATGTATTTCTCTTCGTTTCAGCCTCGGACCGGCTATGAGTGAGAATCATGCTATGCCGGTATATACTCGTCAACTGCAAATACACGTCTTGCCGTAAACAGTAAATCGGCAACAATTCAATTCGAGTCAGGAACAATATTATTATCTCTTTATCATATACATTATTCTGATAATTATCAACATACACATGTATGTATGTTGATAATTATCAAATGGTTCCATCGCAACACCTGGCCGAGTCTCCCTTTCTATCGAACAATGGTGGCAGCCATCTTGTTTCTCGTAAGAAATCCTTAGCTTGGCCCAGATATCCTAGAAATTGGACATGTAAGAATGCGAATTATGTTATGATACAATTGTAACTTATTCATAAGTTACCAATGTATCATATTATGATAGCTTTAGGAAGTTATTGGACATATTTTTCTTCGTTTCAGCCTCGACCGTCTAGGAGTAAAATTCACCAATCGACGCTCCACCACCTCCAGTGGTGGGTAGAGTAACTATGTATCTAATTGATCGCGTGCCCTAAGTTCGCGAGTGCAATACCAGTTCGCGTATTCGCGAAATATACGCACTCGCGAACTTTGCCTGTTCTACAGTATCTATTCCTGCAAGAGCCCAGTCACTGCCAGGCTATTTTGGATATATCTCTATGAAATAAGTATCTTTTAAAACATAAGCATCTAGAAACTGTCACTAACTTTTTTGTGACAGTTTTTTTCTTATCAATCCACAAAAAGGTTCTTTTGTATTCACAGACTTCAATAGTGTCAAAATGACCAGAATTTATGAACCTTAAATTAACCCCTTCAATGCATAAGGGTACTTTCAACAAAGGCACAAGAAAACCTCTTAAACCCTTAAACCCTGTCATATTGGTATTCATTGGAATGCTCTTGCTGAGCCCTATCAGATGAGTACCCATGTGCCAGGCTTTCATTTCAGTCATTTCCTAATAAGGTTTTTTGCATCATTTTGTGTTGGTCAAATTAGTCACCAGCAGCATAAGGGTTAATGTACACCTGATGGAATCATAAGTTCATAAAAGTCCATCCATGATCTATCTCAGGTATATGTCTTAAACAATGTTAAATAAGGAATTTTCACAAACATTAACATTTATTTTTCGATGATTATATTCATTTTCAAATAATCATAGCATTAACTTAAACAATGATTTATTCATTGTATTCATTGAATTTATAGAGGGCCTTTATTTGTATTTGGATAACGAAATCATATGGCATACATTTAAGTCCAACCTATAACCTGCTTGTACTTTTTAACATGTAATGCCCGACACTTACAAAATAGACTGTACATGGAGCAGTCTATGAATCCTGCTATCATATGCAACATGCTCCCATCCTGAATGATTATATAACTTTATAATGAAAGGCATGCAATCTGGTGGGTTACCTAATCGTCATTATTGTCAGGCTAGCAGCATCAGTCTAGTATTTGCATACTTCAATTCATATGGCCCCGATGTTAGCCAATTCCAAGGCCATGCAATCAATGGACTGCTTAACCATTTGATAACCGTTAAGGCTACAAGTAAATCCATTACTGATTCTAAAGGTTGTGGAGACTCATTTAAAATAACCCCCACCACCACCCCAAAAAAGGGTGTTTGTGGGTCTCTACAATGTCATAACATTGTCCATGAGTCAAAAGCTTTTTTATTGCTCTAAATAGCACATCAGTATTTCTCTCTAGTAGGACTGTCATTGATATGACAAGTATCGATCGATCGAAATAATTTTTCCAATTAATCGAAAAAAATATTATGTCAATTGATATGTCAATTAATCGAAACACATTTTTTCAGCCTTTTACTCCATTTTTAGCCAACGCTATTAAGAATTTTGAAGAGAAACTCAAGTATTCAATCAAAAAGTGTTGAGAAAACCTTCATTGTCTTTGCATCATGGGAATCTTAGGATCCTAGCCACAAAAATAGTGTGGAACATGTGAAAATATTCTATTACTGCAGTTCTTCAAAATCGAATTGAAATAATCAGAATCGAAAAATAAAATGTCAATGATCGAATCGAAAAAAAATGGATGTCAATGACAGTCCTACTCTCTAGCATCCTGCAGGTCAATTAATGATTCATCGCTAGCATCACCTGTGCCATCAACAGAGCAGCTTCCCTTTGCAGGCTGCCCTATCACCAGCAATGGGATTGAATGCTTAATTGGAGGTAAGAATGTGTATATAAGTAATAAAGTGCCATTGGTCATTTAGAATGTCCTTTGAATAAAAAATATAGAAAAACCTATCTATCTATTGTATCACTTTTATATAGGCATATGTCACCAGAAAAAATACATTGTTGGCCCAATACCAATTTCCATTTCATGCCACCATTACAGTTCATATCCACTGTTACTGGCATCATATGCTTTACTTTCTAACTTCCTCATCTTCCACTTGGTGGCTCCAGCTCCTAGCTTTTAAATTTAGCCATTCAGTAAACTACACCTTAAGGGAAATCAATGACAAGGCAAAGTGTATAACTTGCTGAGAATATATATCCAAGAGGATTCACATTATAAGTCTATAGAAACCATGATTGACTTCAAAATAATTTTGCACTGACTGTTGATAAGTCTATTAAATGAGCATTTTGCCATATTTTACTTTCATATTTACTCATCTGCGGTTCACAAAGCTTATATTCTTACTCTGGTAATGCATTCAGAAAATTTAATTTAGTCCAGTGCCAGGAATTATGCCAATAGAACAATAAAACATATAGGACATGAAGCTATAGTATGTATCAAAGAAAATAGCAAAACAATTAAATGTCATGAAGATTTGGCTAAAATTTAAAAAAACAAAACAAGTACACTTAATTCATTCTTTATGTTTACCATGACCATTATTAATTAGATAAGCAAGCTTTAATGAAACAATTGGAAGTGTTGGTGTAATGTATGTGGCTTGAACGGGTTGCTATTTCTCACGAGTCTTAGAGATTATAGATACATCTTTATCATAGCATATAACTGTTAGGTTTGGGAGTTACCAGCTTAGTAACTTAATCTTGCCTGGGATAACCATCCCTTCACAAAACACATGACGAGTCAAGATATTGCTAGACTGATTACAAGAATCTGATAAAACTCTCATCTTCAGGGATTAGAGACACAAAGACATAAAATTGGAGAAAAAAGGCTTAATTTGATCCTGAAAGCTGCTGTGAGCTAACCAAGGGAATAGCTGGGCCATTTTCTATGAACATGTACTTTAACATATGTCCCTGGCCCATGACTTGCCAACTCATGAACAAAAGGATTATATCTTGTGTCGAGAACAATCAGCATTACACGGCAATCAGCTTGTTTGGGTTTTCTTAGGGAGTTGCTGTGCCTTTCAGGGGAAATACGAGGTACTGTTCACTAGACTACTCTCTGTGCATCAGTGCACAGAAATAAAATAAATGACAGTTTCCCCTTTACTAGTGACCTTCCCTGCTAAGTGTATACAACCAAGTTCCCAAAAAGTATACATACCTCTTGAGTTGCATGATATATTTTAAAATGTGCACCATATTTTTAAAGTTGCACAATATATTTAACCAAGTTGAATGATGTTTTGAAAGTTGCATGATATTATCTGAAGTTGAATCATTTCGGCATGATATAAATTACTGAGCTTCACACTTCCACCATGTTTCAAGTAGAATTAACTAAGTTTTGCCTAGTTTGTTTTTTTGCTTTAGTTGGTCATCGTGCTTTCAACAGCTTGGGTCACATCACTAGTATTGCAAATAATAAGACAGGAAACAGCCATCTTACTTTTTTTGTTAATATGCCAAGCAATTCTTCATATGCAAAGGAACCAGTACATTTCAAAGCCACTCCACCAAAAAGTCACAAGATACAAACAAGACTCATTTGAATTTGGGCTTGGCTGTAGCATAATATTGTCACAACTTCTGCCAAAAAGACTCAATTGTAATCAGCCAGTTGTTATTACTGTAGGGAACTGAAGTATCAGCAACTTCGTCACATGCTTTGAACCAGACCAGGCAGTGGTGAGACCTCACAGTGAGCGGTCGGTGCACAATGCATTGGAACACTGGGTTATCGAGACAGCCCCAAATATGATGGCAAGTTAATGTTTGCACACATACATATTAATTTCTCTTACTAAATTCACACTTAAATCCAGTATGGCAGCCCACTCATTATATGGATATAAGACTGTTCGACATTCCCGGACATTTCTTGTTTTCTGTCAAAAACATGAATAACCTACCTGCATTTTGATTGTTCCCAAACATTTTTACTTAGCAAATAAAAACATTGGAGCATTTTGTGCCATTCTGGCTAATGCTTTGGATGTTCTGTGGTGGAATTGTCTATAATAGTTGGCTTATTACCTAGTGATTCTCCTGTTACTACAACAAATGATGTTATCAAGATCATCCCTGGGTCTACCTCAAGTCTCTAGCTACCCTGAATACTGGCCATACCATAGAAATTGGAATACAATCTTTTTCATTTCTATTGTTTATTTTTCGCCACAGACAGGTCTAGCAGTGAAAACGTGAGAAACTTGTGGTTAAAAGATATTTTACATACTCACCATGCTCCATCTCCACGTCTGGGTCGGGATGTCATTATCAGAATTCTATACATGTACATACCTGAAAAACAACACAAAAACTCTATGAGTCAGGAACTAAAAAAGCATTATAAAAGCTTTATAACACAATCAAATAATGAAGACGGTTAACTTAAAGATACCAAGCTTACAATCGATCATTTCACACTGAACCTCTAAGGAAGACGTATCCTAGTAGAGTCACCTCATATCATATTTTACCTTAGATGAATACAAATGTGGATTTAGCTAATCATTCATAAGAGGATTGTGTAAGGCTTATAAGTATAAACCACTCCCTTAGGCTTTAATTATTGTACACCCTTCTCACAATATGAAAATACGGGCAAATTAAGAAATCTGAAGTAGGCACTTTTCACCCCCAAAAATGGCATGAGACGGAATGGAGTATAAGTATTTCATATAAGTACTGCCATGGGGACTAACTAGCAGTGACAAGGGATGCATTGTATGTATAAGCGAGACCCTTGGGATAAGATTTATACCTGCTGAGCCACGAAGTCCCAGTGCTACTATTAGGGATGTGAGTAACCCAGACATATAATAGCATAATGGCCATTCACTGACACAGTTCCTTGTTTCCCCAGAGGAGTATTAACCTGTTCTTGCCTGTTCCACCAATACACATCCCAAATATCTTGATGATATCTTTTTGACCGAAAATCTTTTGAAGGAGAAATTTTTAAACATACATCAACACTACATATATCTCATAAATTACTGGTAGTGCTCAATTACAAAGTTATTTTTTTCAAAAGTACTTTGAGATTCAGACAGCACTTATCAAGGAGGTCTCATTTTGGGCATTAATAGGTTATGGGATTATAACTGAGGAACATGGAGACAACTGACAGGATAAATAACAAACTAATATGATAGGCAGATAATTACATTCCCGGGTCTTGTGGGAATGCTTATTGTGTATGGAAATTTGTATATACAAGTACGTGATCGCAGTTAGATAAGCCCTTATCCTGCTAACCACAACAATTGTCGTGGCATGCAGCAGTGCTCATAGGTTTCACAGCAGGATAAGGGTTAGAAATCTTTCTCAAAATATATTGAGCAATCATGCAAACAAATGCTAGATATTTATTGAATCCCTCTACTGGTTTACAAATCATTGTTTTACATTTGGAGAAATTGATCACAATTAAATGGAGCTTCCGGATGATGACCTTGTCATCTATACATACCATTGAACTTATATGAAGAACAGATATAAAGAAATAATAATAATAATAATAATAATAATAATAATAATAATAATAATAATTATCTTTATTTCAAGAGGGTTAAACACAGTAAAATGATACACTGATCTTCCCTGTGGCCCTCAGCACACAAAACAACTTTTTTCATAATGTGATTTATAAAATACCAATGTTGCCTCATGTCAGTTGAAGAGAAAGGAAAGAAATAGTGTTTTGTTATCTGGTAGTTCCTGAAATGTCAGAACTGCGAGCTGATTTCATCCTTTTTTATTTGTCCTACGCAATGTTCCATTAATTGATTCATCCAACAAAGAAAAGCAGATTTACTGCCAAAGTAATGGCGATTTTATGACACTATTTACCAGAGAACATTAACGAGCAATTAACTCAAAGTGTTGGCAATAAAACCACTTGCAATAAATTGCTGCAGGAAAGATTCCACTCTGTTTGGGCATGGCAACGACTTTATAACAATCATTTAGCATTTGCTGGTGATAACTATTTAATGACCAAGAGTAAATGTACTTTGTCCCATAAAACTGCCAAAAATATATGATAAACAATATTTTAGACTAACATTTCTGCTGTTTAATTTGTATATTTCCAATCTCAAATTAGATGTTTGAAGCAGCTGGTGAATAAAATTCTCTTGATAACTCCCCAGCCTTGCTGCATCTGCCGATGCTAGATTCTATATATTACAGGTTTATCTTTTCCTACCAGCTGATCACCTCTACCCTGTACACACATTGCTTTCTACTTGTACAAACAATGCTTTTCAGATCTAGCCATGTTCACAATAGCCACTGCATTCCAATGCTGTTGGAGCCTACGTGAGGCAGATATTTGATTTCTTAACTTGTCACCAGATGGCCTACACTGCTTATGCCCATTCTTTGATTTCTTGCTCAATGTTTTACGTATATACTTCATCTGAAACGGTGTTCATTTGACTTCCAATATGTTTCATTTTACTCAATTCAATGAATATCGGTTTTAAATACCAATCAAGCTAATTTTCAAAAAATTAGAAGATGTAATGATAAAAATGAAGAGGATAATGATAATATGAAGGAAAATTAAACATTAATAGTTAATATCACTTCAAATGTTTAAAATGGTGACAATAATAATGATAATAATGATAATACTGATAATAATAATAATAATAATAATAATAATAATAATAATAATAGTAATAATAATGATAATAATAATAATAAGAAGAAGAAGAAGAATTATAATGATATTATCAGTAATAATAATAATAATAGTAATAATAATAATGATAATAATAATAATAACAATAATAATATAGGTGAACTGGCTTAATCCGGATGGATGTGGACCCTTAATTTCGGTACGGATTATGCATAAAGGCATAAATAGAAGAATTTAGCAAGCATGCACAGCAAGGCGTGTACATTTTAAAAATCAAGATGGAATCGTGACCCATCGACTATATATTTACAACCCCCCATATCTCCCCTCTTTCCCTGACCCTCCCTGGCCACATCCCCCTGTCTGTTAAATATTGTCTGACCTCTTTGTTTTGTGTGGGAGAGGACATTATTTCTGCTTTCTGCGGTAATGACTTAATTTGGGCGAGTCGTATCAATATTGTGATAGGGCGCACTCAATTCATGATCGGCAATCAGGATAAAAGCGTGCTCTTAAACCTTAAATGGAAAAGAGCGTGCCTCTAAAATCGTTCGGTTTAGGCGAGGTACGGATTGAATTGTGCATAATAAGCACTGAAATTTGCATGTAAATGTATTGGGAGGGACCGGGCCCTAGAAATTTGTACGGTTAATCCGAAAATCCAGATAAAACACTTCCGTATTAAGCTAGTTTACCTGTAATAATAATAATGATAATGATAAAAATTATAATAATAATAATAATAATAATAATAATAATAATAGAAACAATAATAATAATAATAATAATAATAATAATAATAATTATAATAATAATAATAATAATGATAACAGTAATAATAACAATAATAATAATAATGATAACAATAATAATTATAATAATAATAATAATAATAATAATAATAATAATAATAATAATAATAATAATAATAATAATATTAATAATTATAATAACAATAATAACAACAACAATAATACTAACAATAGGGCTGCACACCGGAAACCGGTTGCAGACCGTAACCGATCATTAAGCTGCCTAATGATAATGATAACCGTCCCAAAATAAACCAGTTTGAAAAACCGATAAAGCAGCTATGTGGAAACTGCCTTACCTTACTGTTGACATCGCTCCGAGCACTTCCTAAGCCGTGATTCAATGGAACAACGGCTCGGCATTGGCATCAATACTTTCGTATTTAATTCTTAATGGATAATTCGTTCAAATTTAATATTCTATGCCAAAATAAAACTCATAATAATCAAATATACGATTCTGTTTTATACAAAGAATTTGAAATCATATTTCATGGAAAAAAAACAACAGGTTCTGAATATGAAAGTTTGGCTATTTTTCAGAAGTTCTTCCCACGCGGTATCGTTAAAAAACCGTTAAGAAACCGTATCGTTTCAAAGTTATCAGTATCATATCAAATCGTTAATTCTTAACGATGTGCAGCCCTAACTAACAATAATAATATAATAATGATAATAATAATAATTATAATAATAATAATAATAATAATAATAATAATTATAATTATGACAGAGTTTGATACAAGTATGTGAAGCAGTATTTCAGATATATTTAACTGCATTTCTTCAAAAACGGCAAAGAGAATAATAGTGCTTTCCTACTTGAAACCTGAGACTTCAATATTCTTTTAATCTTAAGTAGATGAGTAAACCCAGGGAGATTCACAAACTCATACAGAATACCATGCAGCTTCCCCAGACATTGCATGCCCTCAGCCTTACAAGTTCAATGTGTCAGAACTACAGGCTGAGAGGATTTAAATAGCCTTACAGTCAAGGTACATTTCCACCTGTACCCTCATTCTGAGGTGTCTGTGTAAACTCACAGTGACGCACGGATCAACACCTGTCACAACAAGGTGTTTTTTTAGTTATTATTTACAGAAGCAAATACTGTAAATCTGAACACCATGGCAAGCCAGAAGAGCAGGCGTTGGCAAATATTACTCAATCCTAGACAGCTTTGTACCATTGGAGTAAACAAACAGTTGGTGTAAATTCACAACTCATAATCTTGTAAATATTTGCGTCATATCAAATTTGTTTTTAAAGGTAGTATTTCAGTGTCAATTTATCAGGGGAGATAAGCATGAAAGGGTTTTGATGAGTGATAGTGTGTTAAACAGATCTGGAAGTGATTTCAAGGCAGATTTATCCATTTGTCAAGTGCATTTCCACATCATAAAATATGTGACATCCATTACATTAAAAATGTAGCTGAAGATTTCTCATGAATTGCTAAGATTATAAGCTATGAAAATGCCAGCATGTCCTAGGAAGTCACAGCTATATTTGACAAGGGATGTTATAGACAGTTAAACTATAATGCAAAACTCATATAATAAGAACCTTCTAATCAGATTTGATACTTATTTTACACTATTTTCCCTTCTTTTTGCTAAGTGAGAGTGATTAATTTCTTGGAGATTTTAGGTGTACTGTCAAATTGCAGCAATTGTCCCTTAAATGTGTGTTTTTGAAAGTAGTAATATGAAACCAGCATCTAAATTTTTTTAAATCTCTGCAAAAGCTTCTTGTATCCCCACTAGGTGACACTGGTGTAAACAATTTGAATTACAATCAACCTAACCAATTTGATTAGGTGGCATCTGAACATTAGGTAATATGAAACTAGCATCTACAACTTTTAGAAATCTCTTCAAAAGCTTCCAAGTATCCCTCATGATTTGCTGATTTTTGTGACTAGGAGACACTGGTGTACATAATTCGAATTACAACTAACCTAACCAATTAGATTAAGTGGCATCTGCAGCAATTCACCTTATCTATTTAATGGATACATCAATGCCACTCGTGGGATTGGCATAAAGCGCTCTGATCTCCTGTTGTTCCCAACACCCTTAAGAAGCAGCGGGCATTCATCTTGTCTGTAATTTCCTCACTATTTCCAGCCTGTCAGCACACCCGTCCCGATGAATGACTGATTAGCTGCTACATGATCGCCTAAACTCAAGATAATCTCTCTAATGCATTTATCACTGTGAGGGAATCGATAGATCACCCTGGTGGTGAACTTTGGTATCAATCCACCTTGCAGTATCACAGCATGTACAGAAAGCTTGATCTTCAAACTTAATGGCAATATGAGTTTATAACTTTTGTCTTTGATTCAAGTAGAATAATGCTTAATTTCAATTCTTGGACCTTGACCCCCCACGATGAAGGAATTTGACTCTTAAGGTGAGTTCAAGCATTGGCAATTGCAGCGAGCCATCCAAAATTGACCTGCATTAAAAAAAAAAATTGTAGGTAGAGATATTTATTCCTTAAACCCATTATTTTCTATCCTGTTTTGATAGTTTGTTATTTTTGTTAATACTTATTTGAAATTCCAAATTTACACTGATTCCAATTAAAAAGTGTTGATTTCGTAATCCTCCATCATTATCATATTACTGATTGCATTTTAAATGTATCCAACATTATTGTAAAACTCCTATTAGCTTGTGCTCTTGTTATTTCCCCACTGTATGCAAAAGATATAAAGAGAATATTTGTACTAAGTATAAGAGATAAATCTTCAGACAGTGGAAAACAAACAACTTGAAGGTACTAAATCTTGGTCTTACAGGAAAAGATCTATCATCTGTCATCTCACTCCGGCTTTCAACATGGCAAAAAACACATCGTTCAATGACATGATGTTTACTGATCATCAGCACTTCCTGTTTCGTCAGTTTGTTATTCATGGAAATGTTTACAAATAGCAGGGCTGTAAGGCTGTAATGAATTATGCAAGGAGCACAATTCCCATCTTAAAGGTCTTCACCGGGATCGCTAACAATGAGAATCACTTTCATGTTTTGCTGATCTTTATGACAAATGTTACAGGAGGTACGTCGCACCTGCTAGGAGCTAGAGGCTGCAATTCATCACGGCACTGACAATAACAAATATTTCTATGTTTTGCTAGTTTTTTTAGGGCAAATAAATTTGGAGGTACGCATCTGCTAAGAAAGGCAGCAATTCATATAAGGAAGTTGACATATGAATCATTTTCATATGTTTTGCTGACTTTTACGACAAATGCTTTTCGAGGTACATGTCTGCTAGCAAATCCAGCAATTTGTTTGGTTTTTTGGTTTTAGCTGACATAAGAATGATTTTCATGTTTTGCTGATTTTCATGACAAATGTTACAGGAGGTACGCACCTGCTGGGAAAGCAGCTATTCATCAGGGCGCTGACAATAAAAGAATATTTTCATGTTTTGCAGTATGACATTTATGACGCAAGTCAAAGACGTCATAGAACTGTTTAGGGAGGTAGTGAAGATGGTTACCTGATTAAAAATGTTGTTTGACAAATGTGTACCAAATATATGAACTTACCAATCAAAACTGGGGTAACTATGATGTAATCGCGACTTTTATCAAATATGTATAAATGAATTCCAGTATTGGCATGTGGTGAGGAAATGTTTAACCCATTACTGGAAAGATTGGTATTCATTGTGCCATTGTACCATAATTCTTTAAAGAGAAAACTGACTTTATGAAATAACGTAAAATGACCATCAACTAACTTTGAAAATATACTTCTTTCTTCCAGGGCACAAGAGAGCAAAAAAAATTGGAAACCATCTAAACCCTGCCATGTTGGTATTCATTGGAACGCTCTGGTTAAGCACCGTCAGATGAGACCCCACGTGCCAGGTTTCAGTCATTTCTCAGTTTTTTTCGCATCATTTTGTATTGACCAAATTAGTCACCAGCAGCCAACGGGTTAGTGTCAATCTCACCCTCAGCACAATGAGCTGTTGGGTATGAAATGGTTAAGATAACTTCTCCTGCTATGGGCAATAGAAACATCCTGTGGGCCATCTAGCTGAGCCTGACACCTACTGATACATTAGCTCATCAAACATTTAGAGAAAAGAGACATTTGTTCTGAGTATAATGGAGGAGAGAGACAATGGCTTAAATGTTTCACTTACTTCCACTCACATGGCTTATGGTCAGGCCAATTTTGAGGCATTCACAAGGGAGCCACCAATGGCTGAGTTAAGTGAAATACCGCAAGACGCTTTCCCAGATCAGAATAGGGCATAGTATATAAACAGCAGCCACTCAGAATACTACGACTATATATATATAAAAAAAATTATATATATATATATATATATATATATATATATATATATATATATATATATATATATATATATATATATATATATATATATATATGCATATATACATATATGTATATATATTTATGCATATATATGTATGCGTATATATATATGTATAGGTATATACATATATATATATATATATATATATATATATATATATATATATATATATATATATATATATATATATATATATATATATATATATATATATATATATTTATATATATATATATATATATATATATACATATATATATATATATACAGTGTTTTAAATTATCCCAAAACATGTGTTGGTAAAAATTTAAAAAAAAATTTTTTTAATTCCAGTGTTTTGAATTATCCTTAATCGTGTGCCGGTGAAAAAAAATTAAATTTAAAAAAAAATTGCAGTGTTTCAAATTATTCTAAAAATTTTTTTCAAAAATTCAAAATAAAATTAGTATTTCAAATTATCCTAAATCATGCGCCGGTAAAAAAAAATTAAATAAAAAAAAAAAAATGCAGTGTTTCAAATTATTCTAAAAAATGTTTTCAAAAATTCAAATGATTTAAAACACTGGAATTAAAAAAAAAAAATTTTATTAATTTTTTTTTGAATTTTTGAAAAAAAAATAAGTATAATTTAAAACACTGCAATTTTTTTTTAATTTGATTTTTTTTTACCGGCACATGATTTAGGATAATTTAAAACACTCATTTTTTTTTGAATTTTTGAAAAAATTTTTTAGAATAATTTAAAACACTGCAATTTTTTTTTACCGGCACACGATTTAGGATAATTTAAAACACTGGAATTAAAAAAATAAAAAAAAAGAAATTTTACCAACACATGTTTTGGGTTTGGGATAATTTAAAACACTGGAATTAAATAAAAAATCTTTTACTAAAACATGTTTTATACAAGAGATATCATCCGGGGGGATATTGTCCGGGGTGATATTGTCCGGGGGGATATTGGAACGGGGGGATATTGTCCGGGGGGATTTTGTCCTGGGGGGATATTGTCCGGGGGGATATTGTCCGGGGGATATTGTCCGGGGGGATATTGTCCGGGGGGATATTGTCCTAGAACCATTTTGTGTATGCTTTGCTTGATTAAGTCACTATGCAGAGGCATAAAATGATTACGCATAATTTGGTCGTAAACAGAATTTGCATGATGTGTTATGCTCTGCCATGTCAAATATACAAAGAAGAATTCTTTGCACAATAATTCAATGGTCAATTTCTAACATAAATTCATGATAAAAAACAAGCAGCTATTCCTACTCCATTGAAATTCTATATTCCACTGAGTACCGTAATTTCGCGTGTATAAGACGCGCTTTTTTACACTAATTATACACTCAAATCGGGGGTGCGTCTTATACACAAAGCTAGAAATCTAGGGTGTTTTACATCGAGTTACCATGCCACTCAGAGATCGCCAATTACAATTATAATGCGGCCAAGGCAATGCCCATCGATGTTTGCCTCGTCATTGATGAATTGTAATAACCGAACCACCCTTTGCTAGAATTAACTGATTACAATCCATGTGACATGCCTAGGACAATGGGTAGTGAGTACCGACACAGGGTGATACGCATTGATGTCACGGTGATGTCACATTTCACTCATCTCAATGTGCGTTTTACTGGCTTTCTAGCGTTATTCATGTGAGGAGTTGATTTCCTACAATAATTCCGAAAAGGGGGTGCGCACTATACACAAAGCTAAGGTCTATACATCTTTTTAAAGGCCTGGACAAGGGGTGCGTCTTATATACGGGTGCGTCTTATACACGCAAAATTACGGTATTTCGAAACTTGGCATTCCCTCTATAAGTTATTCCCTTAGTTGTCAGATCAATACTACATGCAGTCTGAGCATGGAAAGCCACATGGTACATGAATTAACCCATTCAAATCTTAAACATATAGATTTGTACACAAGCATAAAAATATCTAAATAGTAATCCGATATATTTTAGGAATAGTTGAGTATATTAAACCATGCACTGATCCAATTTGATTTAAACAACCCCAGTCTTCTAATATATTCCAAATATTACTCCATTTGACAAGTTCAAATAGTTTAGGTTTTCAGGACATGTGTGCAGTCTATATACAAAATAGTTAAACATCAACCCTAATGCTTCTGATGGTTATCACGACCAAAACAAAATGATGCAAAAACCTGGAAAATGACTGAAACTCTAGCACATGAGTACTCATCTGAGAGTACTCAGCGAAAGCTATCCAATGAATACCAATATGACAAGGTTTATATGTTTTTCAAAGATCTTTGTGTCCTTTTGCTTTTGATGAAAGTAGCCTCAGCGTGACTGAAAGGATTAAGCTCTGATGTGATGGGTCAACACCCTTGAGCTATGTTAGCAAGATCTGAAGAAGCAGGTTCCTTTGTGGTGCTATTGGATTAAAGTCCTTGATCGAGGCGCGCTATAGAAATATGGCCAACCTTAAGAACGTGTTCTGACAGCAATTTCCTGTGACAATCAGGTTATACAAAAAGATATTTGAATGAAGCCAGATTGCGATATAGCTAAGGAATCAGAATTTGGTTTGTAAGGAGTTTGTGAGACAAACTTGATGTCTCCGATATATAAAGTGCAACAAATGTGGTACATTGAAGCTTATAATGGTTAATTTTGCCTCACTCAAGGTTTCCCCTGCTAAGTAAACCTTGAAATACCAAGAAAATCCTAGAACCTTCCTAGGAAGTCTTAAATTACCTGCTACATATTGCTAACTTATAAGCTAGGTAAACAAGGGGCAAATACAAAGGAATATTCACAGATTCCACAGCAAAATTAAAACTTGAAAAGTGTGAATGGTTGATTTACATAATACAGCATAACAAGGATAGAAAATGCACGAGGAAAGCCACTGTCTTGTAAACAATAGCAGTCAATTAACTGGGAGATCAAAGCAAATGTGTTTAGCTCAATTTGAAGGTGCGTCAAAAGATATATATGCTAACAGGGCTCAACATATAGCATAGTCCCATCTCCCGGGAGATCTGAATTCCAAAAAAAGCCCTGTCGGGCTACCTTAAGTTGGATTCAGGTAGTCCCGCTGGACTACCTGAATCCTGGGGAAGTTCCTCACTAAAATGCTATAAAATGGTAGCAGAAAAAAAGAAAAATATAGCATCCCTTAATCATGCAACCTACAAAATAGAAGAAAAAAGCATAAGTACCATTATTAACATGAAAAGGGGGAAAAATAACTATTTTGCCCTTTTGGAATAAATGGCGGGGCTACCTAAAATGCTGGCGGGACTACCTGATCTTGGGTTCAGGTAGCCCCGCCAGCCTACCTGCTCCTTCTGGGGACCGTTGAGCCCTGGCTAATGTTATAGACATATTTGATAATTGCAAACCTTGGAACATGACATATTTTATATTTGCAGACCTAGTGGAAGCTGGAACCAGGTGTTAAGGGTTCATATATTACATTGTTTATATTGTCAGACCATGGAACCAGGCGAAAGTGTTCATAGGACATCTTTGATATTTGCAGACATTGACACCAGGCGATAGTGTTCATAAGAGGGGATGTTCACATGATCAAATGTTTCAACCATTTATTTCTAAGTAAATTTTAGACTGGGACTGGGAAACTGTCCTCAAATTAGGGGATAATCACATATCTCAGGGGTGTTAATATGTGTTGGTTTCAACTAAAGTTAATTCCTTTTGGGTGATTATCCCCCTGGCTTATCCCAAATGAACCAAACATCCATAAATAACCATGTATTAATCCGCTGCTTTGAGTATTCTGTTTGATGTTGGTTGTAAAAAGCAATATGGTTTATAGAATGCAATTTGCAATTAAAGAATGTGACTTTGAAGGCTTTGTTTTTTACAACCTGCAAAAGATCAAAGAAACCTAAGGACTGAGAGATGTATGAAAGAATAATGACAATGGGCCTTGTTCATAAATCACAATTTACTTGCTCATTTAATTAGATTTATCAAGAGCATAAAAATGCACTAAAAATGTTGCATTAATAACTTGCAGTATATTGAAGTCAGACACTCTACATACTCCAATACACTGTTTAAGCATGTGGAGTACACACACACACACATATATATATATATATATATATATATATATATATATATATATATATATGTATATATATATATACATATACATATACACATACATATGTATATATGTATATATATATATATATATATATATATATATATATATATATATATGTATATATATATATATGTATATATATATATATATATATATATATATATATATATATATATATATATATATATATATATATATATATATATATATATATATATATATAACATATATGTATATAACATATATATATATATATGTTAGCTTACCATGACAGAGTCCTATCCATCATCCAAGTCTATGCTTCCTGACTTTCCACCGAGCTAGCAAGTAGGTATAGCACTTATCTAACCTTGCAATGTGGTAGTACAGAGCTGATAAGGTGGCAGCCAGTGATGCTTCAATTTCTCTCTATTTTTAACATGCTCCACTCCCTCTCCCTGTAGTCTCTTGCTATGACTGCAGTAGCCGGCCTGCATGGCTTGCCTAGCTGTTCCTCTTTTGGCAGTCCTATCGCAATGGTGCTGACATCTTTTGACGCTAAGCACATACCTTTCTGTCTCATTCTTATCTTTAACCTAGTCTCCATGCGTCCTAGTTTTCACTTTCTATAAATTGTTCTTTTTCTGTGAGAGGTCAGGGCCTCAGAGGGGGGAGGGGGTAATTCTTTGGGACAAATTCTGTTAATGCACCAGAATTTACAATTTGCTATGTATGTCAATGTAGCCTAGCAGCATCCGTAAAGACTTAACCCCTTCATGCCTGTAGTGCCCAAAACTGCCTGACAACAAAAGCAATTATCAGAAAATGTTTGCAGGAGCATGTTGGATCTAAATACACCTCACAATTCTCCTTCAATAATTTTGTGACTTTATAATTAAGTTCTGAGATTATTTTGAAGTACCAAAGGTCCAGACAACACTTGTCAAGGAGCGCCACAGGCATTCATGGGTTAAACCCATAAGACATTAGGTACTCAGAAAACTCTACAGGGCATGCACCTGGGGGGAAGCAAATTTATAGAAACAATTTTGCTTTTAGACAGCCCAGTTTTTTGTTTTTTTTTGAGGTTTTATGAGTTATTGATATACAACATATGAAAAATCAGTGTCAGATACATGTTTATCACATGGTGTAGCATTCATTGGCTGAAGTCAGTGTCTAGAGTTGTTATTGGGTATTGAGAGTGCTGAGAAGGAGATATGAGGGAGAATCATCACCTACATGATGAATAGACCCATTAAACCTGAAATAGTCCAGAGAAAGACAGGCTAGCTTCTAGGACAAATATAGCACTGGCAGGCTACCACTTGGAATATATGTCACTTCGATACTGTACCATTGCTTTTCTATTGCTTCTTAATTGTACTATATGCATGATCTATGCTTGTAAAACTATAACTGGAATAAGATGTATAACGAAATCTTTATCATAATCATCATTATTCACTTGGTATATATGTCACACCAATGGTTTTTTTAACCCTTTCATGCCTGTACAGCCCAAAACCACCAGGCAATATTGGTTCTATCTCTCAAACAAAAGGACTTATTTTTTAGAAAATGTTTGAAGGAGAAACATTTATTAAAATCACACCCACAACTCTGCTTAAAATATTTTGATAATTCAAGATTCATTCAAAAGTTATTTTCAAAAGTGTCAATGGTCACACTTCTCTTGTCATATATAGATCACTAAATGGTTGTATAAGATCATGAAACAGTTTGTGTATTTATGTGGAGCAAATAAAATAATAACAGCATTTTTTACGAAGTAAAAAATTATAGAAGGACGCTGTCTATAACTACTAAAATTCCCATGGTAGAAAAATATGCATGTAATTGGTATTTTTTAGTAAAAGACGTTGTCTCTGCCTCCTTGCTCACAATACTGAGCAGTTTGAAGAGTGTAATAAGATTTTGATTCAATTTTATTTAATGCAGTGCTCAATTCCGCAATCTATCCCATAAATTACTGCTTGAATACCTGATTAGACATGTCGAGAGGAAATACATGCCTAACAGAATTATTCATCGACTGTCTGGTAATAAGACTGTCACTCTTT
Organism: Maea johnstoni; assembly: GCA_963942565.1. NCBI lineage: Eukaryota > Metazoa > Annelida > Polychaeta > Spionida > Magelonidae > Maea > Maea johnstoni. Next base: position 87,982,514 of record OZ012684.1, on the reverse strand, counting down.
TCCATGTTATAGACAATGGACAAGCTGATTGCTAATTATTACATAATTATCTCAGACACTCTCCAGATGCTTCTCCGTTAATATAACAGGAGTGATGAATGACATAAAGTTGCATAAAACATGATAAAGGAGTGCCTTTAAAACCCACACACATTAGGCATATTTCCTAAAAGAATGAAATTTGAAAGAACTTTTTTTTTAATTAATAAAATAATTGCACTTAAAGGCAAGAGTATTAAAACGGGAAAAAAGTGATTCACTCATTGAAGAACTCCTTATTCCATAAGAAATGTGACAAATCATTTTTTTAAAAATCACCAAAAAAATATCAATCCCCAATTTCATTCCCTAGAGAAGTTGAAAATAATACATTTCATTTAAAAATTGCCCAAAAATAATTTAATTTAAATAATTTAAGCAGGCTTTTCTTATTTATAAGAAAATGCCTTCCATGTGATGATTCTCTAAAGCCAGACGTGATATATTATGAGAATTGAATAAACATATACATTCATATGAGAACCTTACATGCATGGAAGTCAATTTCATTGAAGTGAGATAAACCCAACCATTACTTAGCTCATGTCTTAACTCTGATACCTGGTCTCACTCTTTCCTGGTCAATTTTACCAAATGAATTAGTACCAGGTAAAACCTTGTCACAATTAACTAGGCGGCTGGTTTTTGCTCTATATCAAGACATCTGCTTGCTAATAAATATCATACAAATAGTTCAAATATTTATCCCAATCTGTTTTAATCACCAATATATTTACCCACACCATAGATCTACCACTAGACCCGTGGCAGAATTGGGTTGATGTATCAATTTCCACAGTCTGACCACAGGTCAGTGGTAGACCCGTGGCAGATCTATGGTTGACCATTTCCACCATTCTACCACGGCTCTGTCATGTGTCTTCCATGATGTGTGGTAATAATAGAACGTGGTCACTGTTATGTGGCACTGCCTAGGTGATGTGGCCAGAATAAGGTATTTACATGGTAGACTCTAGGTTATAGACCAATCATTAGACACACTTGTACCAGAGAACAACCTAGTTTCTGCCACAATTGTGTGGTGCAAAATATTCCATTTTTTTCATTAGGGAGCTGATTCTGCTTGACAACTACTGGTATGTACATGCAGTTACCTGAAACTGTTAGCTAGACAACTGTGTGCACACGCGCATCTGAGTTAATAGGCAATAACTAATTAATTATTGTTATTTCCCATATTCGTAAACAGCATGCCTAGAATGAAGGACAGACAAAGCAACCAGTTCTTAATGCTGGATGTATAAATGTCAATAGCCTTCCAGAAATACAAATATACTAAAAAAGAAATCTGCCATTATTTTCCTAACTAGTATATAATTCATGACCTTTGCTATGCAGGCCCGGCATGGCTTCCTGGAAAATTATCAGTGCTTTTCACAGCCTTCAGTGCTACATGTACACTATAACAATGCCAATTAAAGTACCTGTTGCTCTGGAATCGATACGGTTCCCATTAACAGTATGGCCTGTAGCCAGCCCCACAGCAGGCAGAGGTGACCTTTCTACATGGTACAAGCACAGATAGAGGAACAGAGACTGAAATGTATTCCACTCTGGGTCGCAGTGTACTGTGAAGTTCTTTGGGTTAATTAACCCTTTCTAGTCTGGAGGTGCACATTGTCTAGTATTTATGAAAATTTTGATAGTTGTAACTTAGCTGAAGCAACATTTTGAGAAATAGTTAAAAAATGGATAATAATTTAATCAATTTTGAAAAGTTGACTTTAGATCACTTCCTGTCAACATCTAAGATGTTATGCTAAATCATTGTGGGATACCTGACGGTATAAGTATGAGATTAACTGCATTCATAATTTCATTAACCAACTACACTACCTAGTTTCTAAAGAGAAACCACATCACAATGAATCTGATATTTATCACCTGCTATGCTGTGGTTCTCAATGCTGATTGGTCAATCAGAGTTTGATCTGCGACAATCTCACACATTTCAAATGCCAATGCATCACTCATGAACTGCACAATTGACTGACAACAGTACCACTTGCCATTTCCTTGCGTTAGATGCAGGATCATGTGCCAGTTCCCAGGGAGAACACAGGAATAAATTCACAACACTCACAGCATATCATATCATACCAGTGCGTTCTGCAGCCTTTTGTTGTTCAGCAAGCCTTTACTTTCTTCATGGAACCAAATAATTCACAGGAAATTGGTGATTAACTGAAAGATCCAACCAGTAAAAGAACAGGTGATACATTTTATCCAGCTTCATGCATCAATAAAGATGACTATGAGTGGATATTATCATTACCATCATATTTTCAAACTGGTTGTAACGTATAATGTCATCACCTTAATTGTATGATAATTTCTACCTGGCTATTCAAATATCTGGTAGAAAAGAAAGAAATCTGCATATATTTCAGAAATGCATCTGCAATGTAGTGACTATCATTATGCACGCTCTACTGATTGATTGGATAATAATGGTTCAGTTTCACATCACGAGTTAAAGCCATATTTCTCTGAGCCATAAACTGTGAGGATTTGAACTCTCTGACAGTGAGACAAGGACTGAAATGGAGTATTTACACACAAAATATAATGGCCTTCGAAGACTTCCTCAGGTTCATGAGTTCCTGGACTAGTTATGTTTTTCTTTATATGTTTGATCTTAATCTTTTCCTATTCCAAAATGGTTGTGAAAAAATCAACAATGCTTCATTGACCTCTCTCAATGCTGGCTAGAACTTTTCTGCTGCAAACCATTAACTTTTACCCCACACACCAGTCCTATAATAGAATTGTACTAGTAATACAATTAATTTAAAAGAATTGTCGAGTACATGCACTCTGGCACTTTCAGCAATGTCTTAGTACCACAATTGAGTTACCCAATAGCTGCAGGGGATTCAATTGACAGATGACTCAACCCTTTGAACTCCAATTAGAGCCAGGGAATTTTCCTAATGGAATTAAGGCACCCAATTTCTTCCAAAACTCAAGATTGTCCCAACCATTCTCCTTGAGGAAGATGCATTGGAAAAATGTTCAAGATTATTCCTGCAGCTCACTATTGGGATAGAATTACATTGTGAAAATGCTTAAGTTTGATTGTCCTCTATAAGGATAGAATGGAACGGGGAAATTGTTCAAGACTGTCCATGCAGTTCTCTATTAGGATAAAATTGTATTTGGAAAATGTTCACTATGGGAATAGAATTGGAAAATCTTCAAGATAATATATCTTAAGACCTCTAAAAGGATAGAATGGCATTGGGAAAATCTTCAAGATTGTCCCTATGCAAAGCTCTATCAGGTCAAAAGAGCATTACATGGGGAAAATGTGCAAGATTGTCTATTTAGAGTTCTCTATGAGGATAGCACTGCAATGTGGAAAATATTCCGCATACCTGTCGTGCTGAACCTAATCAAAATGAATAGCACAATGGGCATCGCTCTCAGCTGACTCTCTGTAGACTAGCAAGGAGGGAAGATGTATTGCGAGTCACAGTGTAATGTGATTATAGGTAGTTATAGCCGCAGCTCGCCCCCGGGGTAGACCTGTTGATGAGAGTAAAGGTGAGATGTGCGTGCCCCGGGAGGTCACAATGGAAGCCAGCACCTGAGACTGCTCGGCTAATTAACGTGCAGTACCTTAGGATAGTGGCAAGATGAATACTAATGGGAGCAATTGAATGGCAGCAGGGATGTGTGCAATGTTGAGTGATTGGCAATAGGAATCTATACCAGAAGTAGAGTAAGAATTGCCAAAGAATCGCGCATATATATATATATATATATATATATATATATATATATATATATATATATATATATATATATATATATATATATATATATATATATATATATAGGAAGTGTCCCATTTTCTTCATATTTCCATGGATATTGGACTTTTTTCTGACTGCATATTCGGGTTTAACCTTATGCTGCTGGTGGCTTAAATTACAAAATGATGCAAAAAGCTGAAAAACAACCAAAACCCTGGCATATGGGTACTCATGTGAGAGTACTCAGCAAGAGCTTTCTAATGAATACCAAAATGACAGGGTTTAGATGGTTTTCAAAAATCTTTGGGTCCTTCTACGTGATTTGGATGAAAGAATTTAGCCACCGCATTGCACGGGTTAAAATGTTTGAATAGGGAACACCATTTTGTGAGCAGTAATGTTGAACCATCTCCTGAACTATGTAAAGTGATGGTCATTTTGGTACATTTAGTATGGAGAACCTACATCCCCAATATACATGTATGGCCTTTTTATTCTTTTCTATTCACTATTATGGGATAAAAAGTATTGAGTAGTTGTCCATCAATGTTGGAAATAGGATTGGAACCTAGAGTAATTCATTGTATACCTGATTGCCTGATTTATGGTTGGCCATAGAACAAACTTTCCCTGGAGATGAGAATTAACCCTTAAGCTGCTGGTGACTAATATGGCCAGTATAAAATGATGCAAAATAAATTGAGAAATTACAGAGACCCTGGCACATGGATAGTCATCTGAGAGTACTCCACGAGAACTATTCTATGAATACAAACATGACAGGCCTTAGATGGTTTACAAAAATCTTTGCGTCCCTGTGCTTTGGATTAAAGTAGCCTCAGCATTGGAAGGATTAACCCATTGGAGCCTGTGGTGGCCAAAGAAGGTATGCCTTTTTTAGGTGATATATCTCCTTGAGAAAAGATATTTTGAGAAATATCTAAAGGAGAAATGTTCTTCAGAACTTATCAAAAAACTATAACTAATAGTGTGTGAATTTGTCATGTATTGCTTTGTCAAAGGTAAAATTGATCCAGAAAAAAACAGGAATGTAGCTAGTCAAATGTTATCTAGAGGAGGGTCATTGAATAGGTTCTTATCAATACTTCGCTGAAGATGTGTTGGTCAAAAAGATCCATCAGAACATTGAAACCTTCTTTAGGTGCTATTATGCAGACATAATTTGGTTAAAGTATGGAATTTATTCTATACAAAAAACAGTTATAATAAGTAGGACTTTGGGAAATATTCAAAACTGCAAATGTATCATAGACCTCTGCAAATGTATCATAGACCCTGACAACACTTAATGTCATGGAAATCTCTAGCCATTAATCAATTAATTCCATATGTATTTTCAGAAGTATCATAGACCCTGATAACATTAATGTCAGGCAAATCTCAAGGCATTAATGGAGTAAGTCCGCTCTTCACTTGGCCTATGAACAGCTCAAGGAGATTTTGAGCCCTGCCGAATCATTTCCTAGCAAAAGATCAGCTTTATGCTGACTTCCATTTGGCGAGGCTTGAAATAGGACATGAAAGATGAGATTATACAATAATGCTGGGCAGGATTCTGGATGAGCTAACATGTAGGCAAGGCTGTAGTTTGAGTCATAGGTTAGTGAATAGATAGAATCAATAGACGGAATCACCGTAGCAAAAGGCCACACACAGATTTTAACCCACTGAGTACTTTGTAAATACAGAGATGATATTATTGCATCGAGGCACTTCAATTGTATTAAGGATAACATTAAATAAATCTTAGAATGATATTTTAAGTCAAAGTTTATTGAAACGATACCATCTATAGATGAAATTGTCATAGAAAAATGCCACATCCAAATTCATAATCCACTGAGTCCATCAAAGCACGAATGTCGATCACTGGATACGCAACTAGCAGATCTTGCTCAACATGCAGCCTCAGCATGACTTCTAGCTAGCTCAGGTGGTGACAAGAGCCATTAAAGAGATGCGTTCTGTACATCACATGTGTGTGAGCAACTTTCTCTATAATGTTAAAAAATATGTTAGCCCTCATCTGTCTCCTAATAATGTCACACTGAGGCGAGATTAGGTGTGTCCATGCAGGGCTTTAATTATAATGGGCTTTTTTGATATGATACTAATTGACTTTTGATATCATTTTTTGGTATTGAATTAAGTAGCGGTATCCCTATATATGACCCTGAAAGAGTTACAGAGTCAGATTGAGTATGGTAAAACATGAAGCCCGTGTGATGGACAAGATATCGAGAGTGAGGCGTTGCCTTCTCAGGCAGAGAGACTGTGCCACTGACAGAGAGCCAGCCTGTCGAGTAAATAGCACGACGTGCAGAAACAAATATTGAATTGTGAGCAATTGTGTGGAGAGTAGGATATCGCATCTCCAAATCAATTCAGCGGCTGTGTGCGATGCAGTTTACGGGACCTCGCGGCTTAAATTAATCACACCTCCAACAAATATTAGCCGGCTGAGGAATGCATGGCCCATCGCGTTCAAGGAGTTTCTTGTGGTGATAGTTCCGCCCATCTTCACTACGCTTACATTTTCTCACATATCAAAACTGTGCATTGCTGATTCCTATTATTCAGACACTCAAACATAAGGGCTATTTGATGAAACTGCCACTTAAACTGCTGGCAAATCTACTTGTTATGGTCCCCATTGCCAGACTGCCTGTAAAACTAACAATTATGGGCTAGAGTAACTGTTTAGGTCAGCATTAGAAAATGAGTAAAGATATAGTGTAGGCCCATTCTGAATCAGTAAAAAGGCTTTGATGAGGCTTATTTTCAAGAGGTTTATTCTGAACTAAAAGCAGTGGAAAGTGGGTATTTTGTGATAAAGATATGCTATTTATCTGAGCCATTAAAACTAATGATTCAGTGGCTATATAAACATGTTAACTTGCCCTATCCCCACCTCAATTAAGTGGAACAAAGCAGCCTAGCAATTTTGGCAAAATCTTTCAGACTAAAGCTAAATTTGAAAGATAGTTAAAGAATAAATGTTAATCAGAACATTACCAACAGCCCTCCTATAAATATTTTGTAAATCTGTCTTGATTTCAAAGTTATCGTCAAGAGTACGTGGGTTATAAGTAGTGTTACCAGCTTTAAAAGGCATTTACTATTACTGCTATACATTTGTAAAATAAGGTAGCACATTATTTAGAAAGAAAAGTAAAAGTTCACATTGGAGCCTATTTCAACCATGCTTGAAAACTATTTAGTTATTGCTTTCTTACATAACATCCTCATATTGGAAATGATACAAAAGATTACATGATGCTCGCTATTTGGTACTCTGCTTTTCAAAGGCAGGTCACCATGTACAATCTAGGCCTTAAGAACATAACTGAAGCTTTAAACTGATAATTTAGCAGCACAACTAAGAGAGGGTCATCCCAATCTTAATCAAAGGAATACTTCCTTTGATTCAATTCTTATATTTCACACAGTGTATCAATCTAGTGCATAGAAAGTAACACATACTATTAACACCTGGAAGCTAATATTGGAATTCAGGTCTTGATTGACAAGCCCAGGAAGGCAGATGGATATTAGAGCCTAATAACAAACCCTTTAGTACCATTTTATTTTATTTTCTGAGTCATTTTATTTTCTGTGCACTTACTTTCTACACATATCTTTTATATGATCCAGCTTAAGCAAGATCTGTATTCATAAGTGATTTCTCCATTTCCTCGGAGAATCACTAAGTAAATGACAGCAGGAAATATTCACATGCTGAGAGGTACAGAGGACCAAACACTAAAAGGCAACTTATCAAGAATACATGTAGCAGTCACCTTACACTTGCTCATTTCCTGCATAGGTGAGGATAGAGCACCTTGTGGCTTATCTTGGCTGTATGGAACCTTAGGACCGGAACCTTAACCCTTATATTGCTGATTGCTAATTTTGCCAATACAAAATGGTGCAAAAAACCTGTAAATTGACTGAAGCCCTGGCAAATAGGTACTCATCTGAGAGTAGTCATCGAGAGCTATCCAATGAATACCAACATGACAGGGTTTAAAGGGTTTTCAGATTTTTTTTTTGCATTCTTGTAATCTGGACGAAAGTAGCCTCAGCAGTGTAAGGGTGAAGTATGACATGTAGATGGAGAATACATCCAAAGACATGGCATCTATTATTGACTTCTCGCACTTGGAGGGATGGTATTGATGGAACTCAATAAATAACCAATGTCAATGAGATCCCTTGGGTAAATCCTATTGTTTTTAAAGCTTTTTCTTGATGAGAAGTTGTAGGAATTCTGCAGCAAAAATTTGGTGTTAGTGCTGTCATAAAGCACCTTCAGTTTCAGCCAAATGTGAGAGGTGAAAGAATTGTAAACATCATTACCTTGGGATAACAAATTCCATCAATCCTCAAGTATCCTGCCAAACTAACCCTTGCATGACTAAAGCACCAAAAACACACAACCATTTGGAATTGAAAGTACTCTTTTTCTTTTAGAAAAAAGTGACATTTCTCATTATAATTCATAAATCACTAAAATTCCCTAAGAAATTATCATAACTGGTACTTTTCCCAGTGGTCAAAAAAGTATAACCACTACTAACATTCTACCACCAATTAAAGTCATCTATTTGCAACTCTCACAAGATTAAATACATGTTAGTCCTTCACTAATGGAACTGACCAGAAGCTACCAGCTGACCATGATAATATATTATATTTCATTTTATTTTAATTTTTCACTTACCATAGCTCTTTATTAATTGTATTTCATCAGACAATCTTGTACACAACATTATTTAAGGAGCAATAAATAAAATCTTGAATGTGCATATACTTTCACTCTTTTACCACAGGAAGAAAAGATGGCTTCCCGCATCGATGGAGTTTATTTCATCTGATAAATATGCATTCCTCCATTTTTCATATGCAAGTATTCTGTCTTTAAAATAAGGCAATTACTCCAACAAATTTGAGACTTCAGCTAAGAAATGTGTTGAGAGTTTTTCTCTAAGTTGGCGGTGATGGCAAAATAATAGGTGATAAATGTAACCTACTCGCTCTACGTTCCTGAGGATAAATTGACAGAAGGTGATGAATTGACAATCTATAATGAATATGAGCTGGTATATGGTAGAATTAATGGGTAATTATATGAACCATCTTGTTATCCTGACAATATTCTGGAGAGCTGATTACATACCCATCAATATTTAATCTTGGCAATATCAGAGAAAGGTTTAGCATTATAACAAAAAATGTAAGTTAAATGCACTTCTGAAAAAAAATCTATTTTTTATCTTCATTGATTTTCTACATATTTCTCAAGCAATTTTTATTTCACAAGATTGTGAAATAAAGATTGCTGAAGATTGCATATTGATCATTTCCACAACATCAATGGGCAGATCCTGAAATTTCTTCATTGCAATTAATTGGAATTTCCAAAAACAAAAAAGAAAACACCCAATTGAGTTCACAGCCTTCAGAATGTCCCTATTCTATTAATCAAATTTGGTATTCTATACAGATTGGCAGCAGCTTGACATTCCAATAATTATACCCTTCCTCCATCAAACATTAAATACAGCACCGCAATATCTGAGGCTTTAAGCTATATCCTTTAAATTGCCATCTGGTAATTTGATTAGCAAAGATAACAGCGTCAACATTCAGAATTAAATGTCAAAACGGAATACAAATAGTTTTTTTCTGAGGTGGGAAGCAATATCATTACCATGGAACAAGCGTTCTCACAGACTGTGCCATGTACTCTTGTAATAGGGAAAATGCCAAGGGGTTAATTAGGTGCATGGTGGGGACTATTTGTCATCCAGGGTAGGGGACCTGTTTGATCTGCGCTGAGATATTGCAATCAAGGAGCCTTGCTGATGCATAGTGTTTACTGCACAAGCTCCTGACGATGCTCATTTTTCAGGCCTTATCTGTACCCTAGCAGGGGGTACTCCTAAAGCCCGGTCTACTCAGGGCAGCTAACTACTCAGTGGCATTAGGGTGATAGCAATACATCAAGCGCCTCAATAAATACCTCTAAAAGTTTCAGGTTTGTTCACACTTTAATGCCTGGAACTGACCCCTTAAAATTAATCAACCAATTCATAAAAAGTAACCTCTAACATCAGAAGTTTCTCTTATTAACATTTTCATGCCTGGACATCCCATTAAAAATGACCAATCACTTTAATAAAGAATCTCCCTAAAAGTTACAAGTTCATTAACATGTTCATGCCTAGAAAAGACCCCTTAATACTTGATCAACAACATGAATAGAGGTAGCTGCTAAAAGCACAAGTTTCATGCCTGGATCTCTCGCTAAAATGTTCAATCACTAAACCAACGAAAAATACTCCCAAAAATTTACAACTTTATTAACACTTTCATGCCTAGAACTTAATCAACTATTTCAATAAAATACCTTCCGAAAGTTCAAAATCTACTGATTTTTTATGCCTAAAACTACGGTGAGATTGGTGGTTGCAAAAAGTAACCTTTTATTGTGTAAAAATCAATCCTTTATGTGATTCAATACATAACCTTATACGCCCTAAAGTATCTTTGACACTGGAAAAAGCAACCCTTTTATTTGCAGTGTAAAAATCAAATTCACTTCTTTGTATCATGCGACAGGATTGCAATACCCAAGAGGAGGCCATCACTTGACATTCTGCTCAGACAGGTTTCATAGATGGTTCGAAATATCATTTCAGTTGCTCTATGAGAAAGAAAATTGAATCTTCTAGAGTTGGTATTAACCCATCAACCTCGCTGCAGCCCAAACCAGCCAGACAACAGTCACGGTGAAATCAGGCAAAAGCATATTTGGGGAAAAAAAACTGATGTAGAAATGTTTACCACATCAATACCAACAACTCTCCTTCAAATATTTTTTTTAATATTTAGTAATCCCAATGTTATTGTCAACTTAATCAAAGATGCAGACGACATCCTGAAGCAATGCATGTGTTAAAAGGCTGCCAGAGTCGCCTACGTGCACAGAAAGGAAACCTTTTCCTTCATGATTACTGCGGGCCCCTAGCGTCTCTGATAATACACATCTCTAAGGCCACAGCTGCCCCTCACACACTCTGAAGGAATTTGATCTACAGTTCATTAAATATTGAGTTTGAGGGGAATGCTGAGTGTGTATCCCAATTGAATTGGGGAAGTTTAAAAGGAATTGAGAGTGCATGCAATAACTTACATTATTCACAGCCCTAAGCTAGAATTTTAGAGCGATATCAGGCACCAATAGATTCCATAAGGCCCTTTTGGGTATCACCGAAATTTATTAAATGTAAGGCCTAATTCTATAGAATTTGTATAGAACTTTATTATATCTGACATCATTTTTTTTAGAAAAAATCGGGAAATTTTATTTGCCTCTTACCTTAGGGAGAAGGAAATGTTTAGAGTATCATCCCACTTTGACACTTTGAGGGCCGTATCATATGCTTGAGTATCACACAGTTACAATAAATCTTGTAGGAAGGTTTGAACCAAATTGATTAAACCACTCATGTCTTGAAATGGCTTGACAATTGATTTCTGCCCTACGATACATTTGAAAATGACTTTGCCGAAAAAGATTTGTTTTCTGGTATAGTTTTCTTTTGAATATTTTCTAAATATACTTCCAAGATATTTCCAATATACATGTAGTCAATTATAGGTGCTACAAGCATTGATGGCTAATTGGGATAATTTTGGAATATCTAAGTTTATCTTGAGATATGTTGGAGCCTCTCATGAAATAATGTTTCCATGTGTTTACAGAAGATGATCCATACATCACATGAGAGGGTTTCACACATGAATATCAACATGAAGTGTACATCTGTCAAGATATCTGAGAGCATGTAAACTTGCATGATGAATTCATTTCATATAAACATCCATAGCTCTATTTATGTCTTATTTAGATACTGGCTGGGCAAATAATGCCTCCAACTATTTCTGTGACTGAGAATCAGCAGAGGACTAAGACCCAAGTCGTGGCAAGCATTGCTTTACATTAGCTACTGCTCCTGACACTAGACTTAGGCATGCATGATTGCTCAGGCTGCGACCCATGGTGCGTTCCCCTAATCTAGTGCATAAATATTATATGACCTCTAAGCAGCACTGTCAAACCGGCAACCCTGCTCACTGCCTTGATTTGCCTTGAGATGCACCACCAATATTGGCCCGAATAACTGCATTATGCACAGTAATGCCCGATGTGTTGATCTCACACAAACTGCTTGATGTGACAAAACACATTGATTAGGTATGCCAGCAGTGGTAAAAAAGATTGCCACAAGACCCTTCTCATTGCCTTGATATGCTTTGAGATGCACAGCCAATTGGCCCGAATTACTACAGTATGCACAGTGATGCCTGATCTTGCTTCTGTTGATCTCACACATACTGCTTTGTGATAAAATACATTGTTTAGGTATGCAAGCAGTGGTAAAAAGTTTGCCACAAGAAAATGTTGGTAACCCTTCTTATTGACTTGATATGCACAGAGGTAGATTGTCAATTGGCCCTTATCACTAGAGTTGTGAACAAACTATAACGCCTGCTCTTGCTTTTGTAAATCTCACACATACTGGCGAAATACATTGTTTAGGTATGCAAGACAATGGTAAAAGGTTTGCCACAAGAACATGTTGGTGACCCTCTCAATGGCTTGGTATTAACAGAGGTAGACTGCCAGCATAGCTAGCAGGACATTCAGACACCCAAAACCTCAAACATCACCCCTCAGGACACCCAACTTATGTGAGTAATTCCTCAAAATGTTATTTTCAAACATATAATTGAATTTCTTTTCACCCTATTATACATCCTTTGACATTCTATAAGGATATTATGCCTTATTGCAGAAATTCAGTTCATGTTTAAGCACATGTTTACGGTAGTAATCTGAGTATATTGCGGTCACCCTCAAAAAATAGGATGCACCAAAATTTCAAAGTTTTTGGCACCCAGTTTCTAAATCCTGGCTAAGACCCTGACTGTAAATTGTCTCTTATTACTACAGTGTGCACAACAATGCCTTCTCTTACTTTTGTTAATCTCACACCTACTGGAATAATACATTGTTTAGTTACATATGCAAGTTTGCCACAAGAAAATGTTGTTGACCCCCCCCCCCCCCCCCCCCCCCTTACTGCCTTGGTACATTACACAGAGTGAGACTGACGGTTGTCTCTATAATTACTAGCGTCTGCACAATAACACAATAACAGAAGCAGTGGTAAAGAGTTTGCCATGAGAAACTGTTGGTGACCCTCTCATGATTGCCTTGATATGCACAGAAGTAGACTGACAAATGGCCTAATTACTAGAATATGCGCAATAACAGCAGCTCTTGCGTCTGTTAATCTTCAGGCAATATACATTATTAAGCCACGCAAAGAGCTGCTAAAAAAGTTTGCCGTAAGAAATGAGTAGTAAACTCATGCATGGTTAATAAGACAAGAAAAGTCCCTGAGATAAAATGTTTCTGCTTTATGATGTATTGCGCCTAGTTGTTTGTAAGGGTAAATGTGTTTATTATTCATATAGAGGGGGATATTTTTCATGGTGTTTTGAGCTACTAGAATCTTTTCAGCAACTTACATTTATTCATACCTAAAGGTGCACTAACTGGCATTTTTCACACCTACGCAGATATTAGGCAGTTATAAGTTGCATATAAATGACAGTCAGTGTTTCACTTTTATCAATATTGTTATCAATATTATCATCATTATTATTATTATTATTATTATTATTTTCATAATTATTTTTATCTTTATCATTATTATTATAATAAGTATTATTTGTATCATTATCATCATTATTGTCATCACTATCATTACCATTAACATCATCATTATTATTATTATCATTATTATTATTATTATTATTATTATTATCATTATTATTATTATTATTATTATTATCATAATTATCATTATTATCATTACTATTATTATTATTATTATCATTATTATTATCATATTTATCATTTTTGATTTACCAGTCAGAGTACAATTTTGGATATTTTTCTGTCCATGGAGGGCAATCTGGGATTGGAGGGGTTAATCAGTATTTCATTCAAAAGCACTCAATTCTAACTTGAATTCCTCTCCTGCCTCGAGGTTCCACTCTCCTCTGGGTAGGCACAGGCCAATGCGGCCACCGCTCTCTGATAATGGACTTAATATTCCACTTCCAAATGTGCCGCCCTTTAATGGATTATCCCGTCTGGACGAAAGTAGCAATGGAATCTCTAAAAAGTCATCCGTCAATTCTGGTTAGTCCAACAAAGCGTGCTGCTATTGTGCGACCTGCTCAGCAATTCTGGTCACAGAGCTCGATCGGTTTCAAGTTGATGACTTTTTAGGAATCAAGCTAATGGCATTCTCGGGATGCACTGCTGTGCTGGCCGCTGACAAAACTGCAAACGCTTTTTTTCCGAGAGAAAAAAGTTTAGGAGAAACTTCAAGCCTGTTATAAAAGGATACAACTAGTTGGTAAATAAAGATCCTTGTCAGTATCAATCTATACTCACTACATGGAAAAAAGGGAAAACATCTTAATATGAAAAGGTCAAATTTATTAAAGGCATGCAATGAATGAATTGAATGAATGAATGACATCCGAGAAAGCTCTTCTTCAGACTCGACTCACTCGAAGCGAACAGCAAGGATTTCTTACTTAAACTCATGATTTACATACCTAAAGCAACCTCTATCGGGCAAGAATGTGGCCTAAAGTCAGGGTTGCCATGGCACCATGGTAAATATTGGGCTCCTGACAATAAACATTTTAAAAAGTATTGTTAGGATCCCAATACAGGATTAATATTGGGCTCCTAACAATGAACATTGTAAAAAGCATTTCTAGTATCTCATACAGTCCAGTACAATAAACAAATTGACCAAACAGCAGCAAGATTCAGAGTTGAGCCGATGATAATGTATTGTATTGTTAGAGATTAGAAATATAAAATTGACTAAATTGCTACCTGGATGTCTCTGCACAAAGAACGTTTGCTATTTATTAGCGAAATTTCTGAAGGCAACAGCGCTTAATTCATCAAGATTGGGTCCCTGGGAGACAGGCAGTATCATAAAAATATTGTTATGGTGATATATTGTTAAAGAAATATCGATATTGTATTGTATAGTGAAAATGTGGAAGGTTCAATCCTTATCTGACTGAGACATTTTAAAGAGAACTGTAGACCTGAATGGGTTAAAACCCACCTGTCAGTAAGCACCCCAATCCCCAGGTAGTTTGTGTGGATGATAATGTAAGTGACAGGGAGCAGCAAGTAATAACGTGAGTTTCCTTACGGGTGAAGCACTTTCCCTGATAGGAAAATGATCATCATGATGTGCGCGTAGAAGCTGATATGACAGATTGGATGAAGAATAATGGCCTATTGTCTTCCCTCCAGGCAGCTGGGATAAACTATGAGAAATCACACCCTGCAGGGACTTAACCCTTATGCTGCCATTGGCTGATTTGGCCCATACGGAATGATGCAAGATCCTGAAAAATGGTTAAAACACTGACACATGGGTACTCATCTCAGAGTACTCAGCTAGAGCTATCCAATGGAAACCAATATGACATAATGACAGGGTTTGGATATTTTTCAAAAATCTTTGCGTCATTATGCTTTGAACAAAAGTAGCCTTAGCAATTTGGGAGGGTTAACAAATTACCATCTGAAGCGTACACTTGGTCAGACATTTATGGAAATAGTCTAAAAGAAATATTTGACTAAAAGTAGCTGCAATATTACCAATATTACCATACTCCAAATGACATGAAATAGGTTAAAAAAAACATTCATCACTGCATTGCCTAAAAGGTGGAACTCCAAAAATGTTTGTGCATTTTAAGAATCAACACAAAAGATAAGACTAAGATTTGTTTGGTGTAATACATTATACACTAAAAACTATGGTTATTCAAACAGCATTTGCAATAATCTTTATTTGCCAAATTATAACAGAAAATAAGGAGTTTGTGCCCTGGGTTCCAGATTTGAGGGAAGGGATCCTAAAAATAAAACCAAATTTTCTAAATGAAGTTTTTGCAGAAATAGCTAAAAAAAATACATTACCAGGGTGTAACTGACATTCTAAAACTAAGGTCCCAGACTGACTCAGATATAAAAATGCACATAATTTGAATAAAAAAATAAAATAACTGTAATATTTGAATAATGCACTTCTTTAAATCAAATTACAACAACAATATATCTCAAACATATCACAGTATTTTGTACAAAAAATACTTGATTTTTGATACTATGGCACATGCACCAATTCACAGGAGCACCCCTTAGGGCAGTGAAAATGCTTACACATATAGATGGCTGGCTTAACGCACACTGACATATGTCATTAGGCCAATAATGCCTGCCAAACCAGGCTTAACCACGAGTTATTCAGAGGGGACTTCTATGTGCAGGAAATGTGGATGTTTTCTGACAGCAATGGTTAACTATTAGGAAGTGAAGGGGCCCCTTAATCCCATTCAAATCTGGAGCATTACCATACGGTTCGATGATTAAATGCACACACACACATACACACATATATATATATATATATATATATATATATATATATATATATATATATATATATATATATATATATATATATACATATATATATATATATATATATATATATATATATATATATATATATATATATATATATATATATATATATATATATATATATATATATATTAGTTACACCCTGCTTAAAAGTGTGGTTCGATCTGTTATCACCTGCTCTGCTGGAATTCTCTATGCTTATTGGTCAATAGGTGTTACACCTGGATCCATTCACACTTTGTAGATTCAATATATCAAACAGCAGAATTCAATATCGAACGGCAGAATTCAATATTACCACTTGGTCACCAGCCTCGTTCTGACGTTCTGAAGTTATTTAAAAATTTTACATGTACTTGTTATTTTTTCTTATCAGGAAAGAGCAGGTGATAAATTCGAACTCTTGAAAAGGAACCCAACAGAAGTGAATTGAGACAAAGAACTCAGAAGAGTTTGGGCTTCTAGTAAAATCAGGATTAGGGAGGGAATTAGGAAAACATATTTCTAAATTAAATGAATAAATCATTACATTTCTGAAACTAATGCATGTGACTGTTTCAGGTATTTTGTAGTTTTTTTATTGGGATATTACTGAATTAACACAAGAATATATTACAGCTTAGAAATTTACAATAACCCAATGGTTTGTGGTAATTGGTAAAACCTGGAAATGGAAAAACATATTAATAATAATTACATTTTCATACTTCTTTAAATTAGTAAATTATTTTATTTGATTGAGCAGTAGGCATTTAATTAGGGATGGGGATCGTTGAGAATTCTACGGTTCGGTTCGTTTCTCGGTTTTGCTTCTACGGTTCGGTTTTATCACGGTTTCCTAAAGGGTTTATATATGACATTTCTTGGATAAGAAACTACGCAATGGAATACATGGCTGAACTTGCCTGAACTGGAAAGTTCTGGAAAGTTCCTATATACTAGCTCCCTGGCCACTTTCTCTACGCTCAGAAGGCTTCTGAGCATTGTGAAAGTGGGCAGGGTACCAGACTTGAGAGATTTTGAAATGGCTGTTTGATCGTCGCGCTTGGCAGACATTGTGAGGCCAGCGAGGAGGTAGGTGCTGACAGTTTTATTATGCCTCCAGGAACCCTGTGCATGCATAGAAAACCGAACCGTGTAGAGGAAGGTCCGGTTTTTGACTGGTTAACCGCAATGCTCAGGCCGGTATCACATATGAACCGGTCCCCGGTTCCCATCCCTACATATAATAAAGCAAATATGGCACTTTGGTTTTGTGCAATATCAATTCTTATTGCACTCTGAAAAATTGATCATTTTTCAATAAAAAACTGATATTGCACTCATCCAAGTGCCATATTTGTATAATATCCACCCAAAGGCACAGGCCTGTATCCAATAAGGCGGCATGCACAGACCCCTGGGGTGCAGCTAGAGAGAGGACTGCAAATACCGGCCTTCTAGCAATTTTTTTCCTAACTTTCTACTCATATGTGTGCGCTTATTGGATGAATAAAGTATGTTGAAAGGAAAATTGATTGAACTGAACTCAAATATGCTTGTTCTGAATTATTCAAGGCCATTTACATATCTTATATACAGTGGGTTAACCCTTCCAATGCTGAGGCTACGTACTGTCGTCCGTAGTACAAGAACGCAAAGATTTTTGAAAACCATCTAAACCCTGCCATGTTGGTATTCATTGGAAAGCCCTGGCCGAGTACTCTTAGATAAATACCCATGTGCCAGGGTTTCAGTCATTTTTTTTAGGTTTTTGCATCATTTTGTAACAGCCAAATTAGCAACCACCAGCAGCAAAAGGGTTACGTCATTCAAGCATATTTCCCATGTAAAGCTCATGGTGTGGGACAATAACCGCCATCTGCTCAGCTCATGAAATAGGCAAACAGCAAATAGCATACAGCTAAAAGGATCAGCCTACTAGCCTAACAGCAATAACACCCTGATTAATAACCTATCAGCTGACAGATGACCAATCTCTCCCTCAAGCTTCAAATATGAAACAGCTCAATTCATCATGTTAGGTTTAGCATTAGCATTCTATTATGGCATTGTGAGAAAGTAACATCCTATCTGGAGGGACTGTTAGGTTGCAATATTTCAAAACACCATTAACAAACTGGCTATATAATGATTACGCTTCAATTTTGCTTTGGGCAGAATTGTTTTGAGTTGTGTTAGGACAACCAAAATGCCTATAAAAAGGACCTGTCATTCTGATTGCATTTGATCACATTGTTAAACTGGTTTGGCTCTGTTTTGTTGGGCTTAATGTTGATTTTAAGCCCTTTAGGTAATATCATGATGAGTTAGAATGTGTAACCCAGAAAGGGGAAGAAATACAATTCTCTATACTTGAAGAGTCCTAAAAAGGAACAATTAAATTGCAAGGACATGGTGCCTTAATAGACAACACTTTAATACAGTTGCAGGTTTATATAGTGACCAGGCCAACCTGCTTATAAAGTTCTAGCAGGACCTAAATGTATAACACAAGAATGCAATATTGATTACCACTAGACCTTGGTGGAACCCCCACCCCAAAACCTGTCTTAGGCAACAGGAACTAAATATCAGTACTGTAGTCACCTACAAGTCACTAACCCTTACAGAAAACGCCATCTCTTTACCACCATCCTGACATGTTTCCACCACCAAACCCGTGGCAGATGTGGGATGACGTTCCAATTCACATGTCTTGACCACTGGTCACCGGTAGACCAGTGGCAGGCATGTGGTGGTGCATTGCCACTACTCCACCACCTTATTACCCATATTAACCACAACGTGTGGTTAAAAACCACTAGCATATCCAACCACAGGTAGGGGTAAAGTAGGGGCATGAGCATGGTATTCAAAGGGTACACCGAGTTATGCTATTAGCCACATATAGATGGCAGCACTAGTTCATTTGTGACCATGAGTGCTTTGGGTTATGCCACTAGCCACATATAGATGGCTCCACCGGTTACAAATATGGACAGGGAGGGACGCCCCTATGGGTGAGCCAACAAACAGGGAAGGACACCCCTATGGCTGATCCCTCTAGCATGGAGGGACACCCCTTTGGCTGAGCCAACTAGCAGGGAGGGACTCCCCTATGGCTGATCCCTCTAGCAAAGAGGGACGCCCCTATGGGTGAGCCATTTAGCAGGGAGGGATGACCCTATGGCTGATCCCTCTAGCAAGGAGGGACGCCCCTATGGGTGTGCCAACTAGCAAAGAGGGATGACCCTATGGCTGATCCCTCTAGCAAAGAGGGATGCCCCTATGGCTGATCCCTCTAGCAGGGAGGGATGCCCCTATGGCTGAGCCCTCTAGCAAGGAGGGACGCCCCTATGGGTGAGCCAACTAGCAAAGAGGGATGACCCTATGGCTGAGCCCTCTAACAAGGAGGGACGCCCCTATGGCTGAGTCCTCTAGCAGGAAGGGATGACCCTATGGCTGAGCCCTCTAGCAAGGAGGGACGCCCCTATGGCTGATCCCTCTAGCAGGGAGGGATGCCCCTATGGCTGAGCCCTCTAGCAAGGAGGGACGCCCCTATTGGTGAGCCAACTAGCAAAGAGGGATGACCCTATGGCTGAGCCCTCTAACAAGGAGGGACGCCCCTATGGCTGAGTCCTCTAGCAGGAAGGGACTCCCCTATGGCTGATCCCTTTAGCAAGGAGGGACGCCCCTATGGCTGATCCCTCTAGCAGGGAGGGATGCCCCTATGGGTGAGCCCTCTAACAGATCCTTCTACCAAGGAGGGACGCCTCTATGGCTGAGCCCTGTAGCAGGGAGGGACGCCCCTATGGCTGTGCCGTCTAGCAGGGAGGGACGCCCCTATGGCTGTGCCCTCTAGCAGGGAGGGACGCCCCTATGGCTGAGCCCTGTAGCAGGGAGGGATGCCCCTATAGCTGATCCCTCTAACATGTTGGGATGGACACTCTTTAGTACTCACAATACAGTTAGTACTCTTTTGATAGTATTCAGCGAGTACTTTCTAATGAATTCCAACATGGCTATGTTCAGATGTTTTTTAAAAATCTCTGCATCCTTGTGCTTTGGGTGAAATTAGCCTCAGCATTGAAAGGATTGATCCATTAATGTCTCTAGGTTGTTAGGCATTCCAACTATTTTGGTAA
The DNA here is from genome assembly GCA_963942565.1 of Maea johnstoni. Lineage (NCBI taxonomy): Eukaryota > Metazoa > Annelida > Polychaeta > Spionida > Magelonidae > Maea > Maea johnstoni. The sequence goes on along the minus strand of OZ012684.1, from coordinate 87,961,935 downwards.
TATCTTTGTGACCAGAAAAACCTGTGGAAAATATTTGAAGGGGAGATGTCGGTTAGAATCCCACCCATAATGATACATGAAATATATCACAAATTTATGCCTAAATTAAGTTATTTAGGCCAAAATAAAGTCATCTAGGCCAAAATATCCAGAGGTTCAGACAACACCTGTCAGGCGAAGGGATGGACACAATAGGGGTTTCTGATCTGGCGCATCAGCGTAAGGTCACGAGGGAACAAGGACGAATTAGGGCTCTCATATCATTTATGTTACAGAGAAACATGTGTGCCATCATCATCTGAACATGTGCAGAGCACAAATTTTGGGCTACTGGTTGAGGCTAGCCTGTTCAGGTTGACCGGCTTGTTTCATATCCACTTGTTTTTATTTATCTAAGATGTAAACGGATACAAGAGCCCTCATGGTCTTTGTTTCTTAATGACATCACAGCAGAGAAATACATCCCCTTGATCCGCAACCCCATAGGCACAGCATGCTAGTACCAACGGTATGTGCGCCTCGGGTTACGCAGTGTAACCTGGGGAAGTATTGGTCACGTGATTGGTTTCGCGGCAATTTCAGTCTGACCCAGGGCCTGTGAAACCAGCAGGCAGCCAATCCTGGGGTACACATGTTATCTATGACTCATAGTGGTGTGAGGCAGCGAAATTTGATGACGCATGCACAGTGCCCACTCCCTGTCTACTACTCCCAGATCACAGTAAGACTAGATTTGGCAAGATTATCCAGGGTCCAGTTTCCATGGCTGTATTATGGGTCTATGGTAATTAGTATGTGGTGATCAATCCATGTTTTATTCATCTAAGACAAAATTACCATGAAAACAGGTAATATTGGTACATTTCTTGATGTTTACCTATAGCAGTTTCAGTCAATACCCTCAAAGAATACTTGTGGGACGTTTGCAGTTTCTACTCAAGTATAATTTTTTAGAGTCAGATTCAAGAAGTTATCCCTATCTGAAAATGGTGTTCAGCCTGATGTCCACCCTCAGTCATTGGTATCCCCCAAGGGGAAGTCAGACAGGTCACTACCTGACCTGTCTGTTGCACCCTGCTGGGAGGAAGCAGGAAATTGGATTACTTACCTGATAAGCACAAGACAGGGTTGGTGCCAGGTGCCTGACCTAGATTCTAGGCTGACCAGAGTAGACTATTCAAACCTCACACAAACATTCTTTAAAGGTTATTGATTATAACTGCTTTAAGTAAATTAAGCTTATGGAATGTACCAATAGTGCCTGATTTTAGAGAAATTTTATTGAAAGATGACGGAAATGGGATATTCTCATTTGGCATATTTTTCTCTGCAGCAATGTATATATTTTTGGAAAATCTAGTTCTTAGTGCCATGGTGTTTATGATGATGATAATGATAAATTTGACCTCTAGACCTTTAAGCTATTCATGATGATGATAATGGTAATAAAATTGACCTCTATACCTTGGCTATATAGTCATGATGATGATGATGATAATAAAATTGACTTCTACACCTTAGCTATATTCATGATGATGATGATGATGATGATGATAATAAAATTGACCTCTACACCTTAGCTATATTCATGATGATGATGATGTTGATGATGACAATGATAAAATGGACTTCTGCACCTTAGGTACATTCACAATGATGATGATGATAAAATTGACTTATACACCTTGGCTAGATCCATGCTGATGACGATAAATTTGACCTCTACACCTTTGATAGCTATATTCATGATGATGATGATGATGATGATAAAATTGACGTATACACCTTGGCTATATTCATGCTGATGACGATAAATTTGACCTCTACATCTTCGATAGCTATATTCATGATGATGATGATGATGATAAAATTGACTTTTACACCTTGGCTATATTCATGATGACGATGATGATATCGACGATGATGATGACGATGATAAAATTGACTTCTGCACCTTAGCTATATTTACGATGATGATGACAATACCGATTGATGATGACGATGATAAAATTGACTTCTTCACCTTAGCTATAGCCATAATGATAATGACAATAATAAAATGGACTTCTACATTGTAAGGCCCAGTCACGCTATGGTCCGACTATCGCACGATTTTAAAATCGGCAGGGCGGACTTGAATTTTCACCTATCGGCTCTGTCTGAAAAGTCGGTACTGGGTTAAGATTGTGTATGCCGACTTTTTAGACGGAGCCGATAGGTGAAAAAATTGAGTCCGACCTGCCGATTTTTAAATCGTGCGATAGTCGGACCCTAGTGTGACTGGGCCTGTAGCTATATTTATTATGATGATGAGGATGATGATGACATAGATAAAATTTACTTCCACGCTATAGCTATATTCACAATGATGATGATAATACTCAGCGAGAGCTATCCGAATACCAACATGACAGGGTTTAACTGGGTTAAGATCGTATATGCCAACTTTTTAGACGGAGCCGATAGGTGAAAAAATTGAGTCCGACCTGCCGATTTTAAAATCGTGCGATAGTCGGACCCTAGTGTGACTGGGCCTGTAGCTATATTCATTATGATGATGATGATGGTGATGATGATGATGACAGAGATAAAATTTACGTCCACGCTATATCTATATTCACAATGATGATGATAATACTCAGCGAGAGCTATCCGAATACCAACATGACAGGGTTTAAATGGTTTTCAAAAATCTTTGAGTCATTGCGCTTTGAACAAAAGTAGCCTCAACATTGCTGATATGTTGTTGAATAAAGTATATTTTGAATGATATTGAAGGAAAAACGTTACTTAGATCCTAACCTAGCTCTTTTGAAATATTTCAAATAAATTTGTCTATAATCAGATGTTATGGGGTGAAAGCTTCATTCACCCTTCCAATGCTGAGGTTACTTTCATCCAAAGGACAAGGATGCAAAGATTTTTGAAAACCATCTAAACCCTGTCATGTTGGTATTCATTGGATGGCTCTCACTGAGTACTCTAAGAAGAATACCCATGTGACAGGGTTTCAGTTATTTTAAAAGTTTTTTTGCATCATTTTTGTTTTGGGCAAATTAGCCTGCCGCAGCATAAGGGTTATACCTGTACCAACCAAAAAGACCTGACTTGGTCGTTGAAATCATTCTTCTTAACCCATTTATGCCTGTAGCCCCAAAAACTGCATGGCTATTTTGGTGATAATCTCTTTAACAAAATCACTTATCGTGAAATATCTAAAGGAGAAATATGAGCAGAAAACAAAAAGCAATGTTCTGCAAATATTTAAGTAAAAAAGTTAATTGTATCGTTACCTACAACTTTCAAATACATTTTAAAAATTAATGCCTCATCCTCAGGTCATGTTGAAAGTGTCGGAGCAATTGACATCACAACTCTAAGCATGGATAAGTCAAAAACATATGTATCTGGAGTGAATAAATAATCTGACAACATTTGACATAACTAATAAGATAAATTGAGAATTATTTGAAGAGCACTAGTTAAACTAAACACGAATAATAACTCTCAGTCAATTACCTTAAGTACTAAATATTAACCTTTCCAATGCTGAGGCTATACTATCATCCAAAGAACAAGAATGCAAAGATTTTTTGAAAACCATCTAAACCCTGTCATGTTGGTATTCATGGGATTGCTCTTGCTGAGTACCCATATGCCAGGTTTCCATTACAGGAAATAATCAAATAGATAACCGTCTCTGGGACGGTAACAGGCTATGCATCCTGTCATTCGCACTCCCCAGAGAACGCTACCCACCTGGCAGGTACTGGCATGCAGGTCCTTATCTATATGGGTCAAATGCGGCCAGCTAGTAGCAGTGTAGGAGGGAGTGTTGATGCAAGATTTAGACAGTCATACAGATTTCACTTGCAGCAGAAAATTGAGTATAAAAGCGGTTTTAATGGAAATGACTACAAAAAAAGTGGTGTATTTAGGTTAGGAAGTTAGGTTAGGAAGACCTCTACACTTTCCGGCGTGCAGCTTAATATGGGAGTTTTAGCGAGCTCTTGAGGGTTGAAAGTTGTAACTAGTGACTCTAAAAAGTTTATGATGATGATAATGATAAAGTTGACCTCTAGACCTTTAAGCTATTCATGATGATGATAATGATTATAAAATTGACCTCTTTACCTTGGCTATATAGTCATCATGATGATGATGATGATAAAATTGACTTCTACACCTTAGCTATATTCATGATGATGATGATAATAAAATTGACCTCTACACCTTAGCTATATTCATGATGATGATGATGTTGATGATGACAATGATAAAATGGACTTCTGCACCTTAACTATATTGACGATGATGATGATGATAAAATTGACTTGGCAAAGATTTTTTGAAAACCATCTAAACCAGGGACTTCCATACTAAACGGGATAGGCAACGATAAGCGCCCCTATTGGCTTGCAATAGAGAGGCGAGCGGTCTCGCCAGATCTCCAACCTCCGCGAGATTTCGCGCGGATCTCGCGCGAGATTTGAAACTGCCATGATACTGCTGTGAGTGTGATGGTGGTCTGTGATTATAGCAGCAGTGCAATCACTGCATAATCAATGGATTTACCCTTTCCTGACATTTGTCACTTGCGGACATGAAGGTGAGTACCGTTTGAATACCTTAATCAATTCAATACAAGTAAATATAATTGCAATTAACGAATGTTTGATGTAAGTGGACAGCTCGGAAGATCGCCTGCTCTACATGTGACGGGTTGTAGAATGAACTTCTAATTCTCCAAATTCGCTCCTCATTTGTACTTATTGAGCTCAGAAACCAACAACTCTTTGTTGGTATAAACCAGCAGATATAATAAAAAAGGAATCAATCCAACCCGAGAGCGTATTTTAAGGTACTGTTTAAAAACATAAATTCATGTTTTGAACATTTTTCTGAGCCTATTCTGGTAACAATGCAATGGTATTGTTTGTTCAGCCATTTTGTTTTCTGAATGGTGTATTGATGGATAAAAGTATATATTTTTTTATTTCAAGTTCTCATTACCCTAAGGAATATAGCTCCTGAGAGAGACCTATGTTTCTTCTATTCATTAATTGTTGTATCTTTGTCCGACTTGACTAATTTGCTACTTTAAATAGGCCAAAAGATCTGACACTTGAAGGTGACATGTGCTATTGAGGGCTATTCAAAAGCCCTACCCCAAAAGGTAACTTACAGCAGTATAATCATATGACAAGGTGTATCTCCAGATTCTTGAGTGTAATTAGGTACAGATTTTGCATGTGTAAATACTATAAACACAACTCTAAGGGTGCTTTATTAATACTGCATACAGTTAATGTCTAAGGTTGAAAACCCTCTAAACCCTGTGATGTTGCCATTCATTGGATGGCTCTAGCTCAGAACTCAGAGATGAGTTTCAATATGCCAGGGTTACAGTTAATCTGTTATGGTTTTTGCATCATTTCCTTTAAAAATAATCCTCCTCAAAAGATAAAAGCACTTAGTAATGTTTGTATGTGGTTATTCATATCTTTGTATTGAAATAGGTAAATTAGCATTCTAGCCCTTTAATTCAAATAATTTGAATAAACATTAAACTCAACAGAGATGAAACATTTTTTAAAAACTGAACAATAGATGTGGTATATTCCCTCTTTTGCCATAGAATTTCTTTCAGTCTTGAGTGGGTAACATTGCCAGAGGGTGAGAGGTTTATTATCTACTCATAGCCCCTTTAAATCTTCCGACTTCATTTATATAGACATTAATGAGAAACAAAAGAAGTGTGGCATGTGTTTATTGGGTTGATATCCTGTACTCATAGCTCGGGCTCCAGACAGGGATGTTCCTATTGATCAGAAGCCAGACCTAGGGATTGCAATCAGACGTGTATCCTGTATTGCCCCTGAGCGGCTCTGACAGTAAAGGCAATCCACAGCAGTAGATTAAGACAATACAATGAGGCAGGAAAGTACATGTATCAGGTTTTGTCACTGCATCCTGTCTGATGTTATGGACCTGTTTAACCATGGAATATACTTAAAGAGCTCTTCTACATTCCCCATACCAGAGAAAGTAATTAAACAACCCTGTGGTATACACAGGAAGTGGTGATAATTAGAGCAGTGCCCATGCCCAGCTGAGCCAGGTTGAGCCCCTGGGAATGAGTGGGGTACAGATAAGAGCTCATTTGCATAACAATAGTGCTTGACTGGTGTAGGAGCTATTATTATCTGTCTCCTATCTCCTTAACCTATATATATCTCTGTCTAAACCCTGTCATGTTGGTATTCATGGGATTGCTCTTGCTGAGTACCCATATGCCAGGTTTCCATTACAGGAAATAAGCACATAGATAACCGTCTCTGGGACGGTAACAGGCTATGCATCCTGTTATTCGCTCTCCCCAGAGAACGCTACCCACCTGGCAGGTACTGGCATGCAGGTCCTTATCTATATGGGTCAAATGCGGCCAGCTAGTAGCAGTGTAGGAGGGAGTGTTGACGCAAGATTAGTCATACAGATTTCCACTTGCAGCAGCACATCGAGTATAAAAGCGGTTTTAATGGAAATGACCACAAGTGGTGTATTTAGGTTAGGAAGTATATGATACTCCGGCGTGCAGCTTAAAAATTAATATAGGAGTTTTAGCGTGCTCTTGAGGGTTGAAAGTTGTAACTATAGTGACTTTAAAAAGTTCTATGTGACCATTTCCTGTCATGTCAGTCATATTTAAGCTATTTGTGTCATTTTGTATTGGCAAAATTATAGCCACCAGAAGCATGTGTTAAGGAAATTTAAAGTATCATGGGTCCAGAAATCACTTATCAAGGAGATCTACAGGCATGAAAGGGTTTATTATGGGGAAACATGTATGGCTTATAAGAATTCAATTTGTTGTGGTCTGACAGTGGCTTAGGTTATTCACCTTCTTTACTCTAATCAAAATAACCCCCAGTCTTGCAAATTCAATACCAGCAGCTACTTCAAACTTAGGCCTAAATCTATCAACTACTACTGCTACTACTAATGATAATAATGATAATGACAATAATACTAAAAATGAAAATGATAAGCACAGTGAGACAGTGGCTGCTGGTGCAGGAGCCTGACCTAGATTCTGCTGGGGTAAAACAGGAAATCAGTTTATTTTTTAAATATCTACACTATCTGCCCTAATGGACCAATCAGAACAGGTCCTGCCTACCATGTGACCAAGCTGTGGGGTAGTTTTTATACACTCATACTTACATCATTGATGAAGCAGCATCTCCAGGCTGATCTCCACCATTTTGACCTGCCCTAAGGATGTTCTAAGATGGATGAACTTCTCAGATGCAGGTATGTACTAACCATTAATTCAGGACTTAGTTAAGGGAAATCTTTAAAATGACAAAAGCCTGACTTACATGGTAATCTATATCTTACATTTTCTTCTACATTAACATGTTCAAACATAGAATACGTAACCTAATTAGGTTCAGGTACTTCATCATAGGTAATTCAATCATGAAATATTAGTTTATATATAAAACACTTATCAATACATATTCATTTCATTACATAATGTTATTTATTCTGTATTAAACATGCATTTAGTGGTCAATACTATTACCTTTTTGCATATCAATTTAAATGTTACACCTGATAAAATACATACCCAGATATTAGTATGAAATGATAGGGTGGGCCCTAAGATTATGGACTTTTGTTGCAGAGTTTGCATTTCACCACTGGTGGCGGCATTTAGATGATGTTTGAATGGGAAATGAGAGTGACTACCAACAACAGGGGAAACAATTACTCAGGTGAGTGTTTTGTATGTACTGTCTTTGTCTAGTCTAACACCATGCCTTTATCAGAAGATGACCATAGTTCCTAAGTATATGTTTTATCAGAAATATACAGAGTTGCTTGAATTATTCTAGGAATAGCATTTAAGGTATGATATACAACTTTAAATGTTAATGCTTCCTAAATAATCATTTGGGTATCTTGACCTAGATAAGGGGCACACATACAGCCAAGATTAGTGCAGGCCAACAGGATGCTTGACCCAGATAAGCACACAAAGACAAAAGGATGCTTAGGAAGATAATGGGTTAACTTAATCCTGAAGAATTGACCATTAACAGAGGGCTGTTTCTCTGCTGGGGCTGCGCTGATGCATGGGTGGTCCAAGCATAATAAATCACCTACTCTTGTCTCGCCTAACTTTGAAAGGATTCATGCTTATTGTTATCATATATATACAGTGAGCATTATAAGCAGAGCCCTCTTTCTCCTATAGCTGGGTGGTCTAAGCAGTCAAAATCAACTACTCATGTCTCTCATAACTATGAAGGATCTCCATGGGAATAAATATGATATAGTGATCCCTATTATCAGTGTGCGAGATCTTGAAGGGCTGCCCCAATAGCTGGGTGATCAAAGCTTATCAAATATCATACTCACTCTCTCTGTCTCATCACTATAAATTATCTCCCGTTACTTTCCTATTAATGTATGTTATATCAACAGTGACCCGTGGTTGGGACGTGGCAGAAACGTGTCTTGCCTGACCGGTACACGTCTCTGCCACGCTCTGACCACCACCTGACCACGTCCTGACCAGGCAATTTTCCAGATACATATAGTTCCATAACTAGAATGATAAGAGACAGAGCAACCCTGATTTGTTTCTGTATGAGTAGAGCACCTAGTCACTGTATCTAACTATGACAAGTCACCTGTACTCATTTCTGTTTGGGCTGCCCCAATAGCCCAGCCGTCTAACTATACTGAATCAATTCCTCGTCTGTCCTCACTATGAAAGGTTTCCCACTCCTACCCTGCTAACATTAAAAGTATATAGACAGTGAGCATTATATGCAGGGCACTCTGTTGGCGCTGCCCCAATAGCTGGATGGTCTAAGCAGTCAAATCCAACTACTCATGTCTCTCATCACTATGAATGATCTCCATGGGAATTAATATGATATCGTGATCCCTATTATCAGTGCGCGTAATCTTGAAGGGCTGCCCCAATAGCTGGGTGATCAAAGCTTCTCAAATCACATACTCACTCTCTCTGTCTCAGCACTATAAATTATCTCCTGTTACTTTCCTATTAATGCATGTTATAACAACAGTGATCCGTGGTTGGGACATGGCAGAAACGTGTCTTGCCTGACCGGTACACGTCTCTGCCACGCTCTGACCACCACCTGACCACGTCCTGACCAGGCAATTTTCCAGATACATATAGTTCCATAACTAGAATGATTAGGGAAAAAGCAACCTTGATTTGTTTCTACATGAGCAGAGCACCCTTATCACTGTACATATCTAATTATGACAAGTCAACTGTACTCATCTCTATTTCGGCTGTCCCAATAGTCTAGCCATTTAACTATACTGAATCAATTCCTCTTGTCTGTCCTCACTAAGAAAGGTTTCTCTTCATGGTCTTAGCCAACAGGGTGTCTTTTTAGATAGAAACCCTTAAAAGAGCCCCTCAGGAGAATCCAAATTTATTCATGAGGAATTGCTTAAAATGTACATCTCAAGTATATAATTAAATTTTTTCTTCTCTATATTATTCCCATAACATTGTATAAGGATATCATGCCACATTTTGATGAGGCTGTCCCAAATAGCTGGCTGGTCAAAGCTTATGAAATCAACTACTCACTCCCTCTCCTTGCTGTAAAACATCTCCCTTTACTTCCTTATAATGCATGTTACATCAGCAGGGACCTGTGGTTGGGACGTGGCAGAAACGTGTCTTGCCCGACTGGTACACGTCTCTGCCACGCTCTGACCACCACCTGACCACGTCTCTGCCACGTCCCAACCACCACCTGACCACGTCCTGACCAGGCAATTTTCCAGATACATATAGTTCCATAGCTAGAATGATAAGAGACAGAGCAACCTTGATTTGTTTCTGTATGAGTAGAGCACCTAGTCACTGTATCTAACTATGACAAGTCAGCTGTACTCATTTCTGTTTGGGCTGCCCCAATAGCCCAGCCATCTAACTATACTGAATCAATTCCTAGTCTGTCCTCACTATGAAAGGTTTCCCACTCCTACCCTGCTAACATTAATATAGTATATAGACAGTGAGCATTATAAGCCTAGCACTCTGTTGGGGCTGCCCCAATAGCTGGGTGGTCTAAGCAGTCAAATCCAACTACTCATGTCTCACATCACTATGAATGATCTCCATGGGAATAAATATGATATAGTGATCCCTATTATCAGAAACGTGTCTTGCCCGACTGGTACACGTCTCTGCCACGCTCTGACCACGTCTCTGCCACGCTCTGACCACCACCTGACCACGTCCTGACCAGGCAATTTTCCAGATACATATAGTTCCATAGCTAGAATGATAAGAGACAGAGCAACCTTGATTTGTTTCTGTATGAGTAGAGCACCTACTCACTGTATCTAACTATGACAAGTCAACTGTACTCATTTCTGTTTGGGCTGCCCCAATAGCCCAGCCGTCTAACTACACTGAATCAATTCCTCGTCTGTCCTTACTATGAAAGGTTTCCCACTCCTACCCTGCTAACATTAATATAGTATATAGACAGTGAGCATTATAAGCCTAGCACTCTGTTGGGGCTGCCCCAATAGCTGGGTGGTCTAAGCAGTCAAATCCAACTACTCATGTCTCTCATCACTATGAATGATCTCCATGGGAATAAATATGATATAGTGATCCCTATTATCAGAAACGTGTCTTGCCCGACTGGTACACGTCTCTGCCACGCTCTGACCACGTCTCTGCCACGCTCTGACCACCACCTGACCACGTCCTGACCAGGCAATTTTCCAGATACATATAGTTCCATAGCTAGAATGATAAGAGACAGAGCAACCTTGATTTGTTTCTGTATGAGTAGAGCACCTACTCACTGTATCTAACTATGACAAGTCAACTGTACTCATTTCTGTTTGGGCTGCCCCAATAGCCCAGCCATCTAACTATACTGAATCAATTCCTCGTCTGTCCTCACTATGAAAGGTTTCCCACTCCTACCCTGCTAACATTAATATAGTATATAGACAGTGAGCATTATAAGCCTAGCACTCTGTTGGGGCTGCCCCAATAGCTGGGTGGTCTAAGCAGTCAAATCCAACTACTCATGTCTCTCATCACTATGAATGATCTCCATGGGAATAAATATGATATAGTGATCCCTATTATCAGAAACGTGTCTTGCCCGACTGGTACACGTCTCTGCCACGCTCTGACCACGTCTCTGCCACGCTCTGACCACCACCTGACCACGTCCTGACCAGGCAATTTTCCAGATACATATAGTTCCATAGCTAGAATGATAAGAGACAGAGCAACCTTGATTTGTTTCTGTATGAGTAGAGCACCTACTCACTGTATCTAACTATGACAAGTCAACTGTACTCATTTCTGTTTGGGCTGCCCCAATAGCCCAGCCATCTAACTATACTGAATCAATTCCTCGTCTGTCCTCACTATGAAAGGTTTCCCACTCCTACCCTGCTAACATTAATATAGTATATAGACAGTGAGCATTATAAGCCTAGCACTCTGTTGGGGCTGCCCCAATAGCTGGGTGGTCTAAGCAGTCAAATCCAACTACTCATGTCTCTCATCACTATGAATGATCTCCATGGGAATAAATATGATATAGTGATCCCTATTATCAGAAACGTGTCTTGCCCGACTGGTACACGTCTCTGCCACGCTCTGACCACCACCTGACCACTTCCTACCCAGGCAACTTTCCAGATACATAGTTTCATAGCTAGAATAATAAGGGACAGAGCAACCTAGATTTGTTTCTATATGAGCAGAGCACCTAGTCACTGTATCTAATTATGACAAGTCAACTGTACTTATCTCTGTTTGGGCTGCCCCAATAGCCTAGCCGTTTAACTATAATAAATCAATTCCTCTTGTCTGTCCCCACTAAGAAAGGTTTCTCTTCATGGTCTTAGCCAGCAGGGTGTCTGGCTGTCTTTTTGGACAGAAACCCTTAAAAAGCGCCCCTCAGGAGAACCCAAATTTATTTGTGAGGAATTGCTTTAAATGTTCATCTCAAGCATATAATTGAATTTTTTCTTCTCTTTATTATCTCCATGACATTGTATAAGGATATCATGCCACATTTTGATGGGGCTGTCCCAAATAGCTGGCTGGCCAAAGCTTATGAAATCAACTACTCACTCCCTCTCCTTGCTGTAAAACATCTCCCTTTACTTCCTTATAATGCATGTTACATCAGCAGGGACCTGTGGTTGGGACGTGGCAGAAACGTGTCTTGCCCGACTGGTACACGTCTCTGCCACGCTCTGACCACCACCTGACCACGTCTCTACCATGCTCTGACCACCACCTGACCACGTCCTGACCAGGCAATTTTCCAGATACATATAGTTCCAGAACTAGAATGATATGGGACACAGCAATCTTGATTTGTATCTATGTGACCATAGCACATAGACAAGTCAAGTGTACTCATTTCTGTTTGGGCTGCCCCAATAGCCTAGCCGTTTAACTATGCTGAATCAATTCCTCTTGCGTATCTATCACTAAGAAAAGTTTCTCTTATGGTCTTTGCCAACAGGGTGTCTGTATGTCTTTTTGGATATCTAAACCCTTAAAAAGGACCCCCCAAATTTATTTGTGAGGAATTGCTTAAGTCCATCCATGGTCCTAGCCAACAGGGCGTCTGGGTGTGTTTATGGACACCCAAACCCTTAGAAATCACCCCTCAGGTCACCCAATTTTTTTTGTGAGGAATATCTTAAAATGTCAATCTCAACCATATAATTTGACTTTTTTCATCTCCATGTAATTCCTATGACATTCTATAAGGATATCATGCCTTATTTGGATAAATTTAAACATGTTTATGGTTGAAATCTGAGAAAATTGTGGTACCCATTAACAATTTGGACGCCCAAAAATTTAACAATTGCCAATTTTAGGCACCCAGTTTCTAAATCCTGACTAAGTCACTGCGTCCATCTCATGCAGTATAATTGAATATTGTCACCTCTTTGTAATTCCCAATTTCCCATGACAGTGTATAAAGATATCATCATGCCATATTATGATTGGGCTGACCCAGATAGCTTTTTGGTCAAATCTTACTTAATCAACTACTCACTCCCTCTTTTCGCTGTGAAAGACTTCCCTTCATTTCCTCATCAATGCATGTTATGTCGACAGTGACCCGTGGTTGGGATGTGGCAGAAACGTGTCTTGCCTGAGCGGTACACGTCTCTGCCACGCTCTGACCACGCCCTGACCAAGTACTGACCAGGCACCTTGCCAGATACATATAGTTCCATAACTAGACTGATAAGGGACACAGCAACCTTGATTTGTTTCTATATGAGCAGAGCACCTAGTCACTGTATCCTTATATGACAAGTCAAGTGTGCTCATTTCTGTTTGGGCTGCCCCAATAGCCTAGCCGTTTAACTATACTGAATCAATTCTTCGTCTGTCCTCACTATAAAAGGTTTCCCACTATTACCCTGCTAATATTAATAGTATATAGACAGTGAGCATTATAAGCAGAGTGCTCTGATGGGGCTGTCCCATTAGCTGGGTGGTCTAAGCAGTTAAAATCAACTACTCTTGTCTCTCATCACTATGAAGGGTCTCCCTATTACTCCCTGGGAATTAATATGATAAAGCGCTCCCTATTACCAGTGTGCTCCTTCTTTGATGGTGCTGCCCAGTTGGGACGTGGCAGGGACGTGTCTTGTCTGACAGGTACACGTCTCTGCCACGCTCTGACCACCACCTGACCACGTCTCTGCCACGCTCTGACCACCACCTGACCACGTCTCTGCCACGCTCTGACCATGTCCTGACCAGGCAATTGTCCAGATACATATAGTTCCAGAACTAGAATGATATGGGACACATCAATCTTGATTTGTATCTATGTGAGCATAGCACCTAGTCACTGTATTCTTTTATGACAAGTTGAGTGTACTCATTTCTGTTTGGGCTGCCCTAATAGCCTAGCCGTTTAACTATACTGAATCAATTCCGCTTGTCTGTCCTCACTATCCCACTATTACCCTGCTAATATTAATAGTATATCAACAGTGAGAATCAATATGATAAAGTGAATCCTATTACCAGTGCGCTCCTTCTCTGATGGTGCTGCCCAAAAAGCTGGGTGGTCCAATCTTACTCTATCAACTACTCCCTCCCCCACCTTGCTATATATGAATCTCATTAATACATGTCATATCGACAATGACCCGTGGTTGGGACGTGGCAGACAAGTGTCTTGCCTAACCGGTACACGTCTCTGCCACGCTCTGACCATGCCTAGGCCACGTCCTGACCAGGCAATTTTCCAGATATTGTAGTTCCCCAACTAGAATGATAAGGAACACAGCAACCTTTATTGTCTACGTTTGAGGGGAACGCTTAATCAATATATCTTATTACAAGTGTGTTCTTTCTCTTTAAGGATTTACACAACACTGAATGATCTTCGTACTCTTGGTAAATTCATTACTGTCTCTCATCACTGTCCATAACCAATATCTCTCTAGAACAGAGACAGTGATCGGACACTGCAAATTGTACATCATATGGCCTAATGATATTATGTTATCCTAAGCATCTATTTATAGTCCTGAAATGCTTTTACTCATAAAATAAACCTCTTTAAATCATACTTATCAATGCCTGCTTTTGACAGATTTATTCTTTATATTACAGGATGACATACAGAAGGGAGGCGCTCCATTCAAGGTCCAGACACAGAAGAAGACACACAGTTCAGAATACACTTTAAATCGGTGAAAAAAGTGGAAATAAAAAGTTCAGCAAATGTGCTGGCTGTACATGGATGTCTTTTCTTTACATCTGCACTCTGTTACTTCGAGTGCAAAAGAAACTTCTTTTTGTTAAAAAATACTCCTGTAGGTGATTTTGAGGAGATTTTGTATTTGATAATAAAATCATAATTATGCTCTGAAATTATTTTTTATATAAAATAAATTTTCATATATACCATGGTTACTGTCTGCAGGACGAGTTTATTTTTAGTGGTTAATAAAAGAATGTAATGCAACCTCATTTTGCCATTTCATGCCAGATATGATACTTTCGATGTTTTAATGAAAATTGTACTTGTACTGTATTGAAAATAAAGACACACTTAAAAGAAATCTCTGACAGATAAAACTATTTGTCACTAAAATATTTGCTTAATATATATTTTGGGGTGGTAGTTATAGAATTATAGAATTTGTATAAAGAATAACAATAAACACAGTATTGAATACCATTTACATTTTTGTTCTTTGTTCAGTATGTGAACATAGTGATGCCATTGATAGATGGAAATAATAGATTGGCTCATTTTGCCAATAAAAGGCAGATATGGCATTTTTGAGGTTTCATTTCCAATTGTTCTTTGTCTATGTTGCAAATAAACATTTCTTTAACTTTTGTGAAAAGCCTAATTTCCTGAAATAAAAGAATGATGACCATTTATTGTTTTGTTCTTTGTTCAATATGTGACCATGGTGATACCATTGATGGAGAGTTTAAGGTAAAGCAAGTTTCTGATATGTGGGGATTCAACCTGCCACTGAAATATTAACATTTCTTTAAAGATACTAAAAGGCATAACTATTTTGTTAAAATTTTGATAAGAAAAAAATCAAATGAGTGTTATAGAATCATGGCACTTTATTATTTCCCAATATTACACAACACATGATCTTAGCCAGGATTTTGAAACTGGGTGAACAAAATTGGCAATTGTCAAATTTTTGGGTAAACTATTTTTTAAGGAAGACCAAAATAGACTAAGATTACAACCCTAAACATGTATTACCTTATTGAAATGAGGTATAATATCCGTATACAATATCATGAAAATTGTATTGAGGTTAAAAATAACTTATTTCCCTTATCTGCCAATACTTGGTTAATTTTCTGTAACAACAACATCAGGCAAGAATGTTGGTATAAGATATAATATACCTTTGTTCAGATATGAGAAATTCACAAAAATCCTAATATTTTATAGATTTTTACCCCAAAATGTATCACAGCAGGGTCAGATACATTTCTTACTAACACAAAACATTCAATAATTATACTATAAATCCTTATGAAATCATTTGTGGCAAGTTTTGAGTTACTACTATGAAAATTGCACTTTCCAGAAGCAAATCCCTAAAATCACCTGTTTTATGCCATTTTTTCTGTAAATTAACCCGAAATGTAGCATGTCATGAAAATATGCAAACATGACTCACTTTCTCTATCTACACCTTCTTGGGTAATTTTCTAAACCAAAACTATTTCGTTGAGAGTTAGGAATAGTCCACAGGATGACATTCAAGTTGTGGGAGATTACAAAAACCCTACTATTTTATATGTTTTTACCCCAAAATCTCTCACAGCAGGGGTAAGATACATTTCAGATTAACACAAAACATTCAATTATTGTAGACATCCTTATGAAATCATTTGTGGCAAGTTTTAAGTTCCTAATATGAAAATTGGACTTTCCAGAAGCAAATCCCTAAAATCACCTGTTTTATGCCATTTATTCTGTAAAATGCCCCAAAACGTTGCATATCATGAAAATATTCAAACATAATTCCTTTTCTGTATTGACACCTTCTTGGGTAATTTTCTAGACCAAAACTATTTTGTTGAGAGTTTGGAATAGTCTACAGGATGACATTCAAGTTGTGGGAAATTACAAAAACCCTACTATTTTATATGTTTTTACCCCAAAATCTCTCACAGCAGGGGTAAGATACATTTCAGATTAACACAAAACGTTCAATTATTGTAGACATCCTTATGAAATCATTTGTG
This sequence comes from Maea johnstoni, assembly GCA_963942565.1. Lineage (NCBI taxonomy): Eukaryota > Metazoa > Annelida > Polychaeta > Spionida > Magelonidae > Maea > Maea johnstoni. The sequence continues at coordinate 87,945,104 of OZ012684.1, read as the reverse complement.
GCAAGTTTTGAGTTCCTACTATGAAAATTGGACTTTCCAGAAGCAAATCCCTAAAATCACTAGTTTCATGCCATTTATTCTGTAAAATGCCCCAAAACGTTGAATATCATGAAAATATTCAAATATAATTCCTTTTCTGTATCTACACCATCTTGGGTAATTTTCTAAACCAAAACTATTTAGTTGAGAGATTGAAATTGTCCACAAGATGACATTCAAGCTGTGGGAAATTACAAAATTCCTACTATTTTATAGGTTTTTACCCCAAAATCACTCACAGCAGGGGTCAGATCCATTTCATACTAGCAAAAAGCATTTGATAATTATAGACATCTCTATGAAATCATTTGTGGCAAGTTTTAAGTTCTTACTATGAAAATAGCACCTTCCAAAAGCAAACCCCTAAAATCACTAGTTTTAATGCCGTTTTTTCTGTAAAATGCCCCAAAAGGTTGCATATCATGAAAACTTTCAAACATAACTCGCTTTCTGTATCTACACCTTCTTAGGTAGTTTTCTAAGCCAAGACTATTGGGTTGAGAGTTTGGAATAGTCCACAGGATGACATTCAAATTGTGGGAAATAACAAAAATCACTCAATTCTGGTGATTTTTGACCCAAAATCACTCACAGCAGGAGATGCATTGAAGTCACGCTAATGCAACATATTCTACGATCAAAAGCATCCTCTTGAACACATATGTAGCAAGTTTTGAGTTTCTATCACGGAAAATGAATTTTTTAGAAGGAAATCCCAAAAACATGTTTTTTTGGTGATTCTTTGCATAAATGCCCCAAAATTACCTATGTAGAGATGAATAAGCATGGATGACGACTTGTAACAAGAAATGCCATCCAAAAGTATAATTCTGACATTTGGCCACCTGCCTAACACACAAACAAAAAATACTCATCCACATCATATTAAGTATTTCCATGTCAAATATGGCTGAAATCTGAAAGCAGTTCTTTAGATTTAGGCAAATTGAGATTTTTTCCTGAAAAAATCAGGATTTAAGCTTTCAAGATATTGCCCCCTTCACTGTTAGTAGGCCCATTAATATATACAATATATGATATTTTCAAACCATATTCAAAGGACACAAATATTATGAATAGTAAAAAATATACTTTAAAGAATATACTTTAAAAAGGTATGTATTCAGTATTTGAAATTTCATTTTGTTTCTATAAAGAAGGAAATCATGTGGTACATGCCCATAAATGGCCAAATAGTGGTATTGGAGTGTCATGTGTTACAGTCACCCCTTTCTATCCAGCCATGACCACTCAGTAGACCCAATCCTGATGCCACCTTGTAGTCACCCCTTCCTACCCATCCATAACCACTAGTTGACCAACCATAGTGCCACCTGGTAGTAACCCCTTTCTACCCACCCATAACCACTAGTTGACCCAGTCTGGTGCCACCTGGTAGTCACCCCTTTCTACCCACCCATAACCACTAGTTGACCCAATTACGATTTGATAAACCTATGGTGCCACCTGGTGGACAGTAAATGAAATAAAAATTGGGTAAAATGTACATACTCTTTATGTCAAATCTAGTTAAATGAGGAACCACCAGTTAGCTATGTTCCTACCAATGGTTGGTAATTGTGTGGCACTTTTGAGGTTATGTGGCAGAAACGCTGATACCACACATCTACCAAGTAGTGGTTAAGTTGTGTGTAGCGTTTCAATTCACGACTATAGGCCACTACTCAGACACACTTGTACCACAGAAAAACCTTCTGTGCCACACTCCGTGGCACAAAATGTTCCAATTTTTTTGTAAGGGATGTCACTGCTTTCTTGTAGAAGCAGCATATTAAGTTTCAACCTTGGAAAGAGTAGGCTGAGGCCTAAAGCTCCCTTTGAAGTAGGAACAGCAACATCCAGTAGCTAGCTGACATCAAAAAGCTGCCCCTAAAACACTGTGTGCCAAGGGATGTATAGAAGGCAGTGCTATTAACCAATATGCACAGCAAATCAAGCTACTGGGCAGAGGGCTGTAAAATGGCTGACAGACCTGCCAACATGTATCCTATATCCCCATCATTTCCTTCCCCCAAAGGTCTAAGCCAAGTTACTGGCACAATGCAAAGCTGGCCGCCTGGTTATCAAAGACTTGGCATACTTGACTTGGGCCATGCATGCTTCAAGTCTTGGTAGCAGAAGAGGGGGATAAGCTTAATATTGCAGACTGCTTCCTATTGGCTGAACAGTGACACTGGCCCTCTACAGAGTAGTGTACTTATGCAGGCAAATTGATCAGAATTTTTCGTTAACAGATTATAGGAAGCAACAGGACAGACACCAGCAGAATGACAATGATTATGATTCAACAACACCAACTAATATTAAACATGTGACAAACAGTTTTCAATAACCTTGGTCACAGTCCTTGATAGATGATTACAAAATCCACCATTATTCATTTGAATCTAGTGTCATATAACGTGGTGGTTATTCAACTTCAGTCATGAAATCTCTATATCTTATTCATTTCTGGCTTTAAAGCAAGATCCTGAGAGTGGAAGTCAAATGAATAAAAGCAAATAAAAAAGCAAATCACTAATGGACCACTCACAGCCACATTTTATCAATCTAGAGACAAAGAGGCAGGTACTGAGGAAATGTAGATTAAGACTATATGAAGGACTCCTTGCACCAATTTGTAATTGTCCACATCCTCTGAGGTCACAAGACTACCATAATCTGCAAGGACCATAAGGGTATTTCCTTTGAATGCTGATGTGGACCTCTGCATGCTGAACTCATTCAATCCCTCTTGTGACTCCGGCCTAAGATAGGTTAAGGTGCGCTTGCCACATACAGCAAATAAGGCAACCAGGTCTAGCCATAAAGTTGTATTTAATGCCTACATGCTGAAGGGGCTTTAAGGCTTTATGTGGATTTGCCAATTAGTCGCTGCTAGCAGGTATCAACCAATGATGCCTGTACCATCAGAGCTACCTGATACTGAGAGTAACACATGAGATCACCGCAGCCTCTTCTAGCCTGCTTGGGGACCACTTGCTTCATATCGCTTATAGACCTGTAATTCAGCAAGCTTGGCCATGTATATTTAACGTAGTAGTAAGGACCACTTGCGAAAAGACTGCAAATACCCATCCCCCCCCCCCCCCCATTCCCCTTAAAACCAATCCCCCCTCCCCCCCTTTCCTCCTATATCAACACGCCCCATCGATTACCCCTATCTTGATTTTCATCATCCGAATCATTCCAATTCCATCCACTTTCTCTCTTCCTTTTCAGGAATGCTGGCAGCATCTACTATTTTACTGTAATCAGCTAATGTTTCCTTGAAGATTTTAGCAAAAATGTGATTAGGCCTTTAAAAAAAATTGTTTGTTTCCTGTTACCCTACCTAGTACCTACCCTATATTTTTGGCCCTACCCGAAATCTTTTTATGACATTTTGAATCAAAAACATAGTATTCCGAATGAAAAACATGAACAGCTCAACTGTGAGGCTACCATTTATCACTAAAAAGATTTCTTAAAATAAAAACATTTTCCTACCTACCTACCCTAATTTTTCCTGGGGTGTTACAGGAAACAAACAATCTATTTTTTTAGGCCTTATAGTTTGTGAATATTTCTTATTCTTGCCTCTGTGATTTTTTAAATTTTGCTGTGACTCAATTAGGACAATTAAAAAAACAAGCCAATTAAATTATGATACCTTTTGAAAATTTTTGACCTTGCATATATTGATATCTCTCCCTCTGTATCATATGGCAACTTCTTTTCCTGTACTATTACTAGTAGCATGTGGTACTGCACCACACAAAAATAAAGCATGTGACCTGAGGCCCAGGCTCCAAAGTTGTATTTAATGCCTACATCTGGTAATGGGACTTTAGGGCCTTACCTGGAATCCAACCAATTAGATACTGCCAGTAGATGTCAGCCAATGAACTCCTCTTGTTAGTGGATATTTCCGCGAGAGCTACCTGATGCTGATAGAAACACATGGGAACAGTCTCAGATAGCCCGAGGATCATTCATGCCATTCATAATGCAGCACAGGATGCAGCCAGCTCAACTCACTCGTGCAAGTGCAACGCCCAAATCCACCTGCCTATTTGATAATACCTTCGTGTTCAGAGCATGTTTAGCAAAACTGTTTAAGAGGGAAATATCTACCAGAAGCCAACATTTTGAATTTTTCTAATAATTCGCAATGTTATTCGCAAAAATACTATAGGTTTAGCTAGACACCACCTGTTAACCATTATGCTGCTGGTGGCTAATTTGGCCAATGCACAATGATGCAAAAAACCTGAAAAATGACTGAAACCCTGGCAGTATGAGTACTCATCTGAAAGTCTGCAAGAGCTATCCAATAAATACCAAGATGACAGGGTTAAGGTGGTTTTCAAAAGTCTTTGCATCATTGTTCAAAATTGGATGAAAGTAGCCTTAGCATTTGAAGGGTTCTTAACTGCCATTAGACTATCATTTAATCTTAAGTGCCATTGGACGATTATTCATTTCCGTTGGCCTCATAATTTCATTATTCCTTCTTAGAGCCATTTCACATAGATTAAGTATTATATATCCAATATCTGTAAAGGTATGATTATTAAAAGTGCATCACTTAAAAACAAATAATTTGCTGAAAAAACACTTGTTCAAATTTAACTTTTTCCGTGTTCGATCTCTATCAAACTTGCAATATTGCAAAGACATGGACAATAAAGTAGTATTTCAATTAGCATATCAAATTTAAAACATGTCCTGGAAATTCACTTTGCAGGATATTTGTAGGATCAGGAGAGCTCTGATGAGGAATATCATCTTTTTGTTTCGGCTTTATAACAAATGAGATGGATCTGATCAAAGCAGTAATTGTTTTTTTATTTCTACAGAATTGTCTTTCATACTCCAGCCACACTTCTTGTGCTGTTTTCAAGATGTAGATTATGGATCTACAGTATCATCAACAGTTTTCTCAGGAATCTATTATTTCTAATATCTTTTGATGCTGCTAAGTGTGTGTGCTGTCTCCTACAAGCTTCTTACTTCCTTACTCGTGCTAGGACGTGCAGATGCCAATGGCAGCTAGCATGGTGTGCAACAGATAGAGGAAACATCCACTATTGATGACATCAGCTTAATTGCCTAATGTTTACTTTGCATGCATTTTGTCTGAAAAGCTGAGGTTGTATAAAGGTAAAAATTTTAAATCCTTACGTGCCATGTTAGTTACTTCATTTGTACCATTATTACAACTGTGTGTACAGTGCTTGGGAAATGAAAACTAAGTTGTCATATAACGTGTTCAAACATGCTAGAGAATATTTTACCATGATATCCTGCAATTACAGAAAATCAATTATCATAACATTTCTTGGAGTAATAGCATGCTTTCTCACAGGGTTGGCAGTTTCTTCCGAGGGGCGGTTTCTTCCATGGAAACAGTAATCAGCATCAATCAACAGATTAGCACCAGGAGAACACAGATTGTGTGGAAAACTAGAACATTACTTATTGTATGAGTGTTTGCTAAACACAAGAGTAAGAATAACTTTCAACTAAATATTTCTCAAATGTTGCATTGTTCTTAAGATATTTCTATAAGAGTCAGGCCAGGTGTATGATTCACATGTGAATGGGTTAAGAGGATGTTTTCTCACTTTTGCACCCGTTTGTGTATGGTTAACTACTGGAAATATGTGTCTCAAAATATTGCTTTGCTATCAAGATATTTCTATTTAGTCCAGGTGTATGACACTCATGTTAATGAGTTAAGAGGATGTTATCTCTCTGTTTTTTACTAAATAACTTTGTATGGTTAACTTAAATCAGTATATATATATATATATATAAGGTTAAACTAGTATGTAAAGGGTCATGTATTTGCAAGGTATCTATCAGATAAAACAAATTTACAAGGGCAAATTTACAGGGGTTAAACTAAGTGTGACAGGAATTGATGTAATATATTGTAAGATTATAATGGCATATATATAAACTATTCTACCTCAGATCTTTTTGTTTGTTATTATCTGCCCATTAATGTTATTCATAACCCATAGCTTTTTCAATTCTTATCATAGATCCCATTCTTCCATTTCTTCCGGAAGAAAGTGGAAAAATATGGAAGAAACCATGTTTCTTCCATTGTCCTGGAAGAAATGAGTTTCTTCCGGAAGAAACCCAACCCTGCTTTCTCATGTTTAATATCATGGTAAAGAATGTTTAAGCATATTGAACCATGGTTTCTAAAGAAAGAAAAAAGCATATTGTAATGCAGTATTGCAATATTAGGTCTATTTTAGAAAAGAAGTTCCTTTTACGGGAAATTTAAACACTACAGATTAAGAGAGCTAACTCATTAAACTTCCATGTTATCAGCCGATTTAAAGTCTCTCTCTGATATCAGGTGCCACCCCTAAAATATGCTGCTGGTGGCTAATATGGCCAATACAAAATCATGCAATTTTAAGTAAACCTTTGTTAAATGACTAATTTAGACCTAAGTTAGTCAAAATGTAAGGGTGTGTTTCTCCCTTCAAGAATGTGAGAGCGCAAGGGAAATAGAGGTGTTCACGTCATACCCCAGATTAGTAGTAGGATGTGTTTCTCATAGTTCCTGGTTCTAAACCTGAATGTCAAGCCCCGGAGAAGTGTTAGGTTTGTAGGAGATCTCAATCATGTAAGCTGCAGCTGGTGACTTGATTGGAGTCAGGAATAATCGTCTGATTCATCACTCTGCAGAAATGACAGACTGAGAGACAGAGCCAGAGAAAGAGCGAGCGGGCGCGCGCTCGCGCATTAATTAAGAGAGAGCGAGAGAGAGAGAGCGAGAGAGAGAGAGAGAGAGAGAGAGAGAGAGAGAGAGAGAGAGAGAGAGAGAGAGAGAGAGAGAGAGAGAGAGAGAGAGAGAGAGAGGGGGGGGAGAGAGAGAGAGAGAGAGGGGGGGAGAGAGAGAGAGAGAGAGAGAGAGAGAGAGAGAGAGAGAGAGAGAGAGAGAGAGAGAGAGAGAGAGAGAGAGAGGGGGGGGGAGAGAGAGAGAGAGAGAGAGGAGGGGGGGAGGAGAGAGAGAGAGAGAGAGAGAGGGAGAGAGAGGGGCGGAGGTAGGGGGAGGGAGGGAGAGAGAGAGAGAGAGAGAGAGAGAGAGAGATTATCGCTATAAGGTTGTTGTGTGACAGGAGATCTCAATCATGTAGAAGCTGCAGGTGGTGCCTCAGAGCGAGGGATAATTATCTCCCGGCAGCTACAAGAGCGGCAGCGAGAGAGGTGTTCATGACATAAGCAGGGGGATGTTGTGCACAGGTGAGACCCCCTATAACATCGTTTACTACCTGGAGAGGCAGCTGAGAACACTAGACCTTCTCCAGGTACGCACCTACTAGCTGCTGCTTCAGGTAGCTCACCTCCTTACTGCCTGCATTACACTCATCTAACATCACTTCTCACCGGCTGCTGGTTCACACCACACTCCTCACCATTAGGCAGCTCGGTGGGACTAACAGGAAGATATTTGCAATTAAAAATAATGGCAAAAACAACAGATTTGAGTTGTTCTTCATATCCTATATAAGAACTTTGCCATAAATAAATGGATGAATAGATAAATAAATAAATGGATGAATAAATGAATGAATGAATAAACATGTATACATTAACCCTGGTAGTGCCATGACCGGACCAGTCCGGTCTTGGAGAGTTGCACTCACAAACCAAGACCGGACTGGTCTGGTCAAAAGCCGCCATTGCCGGTGTGCACTCGAACTGATGTCACTCCATGTGAATGTGAGTGCATCTGGATCGAGTTATCAAATAAAACAAAGAGAATAGGTGAGATACATATCTCATCTATTCTCTATGTCTATGTCTTTCTTTGTCAAATTGACAAAGAAAAACATCAAAAATAGTAATTATTCAACAGAAATACAAACTGAGAACGAACTTTTGCGATGTTGACAGCGCTACGCGGCGTGCCGGCACCACTCGATCGATGACTTCCGGTTTTGTTTTTCGATCCGCATTCGTTAATCCCTGACATCCTAAATTCAATAAAGTTAATTTTTCTATCAAATGGATGTCAGGGAACAAGAATATCTTGTTTGTTTTCGGAAAAAAAAAAGTTTAGTCTATGAAAAGATCATTTTAGAACAAGTGCGAAGCGAGTATCTACGCACTTGTTTGAGCCGCCATTTTGAAAATCGGTCTTTTTCTGCCGACTTTGCGGTCTCCTCGCAGCACTTTACAAAATCCAAATGAATACTTATAGTTCTGGGATCGTAATAAAACTTACATTTTCCTAAAGCTGAGAAGCAGCTTTATTGAAACATATTGATTTTGGAATATTATTATAAGGCTATCTACATGACAGACATGCAAATTAAATAGGTGCAATGTCTGCGGCGAATGTGCCGCGAAATCGAATTCGCCAAAAACATTGAGATTCGCCGTGGTGACTCTCATGTTTGAAGCCTTAGAAGAAGGCTATAACTGATGGTATACCACAAAACAAAGACATGGCAATGAAGATAACAAGGTAGGGAAACACCACATCCTTTTATTTATATTTCTATCGTAGGTATTGACTGTTTCATGAATTTTCTCTCTAGGTTGTTGCGCCAGAAAGTTAGCGACTTCAAAATGGCGGCCACAAATCAACTTTCGTTTTTATGTTCAGTCGTTGATTTGTGGTTCAAAACATTGGAATTCCGAAATAAAAATAACATGAGTCAATTGAGCAGGTTCGAATTGTATAAGATATCAATGTCTTACATTTCAGATCTTTTATTTTTATTTGGTTATAGCGCTATTTAATTTAGGTAGTTGTAGTTTTAGAATTCCTTTTGATGCGCTCTCAGAATTCGTCCCTTACATAACTTTCTTGCATTCCCTTTACTTTAGGATGGCACATGACAACTTAAAACAAATGCAAAAATTATTAATTATCATTTTATTTTTCAGTTTTTGACAAGGATTCGGAATATACATTTTTCATGAGAAAATACTCATGAACAACTTGAGAAATCTTAGGTGAAAGTGGACTTTACTGAACTTTAAACTCATGATTTTCATTTATCACTTATCAAAATCAGCATATTCTCTAGAAATCCTCGGTTTACAGTGATCAGACATAATATTATCTATGAGTTATGATTACAAAAAAAACATGATTTATAAGAACAAGAACAGTAGTTTCAGGTAGTATATTTTTATTTCAGAATAACATAAAAATTTTCCTCATATCAAAGGAAAAGCCTACAACCCACTCACAACGCAAACGCAGTCAAGGCCAAATATATTGCAACAAATGTAATCTGGTTTAGGGGTATTGCGACGTCCTGCAATGTGGCATTACCAGGGTTAATAATGATTATAAATGACTAACTAGCTCAGAAAGTAAATAAATTCATTAATGAATAGATAAATGAATAAATAGATGAATAAATAAATGGTTGAATAAATAAATGAATGAATAGATGAATAATAAGTAATAAATGAAAAATGAATAAATAGATAAATAATCATATAGGTATATAAATTGATAGACAAATAGATAGATAGGTAATAAATGAATTAATACATATGCAAATATATAAAGAATAATCATTATATATCTTATTGAATAATTTGTGACCAAAGGACATGATTTTAAAGCATGTGGCAAACTATCTTGCATTCCATGCATTTATTAACAAAAAATATAAATAGTGATTAACATTTTAATACTTTCGGAGGTAATCCTCATGAAACCTTAAGATGGTTTCAAGAACATTTTCACTGTATGTCACTGCAATTCACAGCTCATCAAAAAAACCTCCTAGGCTTAAAACATTTATCCAATCATCAATTGAGCATAAAATCCATCCACTTAGAGACATGTCTTGAATGCACAACAGCACTCTATCAGGTCTCAGCCTGGCGTATAATGAGTGCTTATCCTAGAGCCGCTAAGAGGTTATTACTTTCTCTAGTAGGCAGATAACTAAATGCCTGTCAGTAGACTCTCCCTGAGCACAACTACACAGCACTCCTTGAATCTACGCCAAATGCTGATGAATGTGAGTATCGTGAACATTACTGTGGATGCTTACAGAAGGGAGTGAGCTATATACTGGCACTCACAATAGGCTAACAGCATAGCAATAACATTATACAAAGCAATGCAATTCAATGCAATACAGTATAATACAATACAATATGACAATGCAATGCAATACAATGCAATACTGTATAATGCAATACAATACGTCAAAGCAATGCAGTACAGTGCAATGTAGTATGATACAATACAATGCAATACAATGCAATACAACACAATGCAATTCAATACAATACACAACACTACACTACAATTCATGCAACCTGCATACAGTCATGATGTACATCATTATTCACTATGTACAGTATTGCTTACTAGGGCGCTGTCATATTCAAGGTATTGATATTTTGAGTTAAACTCTGTACCCGACGTAGAGAGGTACATGCCCCCACCACCCCAGTGCACCTCAAGGCGTGCCCATTATTTTTTAGAGAAAAGCTGTATATCAAGGATCATTAATTTGAGGCAGGTAACCTGTCTCAATAAAAGTTACTCATCATATTTGTATAAAGTCAACATAAAAGGAAACAAAACAAACAAATGAATGTCATAATCCTTTTGATAATATGCAATAACATATTAACCAGACCAGTGGCATATTCAGAATAATGATACAATTTCCATGGTCTACCACTGGTCGGTGGTAGACCATGTGCAGACCTGTGGCTGACCTATACCACCATTCCACCAAGGGTCATTCAAGTCTTTATATCGCTAAACCCTTTTTCCACAGAAAAAGTTTTAGCAGCATTATATGACACAAAATGTTCCTTATATATTTGTTTGTAAGGAAATTCTAACACCATAAATTCTTATATTTACTTTTTCGTTTAATTATGACTGTCACTCAACTCCTTCTAATTAATATGATATTCACTGTCCATAGGATTTAATGAATCTCAAACTTTGCCATGGTAGTTTGAATCAAGTGAGATAGCATAAAGTTGGTATTTAACTCATTAATGCTCACATCATTAAATGCCAAAAGCAGCCTAAAATTTTTGATGAAATCTTGTAGGCAAAAGCGTGATTCAAAAAGAAATGTTGATCAGAACATAGCCAACAACTCCCCTTCAAATATTTTGCTAAATCATTCTCAATTTCAAAGTTATTGTCAAAATTATCTTAGATCCACATAATGATTCCTTTAAGAAATCCTAAGCGTTAATGGGTTACGAAAATTAGTCTCGACTGCATGCCCGCACTCTCATTCATGCAGGCATCCGCCTAGCAGTGAATGAGTGCTTATCCTGGAGCCAGCGAGAGGTTACTACTCTCTCAAGAGGCCAGACAAGGAAATACACGTCATTTATGAAGTGGCTTACATTACTATACGTGGCTTAAGTCACGTATGAGAATATACAGTACAGACATTTAATTCCTGCACCTGGAGTCAACAGAACATCTGCCAGTGCCTGATTGTACAAACACCAATGGATAACAGGTCAAGAAATAAGCAAAGCACACCAATGATCCATGTAGCTTGTGAATCAAAGCTATGTTCAGTTGTGAGGTCATCCATGCATCCATGCCCAGGAAACTGGGTGGCAATTGTGGGTGCGGGCTGCCCATATATTCAGTGCAGGAATTAAATGTCAGCACTGTAATATATAAGGTAAACAAATATCAACCCAATAAAGAAGAGTGTTGATTATGTTCTAATTTACATTTTCTATTTCATTTTTTCTTACTTTGCTTTTGACTTAAAGATATCCTTAAAACTGTCAGGCTGTTTTTGGCAGCTGTGAGCATACATGGCTTAAACAATATTGTTATCAGGCATTGAGATACAATAGTGGTAAAATGTTTTATCTTTTATATTAAAATCAGTTTAGCTTCCTAAAAGATATAGATGATCAATTAAATGAACTAGTCACTGAGTTTCATTTCAATCTTTGAGAATGACTATATTCAAGTTCTTTTAAAGGATTTTCAATACATTTCAGGACCATAAGCTAGGAAAAAATTCCAATTTGTAAAAATATTCTCATATCAAAAATCTTCGAATTCTGTTTCCTGAATTACTCTCTTCTATCAACATCTTCAATAAATGCTTATTTTTGATGTATTCTTGTTATAAGAGCACTTGATTGAATAAAATGTTATTCATTAACCAATAAATGTATCATGAAGATCCATGGTACTGCTAGTGATAGCTTAATAACCATATATTCTACAAGGTGATATATATAGGAAAAGTAATTGCTAAATCGCTTACGGTAATTCCAATTTAGCACCAACACATACTCATGAATGTCATGTAATTGTATTGTGGTCGGAACTTAATTCAGTTGTGTGAAAGGGAATCTGATTCTGTTATATAATTCAGACTAGGGTTAGGATTAACACATTTCATCTGATCAGATAATTATCATTCAAAGGCTAAATAATTATAATATTTTACCTTAATTCATAAAAAAACAATTTTTTTACAAATATTTGACATATCCTAATTGTTCAAGTTGGGTTTAACAAAATACTTTTTTTTTTCAAAATGATCCTCTATGTATACATTATGTAAGAACTGTAGATAGGCCCTACTAGAAACAACTTGATAAGCAATTATATATGATTTCATATTTTTGTTGAAATAATCACAACTGAAAATTGCTTACTTAATAAGGTAGAAGGTAATTGTGTGAACAATAGTGCGTACTTAAATGCCATGCTGTAATTCAGCCCATACTAAATGACTTTTACAATGTCAAATCATGCTATAGCATCAAATGAGATGTTCACATATTGCCAGGCTCATGCAACTATGGTGAGTATTTAGTAGTCGGGAAAGAGACTCATATCAAATAATTCTATTTTGAGAAGCATAAATGTATTTGTGCAGCCAGAGTAAATGAAATCAGTGGCCTGTAGTTAAGTTATCTGCAGTGGCTGGCAACAGGTTAATTACAGAGGATTAGAATTTGCAGCCAACAAGTGCCACATAAACGCATAGTGTAATTGGGGAAGCTAGAGGGCAATAACAAATTTATCGACCCACTCCTCATAATATGTTTGAGCCAACTCAGCCAATCAGCAGGCTTCACTCAAAATTAAATCCAGTCTATGGTAATTATTTGGCTAACTCAGCTATGGTCCTATTGTTCATACGTTGGGAAACTCAAATCCAAATTTCAATTTTCATTTTGCCCATTCATGATTAAAAGTTCCTCGAGAGATATTGATTTCTGAAACTTTATCACTTTTGATAAGAACTTGAGGATTAAAAAATATTTTACAAAATATTTGAAGAAGAATTGCTAGAATCAATCTGATTAACATCCCCCTTCAATTTTTTTCCCCTCGCAATCAAGTGGAACTTTTGAGGGGATTCTGTGTACCATGTAGAAATTCTCTCTGAGCATGAAGGGGTTAAATAAAGACTCACTTGCAATCAAGCAGAACTTGTGATCAGGCCTGAGAGGATTCTGCAGCCTCCCCAGAAAGCAATCACTGCTGAAGAAATCCAGTTTAGCCACTCGTTGGATATCGCAAATATAAACACATGACTTGGCAGATGATGGGAAAATAGGGAAAATACTGAGGAAATACTGTCCAGGGTGCAGTCATGGGGATGTAAAGAACGACTCGTAGGCAGCGCCTGTATTGCTTTTCGCCTCGTTAATCCGGCTCGCCTTTTGTAGCCAACTGCATGGCCAGTTATTTATGCGTCCTTTTCCGTCATAAATCTGCACAATCTGAGCGGAAGAAGGAAATGCCACTTCCTTGGAGACGGCCGGCGCTGGCCGTCATCGTATAAGCCGCACTAATTCAGACAATGCTCCCATAACCGACAATATTGCTCTTTACAACGTGGACCAGAAATATGAATCAGTTGAGTCTCGAACATTATACTGTGAAGCCATTAATTTTTCTCCACTGCCATCAGTGTAGGTGATCTAAGGCATTGTCACTGACATTTTATTGTCTCTCACCACCACCCACTCTGGTTCAAATCCCAGGCAGGCATCTGAGAAAGTTGCCTCCACCACTCACAAATGGCTAGTATAGTAATAATTAAGCTACAATTGGGTAAGCATGAACAAAATTCTAAATTTCAAATTGATTTTATACACCTTTATCACCTTGTTAACCCATTCATGCCTGTAGCAGCCTTATTCAGTAATATCTTCTTAGCATAAGTCTCTCCCTAAGATATTTGAAGGAGAAATCAGTTGCTCAGAACTCATCCCCTTACTCTCTAATTGAAACAATATGTGATGCTGTTTGCCACAGTAATGGTTGCTGAACACTAACAAATTCAGTTTTGAAGTTTAGTATTAATCCTTTTGTGTGCTGTAACCCTGGTCTGGATTACAAGACCAATGGATATTATCAAAATGTCTCTATGCTAATCTAAATTTCATCCTCTATTTGAACTTTGTTCCTTTCAAACCCCAATAACATGTTTGGACCTAGAGATCGATGAATGTGATACTGTCATTTCCTACCTACTCCTAATCATCCCTCGCCACAAATATTTATTTCTGGACCTCAAGGTCAAGACCAAAGGCATTGGGATCAATTTGCCATGTTCTAGACGTTTGCCATAATAGGTATCCTCTTGTGATGCTACTCGGCTAGACAGTCAGTGTCCACACTGAGTTCCTTCAAGTCCTACTCCACCCACTCACTCAATCACTGACCATTATATTATTTATCTGACTGATAAATGACCAAGTGATAAATTATTATCATAAATACTTAAATCGGGGTCTTAGCCAGAATCAAAAAAAAAAGATCAACGTAGATGTTTGCCATAAAGATCTTCTTGTGATGCCACTTGGCTATAGACTGCCCACACAGCAGAGCTCCTTTAACCTATTCATGCATGTTCATAGCGGCCACAAAAAAAGCCTGACTGTTTTGGCAATATCTTTTGAACAAAGGCATGATCTTTAGGAAACTATTTGAAGGAGAAATGTTGATCACAACTCAACCTAAAACCTTTCTTCAAATAGTGTTTGAATTCACAATCCATTGTACTTTTAATAGATAAATATCCACAAAAAGTCAGGTCTATATGGGTCAATCTGGGTCTGAATGGGTTAACCTGCCGGGGTCACCGGGGGTTAATGAGAAAAGCACTGTTAAAGATAGGAGTAGGTTGAGAGAGGGTCAGCGTCATCAGTAAGCGTGGCACCACGTGCGCGTGGCAGTCTCTTATTGCTGGTATTATGGTGCGTGCTGAGAGATAACACAGCGAGAGGGGAAGCAGAGACTAAACATTGCTGCTGCTGCTGCTGCGGACACTGGGGCGGTGAATGCCCAGGGGAAAGCCAGTGCTCAGCTTAAGTAGCAATTAGCCCATTTCTGCTGCTACGCTACAAAGTCAGTAAAATTGCTACCCGTTGAAGATTTGGTTGTTCCTAAGATAAATATCTACATGGACTGAGGAAGCTGTGTGACCTATGTTTCGGGTCACAGCAGTGGCTCAACTGATATACCCTGCTTGCAGCCATTAAGCATACTCTATTCTCTTCGGTCTGATCCTTAATGCCGATGGAATCTCTGGCATGACATCAACCCAATCTTAATAATGATAATATTAATTGATATTTGATATAGCGCCCTTTCCATGATGGTCAAAAGCGCTTCATAAAGAATAGTCAGTGGACAGATGTTTAGGTCCATATAGTCAAATGAAATCTTGCCTAGGAAAAGGAGAAGAGGACATTTAAGAAGGGAATGTTGGTCATTCCCTTGAACAATGTATCACACAATTATTGTCTACTATCTTTGATTTAGAATGTCTAGGTTCCACCTCCCTAAGAATGTGGATATATTGGAATTGGGCTTGGATTAGATCAACCAGATTCTCGGAGACAGACATCATCGATTGTCAACAATAGCAATCCCCCATTGAAGTGACGCACAAAAAATTGACATTAAATCTTGATATTTGAGCGCCAGCAAGATGGTAGAATTCCCAGATTAATCACTGTTTAATCATTCATGATTTATCACCATAGAGGGGATTTAGAAAATGAAAACCTGTCGTGCACCGAGACAATCACAGCGTTTAGAGAAAGATTATGTTGATGTAGTCGTTCACAATTGATATGCCGAGAAAATAATGGACCAAACAATGGTTAAATGTTGCAGTCTCCATTTCTATGTGTGTGTGTCATAAAGGAGATTTCTCCTGGCCTTATCATAATTGTCAAAGAGTCTCTAGCAGTAAATCATATTGTGTCAGTACATGATTTCATGTTATCACTGCGGTTATACTAAGCTCCTTTTCACATCAGAATTGTAGAAATTCCTCTTTCCCACAAAATATCCCTCAGTGAGAGATTTAGATGTTCTCTTAGGCCACTCCAATTTATTTACTTGTCTTACATGCTCAGGAGGTAGGAAATGAGCCATTTTGGAATAAAAAAAAAAGTTGAAAAATGTGACTTTTTTTATTTTTTTTATTTTTTTTAGAGTCTGACGACTAGGACTGGTAGCGAAATGTTTCTACCAGCCTATTCTCAACTAAATAAAATCAATCAATCTATTAATCCCTGTAACCTGAAGGGTGGGAGGTATACCTCCTCAAGTCTGAGGCTCTACTACAGCAATGATAGCTTCCTGTAGTTGATTGAATCACACTTACAAAGAATATTCTTAAAACTTGCACTTTTTTTTATTTTTATTTGGAGTCTGACAGAAAATTTTAAAACCACTTTCGTCCGTAAGACACCAAAGATGACTTTTTTTTTCTTTTTTTTTGGAGTCTGACAGGATTTTTTTTCCAAAAAAAGCTCGTAAGACAAGTAATCAAATTGGAGTGGCCTTAGGTGTATTTTAAGGAATTTAAATAGATTCAATTATTGTGCAAATGTTGAAATATAAGAAAAGTATACATCTCTGTATGTATGTATGTATTATTGGCCATAATATGCGAACCAAATGAACAAATAAGTGTAGTATTAAGATTATGATTTCGGATCAGTTCTGACCACTTCCATATAAAGAAATGGACCATTATGTGCCGCATGTATGTGACTAAAACTTGACTGTTCCATGGTTAATGTATGTCTGACAACTAGCATAAACGACTTGAGCAATGATCGCCATCTATAACTACTAAACGCATAATCCTTGGACTGCCACACCTATTACTACATACTAACTACATGTCTATATGTACTCATTAGATGTATGGCTGACTCAAATTGCAAAAGTCAGCCATGGGTGAGAAAATGGCCTACCGTAAATTCATCTAGGAATTGGGTACACTATGATTATTTTGCAAAATAATTAATTGGAAATCTGGGCAACCCTTGATCTATTAATTGCCAGAGGCCATTTCACAAAATATGGACCTAGCTGTAAATCTTGCTGATACAACATCAATGTATTTTCAGAAAACATGGGCCACCCTGAACCCATTTAAATCGTAATTATGAAAGTGTCCCAGATTACTGAGAATTCATGGTAACATTGAACAATGGCCAGAAAATGAAACCTTAGCCCACATCAGCCTTGGATCTGTGGCATAAAAGTAGTTAGAAGATCAGTTATCTATAGGTGAATGTGGTTGAAAGCAGGTTAAGTTTAGGCGTAAGTGATTGCAGGCGGTAGGACTAGTGTGAGCTGGTGAGACGGAGTAGGTGCATTTTTCGACACCTGATTCGTTTCTGCCGGCTAAATCCACTCCTAGCAAATCCATTAGCACCTTGAGGGGAAACAGGCAGCTTTGGCATAAATCAATCTGGATCCCGAGCTGAGAGGGATTACCAGCAGGCACGGAAAGAACTCAGCTGACACAATTCCTACACAATATACTTCCAAAATAAAGAAATTTCCAAAATATACTTCCAAAATATCAAATTTCAAAAGAAAATACTTCAAAAATATAGAAACTTCCAAAGAAAATACTTCCAAAGTATAGAAATTTCTAAATAGAAATATCAGAGGAATATCAAAATTTCTTTCCTCCATGCATATAGTCTTCAGTCTATTTTCAGTATTGCATGTGTTTGCATGCATGAAAAAATATGACTGTAAGCTATTAGTTTGCTTGAATATAAGTGACATTGAATTTTGAAACCGACATGCCAAAGATTTGCAGAGAACTTTTAGCATGGCTTACATGCATATGAAATATCTCCATAATTATGTTTTTTAAGGGTAAATGATTATTTAAATGATTTCATGAACATCAGATATATCCTTAAGTCAGCAATAAGAGATGGTTTTTTGATGATATTTTATTATATACTCCAGTATCAACCAATCAGTATGATGATTCATTTGAAAAATAGCTTCAATAGTTTATTGATTTCATTAAAAAAAAACCAGTTTATACCAATAAAGTATCAATTTCTATTTTATAATGAAAAATAAAATCCTTTACTTGATCATCACAAACCCAAAACCTTACTTCAATTTAAAGATGCAATTAAAAACAAGATATATACATTTTACTCCAAGAAATATACATTCCAGATACTGACATTATTGATACATAAGAATATTCTTATCATTACTCTATACCCCTCTAACTCACAATGTACATAATGAACTGTCAGTCTGAGCATCAGAAATAATGAGAGTAACTTCAAAATATTGATTAAAACTAAGCCCAGGGTTTGATAGGATAGAATTCCCATAAAGACCCCAACAAATCATGAAAGACACCGTACACTTCTGGAGTGCTGCACTCTCCAAACCCATCGCAAAAAGCCATTAATAAAACTGCCCAAATATCAAACGAAAGCTTCTGATCCTGATGGAGTATCGAATATCACATGGGAACTAGTGGGATACGCCACTTTGAGTGTATCATATAAAGTAATAGTGAAACAACAACAGGTTGGGATACTAACCTGACAAGTAATGGTTGTCTGTTTCATCACAAATGTAAGGCCTCATTCCTTGGCTATTATTCTAGGGCAAGCATTAACACATTTAATGCACTACGGGTGGCAATTTGAAGATAATGCAATTGTTGCAATAATAAGCTATACCGGTAATGCAAATATAAGAAAAAAACATCAATGAAAATTTGTATTGTTTCTTCAATATTCAATTTTTATATTATGTCCAACATATACATTTCCTTATATTGCAAAACACGCAGGATTTGTTTGGCTGCTGCAGACATTAATAGGATTAAATATATTGAATAAATGCAACAAATAAAAACTAATCATGATATGGGTACTCACTCTAATAGGTTTATCCTCCAGATTCTTCTTTCAGAGTGACCTCTTAATGTCCGTACATGTACAACTGCATCAGAGATTGCACTACTGTACTTGGTCAATCTTCTAGCTTTCCATTTAATCAAGAATGAGCTCTCTTAAGTCCATAGATGCACAACTGTACCAGTCCACTGCAGTATATTGAGGTACACATACAGAAGTCTCCACATCCACGCATACACTGAGCACAGCACTCAAGTGCTACACCATCCCACATAGAGTGAGACGACTAGATCTACTCAACAGCCGTGCGACCAAAGCTCCAGGCCTCGTACTCATAGTTGGCACTCATAGCGTAGGCACTGCTGGTGGTTCCGATAAGTGGCCTGATACAACTAAAAAGAATTCAATAAATTGCAGCAGTATCTTTCATCGACAACAAAGCTAATGATTGTGGTGTGATCGCGGCGTCTGAGTCAAGCCAAGCCACTGCCACATTATCGCACATCCATAAAGGCTAGCTCTCCCGGCCAGGCTTGACTGCACCCATTAGTAGGTCGAATACGCCGCAACAGTAGAATTGAGCTTTTCAATGAACTGCATTGGTAGTAAAGGCTTTTAGACCACAGTCTTTACAAGAAATAGTTGGCAGCGTAGTGTAGAGTAGGTACGGCCAATGAATTTCCTTGATGTCTAGGTTTAAGAGTATGAAATAGTTTGTTTTTTTCAGTAAGAGACAAAACGCTTATAGGTCAGGCTTTAAACTCATAGCAAGTGCTTTATTACAGGATTTCATATCAGAGGTAACAATTGCCATAAAGAGGGAGATTATATATATATACATGAAAATTTCAAAATGTGCTGTGTATTTCATATACCTTTTGTGTTGGCCTTACCACCCAGACTGTCATATGTTATTATTTCCACTTCATCGGCATTGTCTTGCACATCATCAAATTCAAATTTACATGGCACCAAGTTTCCAGAATATCCCAAGACCTTTAGCACAGCTCATAGAGGGAGTTATTTCATGTGGCAAACTGAAAGATAGTTTCGTGAAATATGCATAGTTGAGTGACCACCTCGGCATATTTATAGGCCTTGGGACTGGAAACCTAGGCTGGTTCACCACGCAGGACCTGGGCTTTTGAAGTATTCCGGCAAGTTTTGGAGTACCTACAATCTAATTTACCGGCGTTTACGAGATCAGTTCCAGTGAGAGAGATAAAGAGGTTTTCAATGGTGGTTGCTGTCTCCCAAGCGCATCCCCAAGTAAGCAATATAAATGGCAAGTCAGTCACTTGGCACATTCTAATATATTTACTCGGGAAATGCTTGGCTTCACAAATTCCTTCTAGTCAGTGGTGTTACAAATTGAACCCCACAAGTAGATTCTATTTGAGTGTTAATTTCCCCGCTGTTGCTTTAGGTTGGGATCAATCAATCGCTGTGGAGATTCTAAGATATATTTACTTGAAAATTCTCAGCTTTAGCTGTACAAATTCCTTCCAGTTGGTCATGCAACAAATAAAAACTCATTCTCAAATAGTGATTTTGATTTCTAATCACTTTTCAAATTATGTGTTTATATAATTTCGCAAAAGCAAAGCAAAATCATATAGCTCCGTGCATGCAAGCTATATATATGTTATGATGACATGAAGTGCTTTTGCACAGAGGTCACTTTCTATATACGCCAAAGCATTTATTGCAACTGTGAGTCACTCAACCTACACTGACTATGAAGCAAAGGTTAAAAAATGTGGAATCCCTCTTTTCTTGTGGGCTTAGATCAAGTGGCCAAACATTAAGTATCCTAGTAGTAGTAGTAGTAGTAGTAGTAGTAGTAGTAGTAGTAGTAGTAGTAGTAGTAGTAGTAGTAGTAGTAGTAGTTAAGTAGTAGTAGTAGTAGTAGTAGTAGTAGTAGTAGTAGTAGTAGTAGTAGTAGTTAAGTAGTAGTAGTAGTAGTAGTAGTAGTAGTAGTAGTAGTAGTAGTAGTAGTAGTAGTAGTAGTAGTAGTAGTAGTTAAGTAGTAGTAGTAGTAGTAGTAGTAGTAGTAGTAGTAGTAGTAGTAGTAGTAGTAGTAGTAGTAGTAGTAGAAGTAGTAGTAGTAGTAGTAGTAGTGGTACCAGTAGCAGTAGTAGTAGTAGTAGTAGTAGTAGTAGTAGTAGTAGTAGTAGTAGTAGTAGTAGTAGTAGTAGTAGCAGTAGCAGTAGCAGTGGTAATAGAAGTAGTAGTAGTAGCAGTAGTAGTAGAAGCATGATTCTATGCCAGTAGCAAGAAGCAGGGCTCAAGGTCATATATGTTCAGTTTGCAGAGATTAGCATGTGACTCCTCCTCTGAATACCACAGAGAAAGTTACCTAACACTCCCTACTATTCTGACATTTATACTGCCATTATGTAGACAAGAATGGCAGGAGAAGCTATTTCTATATCTACATGTCACTTCCTAGCTCCACAGGCTTATCTTTATGACACCTATATAACACAACATTTCAGAGGACACTGGTTTTGTCAGATGCACGCTTGTTTTCAGTTTAAATGCAGAAGAAATCAGAGAAATGCAGCACTTTTAAAGACAGTTAATTTCCTCTAAGATAGATGTCAAGATTAAAACTGCAGTCATGTATGATGCAGAGACTGATTTAACCCTTTTATGTCTGGAGTGCCTACATGCTCTGACAATTTTGAAAAGAACTCATCAAATAGAGTAATATCACAAAGTTTACATATCCAAAAAGGGATTGCAAATCTAAGAACATAACTTTCGGTCAGATATTTCTCAAAATATTGCTTATCAATGTATTAAACTATGGTAACGTTATACAACAATAATAAATGGGTTAATGAAAGTCACTAATTCCCCATCAAACTCTATGTTGTGCTCCAAAATTAGTTCTTGGTTGAGTAATGCAATAATGTCACCAATAACCATATGGATCCAATGTTCCTTTCTATATTTAAAAAACTGATTGATGGATTTCCTAATGCATCATGAAATTACGCACCTCTGATAAGTGGATTACATTGCAGAAAATAACGTGCCGGGCCCCTGTTACTCATAGAACAGCATCTATGAGCTACTAGAACTCTCTCTCTCTCTCTCTCTCTCTCTCTCTCTCTCTCTCTCTCTCTCTCTCTCTCTCTCTCTCTCTTTCTCTCTCTCTCTAATAATCTCTCTCTCTCTCTCTCTCTCTCTCTCTCTCTCTCTCTCTCTCTCTCTCTCTCTCTCTCTCTTTCTCTCTCTCTCTCTCAATGTAGTCATTTCAACTTCAATGAAATTTCTAAACAGCCTATTTTGCCATTATCTATAGGAATAGCTATATTTGGTGATAGCTCTGTCTAGAATGCAAAGCCTTAATTGGATGTTAATGATGCTTTAGACACTACAAAGTAACGACTTTAGAGAGTGAAAATTTGGAACATGAACTGAATTAGGAAAATGATAATGTGAATCCAAAGGATCTCAGAACAGTTCTATTCTACTTTTCCTCTTATACTGCAATAAAGTGTTAAAGGGCAGGTGGGAGCATTATGCTGCAGTTAAAAAGTTAAATGGCAGGTGGGAGCATTATCCTGCAGTAAAATTGTTAAAAGGGCAGGTGGGAGCATTCTGCTGCAGTAAAAGTGTTAAAGGGCAGGTGGAAGCATTATACTGAAGTAAAAGTGTTAAATGGCAGGTGGGAGCATTATACTGAAGTAAAAGTGTTAAATGGCAGGTGGGAGCATTATACTGAAGTAAAAGTGTTAAAGGGCAGGTGGGAGCATTATACTGCAGTTAAAGCATTAAAGGGCAGGTGGAAGCATCATAGTGAAGTAAAAGTGTTAACGGGCAGGTGGGAGCATTATACCGAAGTAAAAGTGTTAAAGGGCAGGTGGGAGCATTATAGTGCAGTTCAAGTGTTAAAGAGCAGGTGGCAGCAATCTCTTGCTGGTCCCAGCATCCAACCACAGGAATCCATAATTTCCAGTCATGATTTAATTTGGCCGCAAATTGAATAAAATGAGTTGTACGGGAGGGATGTGTGATAAAAGGATGGAAGTCTCAGCTTGGCTCAGCGAAGGCCACAGGAAATGAATTGCATTGGTAGGCGGTGCAGGGAAAAGGAGATTGGCAACAAACTGCTAATTGGCAATTTTATCTAGATTTCTGCTGAAATATTCGCCTTGGTAGGACTGATTATTGTGCCCTGCTGGGGGTAGGCAGAGGCAGGCCGGGGATAAAACAGTCAGTGGGCAATATCCACGGCCGACTAATTGCATTCCAGCACTAAATCTGCTCATCAATATGAACTTGGTGGGTCCCAGAACCAATCTGTGACCCACTTGGCACTAAGGGCCAACACAGGTCGATATAAAAGAAGAATTTCCTAAAAATGCTAGAAAATTGGAACAATTCTGAACAAAGATTTCCCTTATTCTAAAAAAAGACTTAAGAAGCTTTAGAGGCCTATATTCCTAGTAGTCAGCTCATCTGCATAACTTGAGCATCAAAGGGTTAACAGATTATCCCCCTTAGAAGCTTGAGCATGCTATTTTATATGATAACAGCTACATTGACAAAGTATCCCTGGATATTATATAGTGCATCATATAGACCATTGTTCAATATAAAAGATATGGTTCTCACTTCAATAAAAGTCTCAGAGACTATTTATCAAGCAATGCTCAACTCAATATGTATCACTACCAATGAAAGGTGCAGAGCATAGTCTTAGCCAGATGGGCAGGGAGTCTGGGTGTCTTTTAGACACCCAAAACCACAAAAATCATCCTCATGACACCCAAATCTTTTGGCAGGTAATTTCTTAAAATGTCAATTGCAAACATATAATTGAAGTTTTTTGACCTCGATATAATTCCCATGACATTGAATAATGATACTACGCCTTATTTTAAGGAGCAAATCCATGTTAATCGTTGTTACCTCAGTATATTGTTGCCTCCCTTGAAAAATAGGACGCCCAAAAATCTTACAATTGTCAATTATGGACACCCAGTTTCTAAATCCTGGCTATGAGCCTGGTGTGGAGTCAATGACCTTTTTGTCAGCAATTCCAGCCTGAAGCCAATGACATCTACTTCATCTTCACCTTGGGGTTTCACAGGTGCTCGC
The DNA here is from genome assembly GCA_963942565.1 of Maea johnstoni. Taxonomy (NCBI): domain Eukaryota; kingdom Metazoa; phylum Annelida; class Polychaeta; order Spionida; family Magelonidae; genus Maea; species Maea johnstoni. Next base: position 87,920,753 of record OZ012684.1, on the reverse strand, counting down.
CCGGCTGGCATCAATAGCGCCATCTTGTGGCGTTCTATCAATACCCCGCGGGCAGCTGTGAGGTAAGAGTGTGCGGAAGCAGGCGCGTAGATGTACGCTACGTGCCAAGAGCATAATAGGCTTTCACTGCTGCCGGCTGAAGCTGTAGCGGCTAAGACTACCTGAGGGAGGGATCTAGCCAGGCTTACAGGATAAGCACCTCATCCGTTTAGAGAAGGCGCACGGGGGGGTGCCAGCTCCTCAGACACGTCATACAATGCAAATAGCTCCATTGATCTGGTTATCTATAGCTGGCTGGACAGGACAAAGTAATTAGTAGTGTGTTTCACATTGTGAGAAGTTAAAGATACTCAAATGTTTAAAATAAAAAAAATATCAAATAATGGGTAAAAATAGTTCACTAATACACTACTGATAGACTTAAACTTATTGCCTCAAGGTGCAGGGGAAGCTTATAATGTGTAACGTTTATTAAGAAAAGGGGGGTCAATTCTGAGTTCAACCATGGGCAGTGACAGCAGTGATGGAAACAATGGTCAAAACCTGTTCAAACTTGGCTCTGGAATAGTGGGACACCAGTGGGCTTTTTGACCATGACAGGCACTCAGTGCTGAAAACAGTTTACTAAGCCGTGGTGGTCAAACGGTCCATCAAGATGAATAGGTTAGTGGTCCACCAGAAAAATTAGCAGTTCATATCACTTTGGTAATCAAAATGGTAGCCAACAGCCAATTCATAAATGAACATTCATGGCTAATTGTGCTTAATTTGTAAAATTGTAATAGTTATAATCTAATGTAGAAGAAATGTGAAACTGGATATGTGTTTACTAAATTAATGTGGTCAAAATATTTATCTGGGCAAGTAAACATAGACTTTTATTAGCCCATTCAAATTTTTGGTAGAAACGGACCAGTGGGCTACTGTCTATTTTCACCACTGGGCACTTAGACATTGTGCACAAGCTGGACGCTTTTAAGGCACTATGGCCACTTTTCTCCATCCCGTCACTTTTAACCACTCTGGTCCATCTGGTCTAACCTTGGGCCATCTGGTCTAATTCTGTTTCTCTGGCAAATGTGGCCATCAAGTTTGGTCCAGCTGAGTGCAGGTCTATACTCTATGGCCAATCTGAAATAGCTTTCCTGGGCCGGACCCTAATCAAAATAGTGTCACTCTGTTCAAGATGGAGAGACTTGTGTCCTATATGGTCAAACATAGCAATGAGGTCTCATGGGCCACTCTGGACACTCCAGTCATATGTGGTATGCTAGACACTGTTGCACTTAGTATGAATCACTAAGTAAGTTAAAACAAAAAATGGGGATGACAAACAAAAGTTAGTTAATACACAGGAATGTTCAAGTTTTCTATTGTTTAGCTGCAACCTTTGCAAACCGTCTCAAGTCTTTTATCTTGAAAATAAATGGGCATAATCCATATCTATAATATTCCTTGCCGCACATTGCATCAATCCATCAAGGATTCTGCCTTTTTTGTCTCCCCATACAGAAGAGTTCCATACTGATGCCATCGTGCCGCGGCAGTGCCAGTCAGGCATGTGATTGATTGTGACCAGTGGATTTGTTTTTCAATCTCAGATTCTCTCCTTCTCCCTCAGGTCAGCGAGCTTGATATGAACCAGATAGGTCATCACTGTGCCTCTAATAACACACAGAATACCAATAATACATCTCTGAGTTTACCTACCTCCTGCTCATGACATTCACCAGGCAACTGCTGCAACGGCCAAGACTGGATGACAGTAATTTACACACTTGGTTTATCAATCTTTATGCTGATGGTGGCTTTAAATTTGGCTAATACAAAATTATGCAAAAACCCTGAAAAATGACTGAAACCCTGGCAAATGGGTACTCATCTGAGAGCATACTTCATGAGAGTCATCCAATGAATACCTGCATGACAGGGTTTAGATGTTTTTCAAAAATCTTAGTGCCCTTGTGCTTTGGACGAAAGTAGCCTCAGCATTGGAAGGGTGAGATGATTTTAAGATCATTTCTTAACATAATGGTTTGTAATTCATCATTGGTGAGCTAAAGTGTTAATCCAATTACAGGCATTGTTCATCACATTATTCCGTCCATGTTGTTGTGACCCTGACCAAATGTACCTCCGATTTGCATGGAAATTGGATTGGGATTTGCCGAGCATTATCAAAGGAATTCCTGCATTCACAGCTATACTTGATAAGAAAAGCTACTAATTCACCATATGTATGGCACTCAGTTGTGTCTTTTCACTTACAGTACCTTTTGATGTTTTGAATAGAATTTTTTAATGTAGGTTTTAGTTAATCCCATTCATCTATATCTTTAAAATGCCTGTTTTGAATTAGAATCCAGGGCTTAATAGCTCCAAAACATTGTTCTCCTCACCCCATCCCCAGGGTTAAGTAGCCCCATCACTTGATCTTTTAAAGACTTAGTAGCCATGGACTATGAGGCTTTTACCTTGTATGTTGAGTCCTGGAATTTATAGCTAACTACTACCAGTTGATATCAAGTCCACAAACCCATTCCATCCGTACAATGCTGCAAACACTTTACAAAACATCCTTAGTTTTTTTTATCGCTTTGCACATAATAACTAAATGCAATTATGCTTTATCCAATCAAATACACATACTGTATTTACAATACCACACTGCAATTTTCAAGCATGTGCAGGTGCTTGTTTATTCCTTCATTTTAGGGAGGCCATCCTTACTCATCACATGAATATGCTAATTGGCCAAAAAGTAATTGAAATGAACAGAGATGTTAATTATTAATGATAATGTCACTTTCATTATCATATTTGATGTTATCCTGCCCACAGTTAGATCCATGCATTTCTTTATAAGATAAATACAGCTGGTATAAGTGGCATATATTTTGCCATGTTCTTGCCAATCAAAATGCTGCAACAGGTGAGTGGGATTTAAAGCTAACATCTGAGATGGAACAAGCATGATTTTCTGCGTGAAAATACCCATATGGTTGGCTCACATTATTGTTATTGAATATTCTTTATTCAAAACCCATTCTTTATTTAAAACCCATTTTAAACAAAAAAATGAATCAGCAAAATATCTTAAGAAGAGTTCTTGGTTGGATTCTGACCAATAAATTTGCAAACATTTTTCAAAAGACGTTTTCTGGCCTAAAATATCACCAATTTATCATTTTTAGGCACTAAAGGTAGCGATAGAGTATGTCAGATGTCTAGACATCATCAGAATGTCGATCCCAGTGCAATTGTGTTTATTTCTATGCATGTAGTGCATATTGCATATAATGCCATGATATTGGAAGCCTCATCGCTGACACAAAGGGGAATCAGAACTAATGCGCCAACCACATGCCAATAATTCTACACCCAATATTCATAAAAAGGATAACCTTTCTACATTTCATTTCCTCTGGCAAGGGATTGTGCGTAACCAGCTCGAGCCCCCATTGCTCGGGTAGCCGTCTCGCAGCTTTTGTTCCCTGACTGCGGATGCTCTGCTTGTCGGGATTAAGGTAATTAATGGCAAAGTATCGGGTTTATCAGAAGGTTGTGGATAATGATGGATAGAAGTAACATGATAATGGCCGCCCTCCGCTGCTCATAACACACTGGAGTCACTGGCGGCAAGGTGAGGCGTTGATTAACAACCCGCGTATAAACAAACAGTCAATGACACTGGTCATGTGACAGATCCTTCCTGTTTCTACAACCCATTTAAGCCTTATGCTGCTGCTGGCTAATTTGCCCAATATGAAATGATGCAAAGAATTATTTTAACCTGAAAAAAGACTGAAACTCTGGTATATGGGTACTCATCTGAGAGAACTCGGCGAGAGCTAGGGCTGTCATTGATACCACCCGTATCGATGAATCGACAAAAAAAACTTAACGATTATCGATATCGAAGAAGGCACAACATATCGATTAATATGCAAATTAGGTAAATAAACTATTTTTCAGGAAAACACAGCTTGAACAACAGCATAAACTCCCCACCACAACTGTGTGTGTCCATTCCATTTATCCTTGAATTCACACAGATGAATGTGTATGTGTTAGGGCTGTGATCAATAGGTCAAAAAATCACCCCACACCCGATCTACGACCATTCCTCATGAGCACATTGCTGATTTTCATTCATTTTGAATCCGATTCACTGAATCGAATCGAAGTAGCGTATCGGTAATAATTTTGTTGATTATAGAATCGATAAATATTTCTTATCAATGACAGCCCTAGCGAGAGCTATCCATGAATACCAACATGACAGGGTTGAGATGGTTTCAAAAATCTTTGCATCCTTGTGCTTTAGACAAAAGTAGCCTCAACATTGGAAGGGTTAATTAACCCTTTCAAACTGGGAGCATTTACATGCTTTTTTATGTAATTTCTTGATGGGTCAAACAATCCCTCTTCAAATACCTTTCAAATGTCACTCAATATTATGAATTATGTTCAAATTTCTCAGACCTTTTACACATTCCAGATGCACAAGGGTTAATGTCAAGAGCAACATTTCCACAATTACCTTTACATTTTATGAGTAGCAGTTGATACTTTCTAGAGTAACGCTGAGTGTGAATGGGTTAATACTACTAGTTGTCCACCCTGTTGATGAGAGGTGAGAAAGAATTTGATCCCTTTCAGCAATGAAACGTACGACAACATGGTCATGCCAGCTCAGCAGGCTGAACAGCATTTCCATCTATACACAGGTAGTAATCCTGTCATTTAGAGAACAATCCCTCCGGCAAATAACACCAACTGTCATAAAAACCTCACAGTCAACCCGGCGCAGGAGAAAATTGCTTTCTGGTGAAAATTGCTTTCCTTCAGGTAATTGCTTACCCTTAAGAATTGCCACGAGATTATGAGTGTTTACCCAACAGCCATTGCTCTCATAAATGCCTTCACTTTCCTCTGGGTTCCTCTTTGTTTGGGGAGTGTTTGGGGAAAGCCTTCGCCACCGTTCATTCAGGCCAATCTTATTATGATAGGAAACGTACAAATGCCATACATTCCTTCCTCCCCCCTGGGAGAGCTATTATTCGGGCCACAGGCGAGCTCTCGAGATTGAAGGGAGATTTCTGCGAGATTCCTGTCCTGTTGTTGTAGGCTCCTAAGGTATGGTGTATAGCAGGATAATTGGTTTCAGACATGCTGGAATTATCAAAGGTTGGGATTACGTTTTGCGACATTGGCAGAAAGTCAAGGACGAAAATAGAGGAAAAATACAGACACTATTCTCTGTTTATTTTCTAAAAGCTGCCCTCTTGACACAGCATGCTAGAAAATGATCTGGGGGAAATATCAATCATGAAATTTTATAAAATAACAGAAAATCATGAAAAAATATGACCTCAATTGGAAAAGAACTAGTATCATTCATCAAGCAATATGATTACAAAATGCGAAATTAACATATGGCATATATTCCCTGTTCCTCTTACCATCTCTAGAGAGCCTGAATTTTATCATGGGGACTGCCCTCAAATTGGAGGTTTTAACTCCATTGTAATTCCAATTATCATGGTTTCTTTACTGTGGACAATTTGGGCTTGATTGTGCTCAGACATGCACATACTCAATATCACAGCACTAATAGTTTTCTTACAAATAACAATTGAAAATATTTTCTTGTTGTGATAAGAGAAGAAAGTCAAGAATGATTTTTCAAATGCTGTTGCTATTAAGCTCTTGCTGAAATATTAGACAGCTTTTCCTTTTTCAGAAAAGTTAAATAATACGAACTATTCATGATTGTCATTTGTACTTCACCAAAGATGTTATAACCCAAAAAGAACACTGAAAAAATATATCTGCAAAATAATATAGTCTTTCTGCATATTGATAACTATAATTATTTCATAATAATTATTTTCCTACATGGAATTAATTTCCATCTGCTGAAGACGAATTCCATGGATATCATGATCAGTGCAGCCTTAAGACAATTATCTCAAAAAGTGAATTCAATATGTCTTCATTACAACTACCTGTTGATACCTCCAAGCAGTGGTTTCAGGGTATAGAGATTATAAAGCTTGAACTTCCATCTTCATCCTGAGAGAAAGTTGAAATTTACTCATGCCGGTGACTTGGGGTCAGGCGGTTGTTTTCCCTAGGACTCCTAATTCCTCAATCACTTAATTTAACACCTGGCTAGTTACAATATGGCAGAAAAAGTGACCATATAACCATGATTCTATATTGCTATCGATGTGAAGAGTACCCAACCTGAAAATCATATCATATTAAGATGCCAAATCATACCAAAATATAATAGTAAGATTAATAATAGCAGAATAAAAATTGTGCTTTTATTCTTATCTTTAAATATTTAAGTGGACAAATTATCACATGCTGAATTTGAGTAAACGGCATTATCCCTTGAGGTAATGTCTCTATCTACTTGCACAGAAGATCCTTTAGGCATATCAATTACCTGTATAGTCTGCCTCTGATAGCGGCAGAAGCTATTAATCATACCATGTCATATTCCACATTTATCATAATGATTTTTTAAAAGAAATTTATGCCTGCAATCGACCAAATAAATAATTTTAATTTTGATGATACATTTCCAGTAATAGCTGTTAGCGACAGCCAACCATATTACATATAATCTAATTCACATATTTAAGCTCCTAAATTTACACAAATTGCTTGCTGTCTCTCACCCCTGCCTGGGTTTAAATCCTGTGAGAAAGTTACCAGCGTTTTTTGCCCAGCTCTATCAGACTCCCTCCACCATTTACAACTGGCCAGTCATGATTTAGCTTAAATATTGCAGAAAGGTTTTGATGTGTTTTTTTCCCTATGAATTATCATTTCAAATATAATAAGCTATATATTTTCTGATAAAGAAACACTTAGTCAATAAAGAATACATCCATACAGTGCTATATACAGCTATTACCTCTTCCCTGTATTTAATATTTCACTCTTATGGAGCCCGGTACCCGACATGGCCTGTGGCTACAACAAAGGTACTATAAGATTGATGCCACCTACAGCTGTTACATACGAATTGCAAGTCTCTGGCATGTCTTTATGTCCTCTTATTTCCATTTATTTCTTGTGATTCATAAGGTGGCGTTATAAGGTTGAGGAGAAGGGGTTGAAGCTTAAGGTATGTTTTCATTTTGGATGGATAAGATAATATCCTTTTAACTCTCAGCATCTGGATGCTTCATCCAAAAGATATTAAGATACACATTTTTGTAATATTGTAGCAAAGAATGGATAAGTATGAATGTCGCTTAAGGTAGAAAATTTGGAAGTTGTGGTTATTGTAGTATTTTTTTTTTGGGGGGGGGGGGGGGTGGTAGAATTTGGATTTGAAATTTTCCTACCATATTCAAGTTGAAAAGTGTTGTTAATATTGGAGGAGAATAGAGTCCCCGCGGAAAAAACACTGCCTATAAAACAAGTCACTGGTAACTTTCTGACAATGTCTCAAGCAATATTCAAACCCAGGCAGTGGTGAGAGACTGTGAGCAACTACTACAATGCCTTAGACAGCTAGACTATCGTAATAAACCCTTAAATTGAGAGGATTTATATATATATATTTGATGTATATATATATATATATATATATATATTAATATATATATATATATATATATATATATATATATATATATATAGAGAGAGAGAGAGAGAGAGAGAGAGAGAGAGAGAGAGAGAGAGAGAGAGAGAGAGAGAGAGAGAGAGATCATACAATTACAATTGTTTCTTTTAAGTATCAATTAAAACTTACAAATGATTATTATTCTTAAGCCCGCTAGGCATACTCCATTTCCCTCTTGTTATCCATGAACTGTATCTCTATGTATGTGTAATACAACTACAGTATGAACTCTATATTATGGCCTTGATATTATTGATAAGGTATGCAATCAATAGAACTAGCTTGTTTATATAACCAACAGAACGTTGAATATTGTATATCAGCAAGTACATCCACATGCTTGCTATAGAAACAAATGCGGTTCATTGCAATGTTTGTTTTCACTATGCATCTAATTATATAGTACACAATAGATATGTGCAGGTATTCTGCATGTTCAGAGGCCCCCTCGATAGCAGAGTGATCTAGGGTGTAAACACTGATGTCTAGCTACCTCTCGCCCTGTTTCACTTCCAGCCAGCAGAGACATAAAAGAAAGTTGCCAGTAACCTGGGTTGGGTTGTGGTTTTCACTAGCTACTTTTGAAGGCTGGCTAATCATGATTAAATAGTCAATGTCTCAATTATATGTGTTAAAGTTGGTTTCATACCTGCGATAAAATTAAGAGAAATGAGTGTTTCCTGATCTACATGCATGTCAGCTTATCCTATCTATATAAGCAATTAAGCATTTCATCATGCTTTTAAAAGAGTTTCTTGAGAAATTATCATCTGGGTACATGATACTTTTGACAATAACTTGGGAATAAGGAATGGTTTTACAAATCATCTAAAGTCGTTGGATTAAAGTGTTCTAATGGAATTTCCATCCTCAAATCTCTTCCCAACTATGCCTTTGCCTGAATGATTTCACCAAATCAGTCAGGCTGCTAAATTTGGCTGAAGTAAGCATTATTGGATTAAAAGATCAAATTCACTTGATGATGAAGGTATATAAGATTTTGAAACCTCCCCCAAAAAGGTATTGATTGTCTAGGTATTGTAGAATTCAGATGAGGTTGGAGCTGAGAAATTACAGGTGTTCTACTCTATCAATCTCATGTGAAATTACCTTAGCTCAGATTTTTTGCCATATCCTGTAAGAGACTAAAATGGAGTATTTTGATTGAAGGTATGATTGCATAAGGAAATGAGATTCTAACTTGATCTTTTGTTGTAAGGAAACACAATAGGATATAAATTGCATGTGGTATATGCAGGTGAGGCTCATTATCACCTGCATCACTTTGTCAGCTTCGCTACCTGTACTCAATGACTCAGCCTCTAGGGCTGACACTCAGAACCAGGCATGGCTTTATTTTCTGAGGAGGTCCAGTGGAAGCCAAAATCACAAGAAAGTAGAATCTTTAATATGGAATCAAGCATTTCCCTCTTTCATTATTTTGCTACATCCCAGGAGGGCTTTGGAGACAGGGTTTTGATTGTTCGATGATTGCTTAGGGAAATTAGATAAACCAAAACCTGAGAAGCTGTAGGCTGGAAGGTGATCCGAGAGCGTTAACAAGGGTTAATAGCTCTCCAGTATGTTGCCTGAACTGTTGCAGGGCAGCAAGTGACAATAGAAGGGTGGCTGGACGGTGTGTGCCAGTGGAGAGAGCAGCCCAGCGATTGGTTGGCTGGATGCAGTGTGTGAGTCACGGCCACTGCACACACTGAGTGAGTGATAGTGGAGGCCCTACTAGCGAGTGGTGTTCAGAGAGGGGAACGTTAGCAGGCGTTTGTTGTGGTCCCCCAAATGCCTTGGAATGTAACCATTCCACACAAATTTGAAAGATATGATTATAAAACTAAAAGTCATCTGTTTAAAGATCATTTCTTTCAATCAAAATCAAAGAACGGAATAATTGCTACAAAAATCTTGTTATTGAGAAGAGGTGAACTTTCAAACTCCATACGACCATACCTGAATTTAACTCTAATTGTCTGGAGCTAAACGTTTCTGTTTTAATATTTTGTGGTAGTATAAAACCTACTTATCATTTAGAATTTTCAAGAAATATCCATAGAAATTAGTATTCTTTAAAGTATGATTGATTTGGTATCAAAGCATGCAGGTCATCCTCAAAACCCTGGGGTAGCCTAAACATTAATGGGTTGACTCCATACTACATATTGAAACAATAAAGCTCAACAAACCTCTCTCGAACCACAAAGATCTATGCATGAATCTCATACTACTAAGCAACTATCATCCTAATCTGGGAAATATGGATTTCAAAGCAGCATGTATATTCCATGCGGTCACCTTTCTTTCTACATGCTGTGCATTCAGGTTTAATCCACTTTCTAACCCATCCCCTCCTGGAATGGTCAGATAATTGTTAAGAATTGGTACAAATTTTTAGGATCGATCATCAGCCAATTTGAGTGAGCAATGATCAACTAAAAATTGCAGTTGTAGATGTGCAGTTTCCCTTGAGTAGTCTTAGCTTCTTCAAGGGTTCTTGGCTCCATCAAACTGCCTAGGGGCTACATAGAATCTTCATTGGAGGGCACTTATGTTATTTGCTCCATTTTTGTAAAGGAGTTAATATGGCTCTCTTAAAATATCTCTTGAAGCTCTTAGTTTTACTTGTTACAGTACTGCTTGATTTGAACTAAGATGTTTTTTCAAAAAACTTCAAAAATAACTGATCTTATACAATTGTAATCCATCATCTGATCAAAATCGAAGGTTGAATGAGTGATTGTGAGTGAGTTTAAACCTTTTAATGTCCACAGCAGCGAAAACCAGCCTGACACTTTTGAAGAAATCATTCAGGCAAAAGCATACTTAGAAAGATATTTGATAGACTAGAGAAATGTTAATCAGAATGTTGCCAACAACTCATCTTGAAACATTTTGTGAAATCATTCTGAATTACACAGTTATTGTCAAGCATATCACAGTGTCTTATAGAGACTATACCTAATGGTAAGGTCAGGAAGTGGTTAAGCAGACAGGAATACTGTCACCTAGCTATTTCTGTCCTCTAGTATAAACATAAGCCAGACCTGATCAATATATGATCAATTCCTCCTGACACAGATGTAGCTGCTAATTTATCCACTAGCATCAATCAAGTACAAGCGGGTCAAAGAGTTGCTTTAACTTCTCTATCCTTTAATAGCTCCCAAAGTCCTGGATTGTAATTTTCATTAATTTAAGTGCTATCTTTTTGATCAGAAATATTTTCACAAAAAAATTTTTTTGAAGCAGAAATGCTGATCAAAACCAAGTCAACAATGCTCCTTAACCCATTCATGCCTGGATATCTTTTAGACAAGCGTTGTCTGGACTCACTTTTCGGAGATACCTTTGAAAATAACTTTAATTAACAAAATATTTGAAGGAGTTGTGGGTTGGAACTTAAACAATATCTCTGCAGATGTTTTCTGAAAAATGCTCTGGTCAAAAAGGTATTATCTGAATAGTCTGAGCATTTTTGGGTTAATTTATGTTTAAAGAATTAATGAACTGCCTAACTGAGAATATTAAAGAGAAATATTCATCAAAAACTAATTAAAAACTCTCCTTGAATTTTTTTTCCAACTTGTGATTAATTTAGAAGTTATTTTCTACAGTATCATAGGTCCAGACGACACTTATGCCATGAAAATCTCCAGGAATGAATGGGTTAACCAAACTTGAGTTATAACAAGGTCTTCACAATTATGGCCACAAATAACTTAATGATCAAGTAAAATGAAATTTGAAAAATATTTGAAGAGGAAATGTTGAAGCCAACAGTGAAAGCATTTCTCAGTCAAATATCTTTTACAGATTTAGCTTTTTTTATCAAGATATTAGCCTATTTGTCCGACAAAGTGTATGATCGAGATGTAAAAGGGTTAAGCCTCTAGAGACAATTATTATGATTCCCATTAAGCAGGAAGAAAGAGCATACTTGATAAATACGGCTCGACACAAACACTGCATTAGCTCGATAACGCCGCGCCCGGATAGAATTACAATACATCCTTGGGCTGTGAAAAGTAATGCTGGTTTAGTGCACAGACAAGTGGCTGGCAGGGTGGGACGCCCACTATGTCTACTGTAGTAGTACAGCAAGCAGCATGCAGGAAGCAAATACCTATACTAATTATTGAATGGGATATATTTTAAAGAGTACAATTATACCAATATCATATTTTTCATTCTTAAATTTTGTTGGCCAACAAGGAGCCATTTGCTACTTTTACTTCTTTACAGGAAGCAAATACCTACTGTTAAAAGATATATTTTTCAAGTGCACTTTTTACCAAATTCATATATGTATATATATATATATATATATATATATATATATATATATATATATATATATATATATATATATATATATATATATATATATATATATATATATATATATATATATTTATGTATACATATATATATATATATATATATATATATATATATATACATATACATATATATATATATATATGTATATATATATATATATATATATATATATATATATATATATATATATATATATATATATATATATATATATATATTAATTTATAATATATCCTTTGTTTGAGAAAGAGTCAATTTTAAACCCTCTTTTACTTTACTACACAGATAAGTTGAGGGTAAATAACACTTCAAAACTTTAACATCCATTCCACAGGCCAATAGCCAACGTGTTGTACAGTATTGCTTAGTTTAAATTTTTCAGCAATAACCCTATTCAACAAAAATAGATCATTTGAGAAAAATCTCCCATTCTACATTATTCCTGCCTGTTAAAGATACCTACATACCAATAAGAGTCCTGACAATTTGGAGAATGTCAACATAAAAAGGCATATCTTGGAACTGATTTAGTGGAGAAATGCATGGTTGGGATTGGTGCATTCTCTACTGGTGATCTACCCTAAATCTGACCTATTCCCAAGGGCACACCAGTTTATTGTTCAAGAGTAAGATCAGGTGATTTTAGTAAACCTGAGCCATAACCTACTAGCATACATTACATGTGAAACTGATCAAGACACTACATGTTTGTTAATTGTTGGCTCACAGAGACTGCTGTGAACATCTGTTGAAATTCCTATTTATCTTTAACTGTACAGAATTAATCATACAGGATACTCTACGAGGTCTGACATTCTTCATCTCTCAGTTGATTTGACTAAAATGTAAAGCATGCCATAACTTGATAAAAGAGTGGCCAAAAGGAGGGATTTTATTTATTTTGTGGTAGTGCAAATTCACTATTACAAATGAACTTTAGCAAAATCACAGGAGGGATTTTCACTATGGACGTATCAATTGAATTATGTGGATTGTAATTTATCAGGCCAACTGAAAACTGTACATATATGTTTTTAGCTTAAAGGAAAGGGATGGCACACATCAACCACCTTGGTCATGGTCCTTGGAAAGACGACACAGCCCTTTAAGCAAGGACTCACAGGAGTTGATCTAGGGACGTTCCTGGGGTCATTGCAACCCAGCGTGACCAGTCATTAAATCCCCATAATGCCCTCCACTGCAGGGCATTAAATCTCACAATGCCCTACTTCAAAATTATAGATTAACCATTGATGTCTTGATAGTGACACATGTGACTTTATCTGAAGACATTTTTGCAAGTGAACTATAAAAAATGGTCAATATTTGAAGAAAAAAATTAAATGTGAAATGAAATTCGTAAATGTTTTGACTTAATACTTTATTATGAGTTTATGACTCATATTTATGAATTTATACTAATATTTCACCTGTATTGATGTAGATGTAGATGAGCAATGATAAAAACCTTGATAGCTTTTTAGCAGGGTATTACTTACATTCAATGAACACATTCGGGCATCCCGACTTGCCCTCAGTCTGGACACCATGCCTTCAGCTGTACATTAAATACACATAATGCCCTGGTGAACAGTCATTAAGGCTTTATTATGGATCTCGAACTGCCTTGGTATTAAACCCAATAATAGAAAAACTGATACATTTTCTGTAGCCACCTCAGGCACCTGTTAGCACGTTTGTTTTGCGGAATCACACTGTAGATCTATCGACATGTGCACTTGTATCCGAGAGGCATAGCCATAGTATTGTACACACAGTAACAGTATTCAGTAATAGAATCGATCACTTACCATCCTGATGTTGCTGCTCTTAGAGTCCGTCTCGCAACACGCACAAACATGCACTAACTCGTTCTTGACCGTATAGTGGTCGTCAGAGCTATCACTATGATCATCCTTGCAGTCAAGCTCTCATAGCATAGCTGTTCACAACTATCCGCAGCCCTCGCCTACCGCAGAGCCGTGGGCGGGTAGTATTTGCCCGCGCACGTGACAATACGCTGTTCGATATTTTGCAAACAATTTCCTGGACGCGTCGCACATGCCGTGTGTGCTGAAAGGGTAGGGAACACCTTTTGCACAGATCGGTTCTTTACGGTGCTCGCTTATAATGTATTAAAGCTAGGGGGTTGAGTATAGGGCGTGTGAAAGTCAAATACGGGGGAACTGGAGTGAAAGTAGCGACGTTTTGAATAAAATGTGTGTGGCCTCTCATCTTCCTATAACACTCGACACATTGGCCTTGTTCTTGACTGACCTTTTTGATAGCTCGTTCAGATTCGGTATTGATTCTAAATGTACTCTCTGATTTGAGTCTCCGCTTTTCCCATTAGCGGGTTGGCATGGTCGCTGCGGTACTGTTCCTATATAATTCCTGGTAATATGTTGCCAATGTACTTAATAGATTATCTATGGTCAATCTTTGATTCCTGAGGGCGATGCGTTGCTGGCCACCAGTATTTCCTGGTGATGCGTAACTGGAATCTGGAATTCTTTATTCCTTAAGACCATGGCTTTTCAGCGTAATGCATTACTGCTATTGCCTTAGTGAGTAACATGTCACTCTCCGAAATTACTCACTTTTACTAATATGTGTATATATATATGTATATATCTAAATAGAAAAAAACATTTCCTACCTTTGTTATGAATAGCAGGTTACAGGTATTTCAATAACCCGGTTTTATTTTGATGTTTAAGTATTGCATCTCCCTAGTTTCACTTGCTTACTTCCCAATACACGGTCATTCAATTTTAATCATATCCTTAGATTATTAGTTAATCTCCTTTAGACTATTTATGCATTTTAATGATTCTGAATTATGTTCTGTCCAGCTTTTATTCCTGATAATATTCCATTGTCCCTTTCTGCTGCTAGTGGTATCATTTCTACGTCTCCTAACTCTTCATTATGGATGTCAGCGGATGACTTCTCTTTCCAGAATCTTGTCATATTTACATGTACATGTGAGTGCATGACTTATGATGTCCTATAGTGATCATAATCAAACGTCAGGCTGCCATGGGAGATCTGATGCACATGACGGCCTAGGGCTCACCAAAGCTCTCAATGCCGTTCGTATTTCCAAACAGCTTCCTAATGAGGTATTAATGGTTATTAACACGTCCACATAATACTCTCTTTGGAAAAGTTCCTTTGATATGAGAATATTGCTTTTTTCAATTTCTTCCACGAATTGATACGATACCAGGAAAGAGGTAAGAAAGAGAATAGAGTATAGGAACCTTTAATCTAGCACTACTCACATTGTTTCGGAAAATGATGCCAAAATGTTGCTATGCCCACATGCCATGATAGGCATTTCCTACCCCTTGCTCTATCATGCCAAGTCGGAGCATGCAATGTGGTGTATACTCTACCCTTTTCATGATCTTATCAGGTATGAGTGCTGTATCTGTAATGCACTCTTGAGAACAGGAGTTCACTACCGTTTCCTGTCAGATCAGAGGTAAGGCAACTGCCATATAATGGTGCTAAGGTATCCTCTGCATTTGCCTTGATCTTATCAGGTATGTGTGTAATCTCTGGGATGCACTGTTGCAGACAGGCGTCCCTACACTTTCTTTGATCTTATCAGGTATGGGCTTAGATGAATAAAAAACGAGTGGTTATGAAACCAGCCAGTCAACCTGAACAGGCTGACTGCGGCAGATAGCCTAAAAGAAGCTTTCTGCGCATGCTATCGCGCAGGTTTCTCTGTAATGTTAACTATACGAGAGCCCTTATTGTTCTTTGTCTCCTAGTGACTTTACGCTTAGGCCATATTATAGACTCTGGCATAGCCAGGCCTTCTTTATAGTGCATATAGTAATTGGTCTCTCGCTACATATCCATTCTTTTATTCACCTAAGGTATGAGTGAAATTTCTGCATGCACTGTTGCAGACAGGTATCCCTACCCTTTCTTCGATCTTATCGAGTATTCGGGTATGAGTTCAATAACTCTCATACAAGGTGTCCCTACCCTTTCTTCGATCTTATCAGATATGAGTGTAATTTCTGTGATTTACTGTTGTAGACAGGTGCCCCTACCCTTTCTCTGATCTTACCAGGAATAAGTGTAATCTTTGTTATGCACTGCTGCAGACCGGTGCTCTTTACCCTTTCTATACTCTTACCAGGCATCAGTGTAATCCATGTGATGCACTGTTGCAGACAGGCGTCCCTACCCTTTCCTTGATCTTATCAAGCATTCAGGTATGAGTAAAATTTCTGTTATGCACTGTTGCAGACAGGTGCTCCCTACCCTTTCTCTGATCTTGTCAGCTCTGAGTGCACCGGGGTTGTCCATCAACTGCTCGTCTGGCAGACGAACTATGTTGTTGCTGCCAAGAGCATGTACACGTCTCTTGCATAGTACCCGGGGCTGCACAAACTCCGCCAGAGAGAGTTAATACTACTACCCGCGTGGTCTCCCACGCTTCCAACTTATGCTGATAGATGTATATACACGTATCAGGGGGACAGCGATGCTAAATAAACTGCTCAGGATATCGACTTTGAAAAACAGCCAGAATTAAATCAGCTTCGTTTAACCCTTTCCTCGGCGGTTGCCTGCTAATGCGCTATAACTGCAGCCGAACGTCACCCAGCACAACTCTTCTCAGAAGAGTCTGTGCTATGATTACAATGGTGCAGGTGTGAACGGCAGAAAAAAATACCACTTTTTCTGACGATGGACCAAGTATGAAAGAGAAAATAAAAATATATATAAATTCACGACCGTTTTTTTTTTTTGGGGGGGGGGGGGAGAAAATAAAAGGTTTTCCCCAAAAGCGGTCGTGAAAATGAAAAGCTTTTTTATTTGCTCTCTCACACTTGGTCCATGGTACTGTGCGGTGCAACTTTGTCCTAAAGTAATTATTTTTGCGGTGGCATACAAACACATATAATGTCATAAGCTATTCACCACATGATCGATTGGGAACTTTTGACGACGTAATTTGACTTAACTGATCAAGCACATGTACTGATTGTGACCTTTATGAATCACCCGATCAACCTCAACCAAAAAAAACGTTTGACCACATGATCTGACTCGATCGATCAATAATTAGAATTGATTGTGAGACCAGTTATCGTTCCCTATCTATATCTCTGCCTTGCATCCCAAATGTATGACCTAATCAATATCACCAGCTCCTTATTCATCCAGCCAGAGAATGTCACCCGTCGCAGACATTAATCAAATCAAGCAATCTTTCTTAAGGCCCTGACTACTTTCACAATTTCTCTCCCACTAAACTAATCAAATCAATTACCCACGCCGAGAGAAGAATCCATTCTGGAATTTTCATCAGGCTATTAATATTCAGAGAAGGTATTCTTCGTGAAAGAAGTTGTTATCCCCGTGAAGAGAAGGTGGGGGTGTTAGTGGAGTGTTTCATTATTGTATCTTATTGAGACCGATAGATTTCCATTGATTTATGATTACCAAATATAGCAAACTCAACTTATCGGTCACGTCATCGAGTTCAGCTAGACACTTTGAATCGAGGAGCTGCTTTAGAAACCATAACGGGCACGTTTTGTTCTGTCACGTACTTTGAAATTCAGTTCAATGACAAATCTGGACCATGACCGCCACTCATATTCTTTTTGAAACTATGTTTTTGATAGTTTAACGTATGATTTTTAAGCGGATGGCAATTGCTTGTAATCTTCAATCCGTTCTATCATCATTGAAATCCGGGCCCAATTAAAACTTTTGGGGAGGCAAGATACCTTGTATTTTTTTTAATACACATTGGACCTGTAAACTTCCTGATAATGCGTTTAGACTTACAGAGCCGATTTACAATGCTGGTCCTTTGTTATTTCTGATGATTTATGATAATTTCCATTTACTTCGACGGTAATACGACATTTCCAACTTCTGTAAATTTACTAGAATTTGGAATTTCAATTATTGCACTGCCATATTTAATAAGCTAATTCGTGACTAGCCAGTCTTAGAAGTTGGAGGAAACCGGAGTGCCCGGCTAAAACCACAGTCTAACCACATAACTTTGATAGAGGACATGTTAAAGTAAGAAAATGACCATTGATGGCATTAACTAATTTGCGTCTCCGCCAAGTGCCTCCGCGACAAAAAAAATCAGTACATGTACAATCACGTTTGAAGGATTTAGAAATTTCATCCCGGTTTCCGCAATAGTGCTGTTATGACAGAGTGACCAGTTTTTCTTGGTGGAGGAAACCAGACCGACCGGCTGAAACCACCACCTGATTGGAGACCAAACAGTGATGAGAGACAGCAGGAAGTCAATGGCAACGCCTCTGAGCGCTCAGGTATGTTTTGGAGCCAGCCTAAAGTATATGTACACGTTTTTCGTCACTTTGTCTGTCATACTGTAATTGATGGTATAAAACGGAGTACTCGGCTAAAACTACCGTCTAAACCAAAATGAACCTTTTCTCATGCCCCCGCCAGTGTCCAAACCCAGACAGTGTGTATGAGAGAGAGAGCGAGTTGTCACAATGGCAACGCAATTAACGATATCCCTCAGACGCATTTAGTAAACCCGGTTCCTCCAATCATGTTTGTAACATATCAAAGTCCGTAGCGAAATTGGGAAAATGTTCCATCAATACTAATTCTACTATAGAATGCCAACCGCAGCTATGGGCAAAAAACACCCGAAAAAATGACGACTTTTTCTTGTGCTTTCCACAAACCAAAGAACTCCTCTGCATTGCCAATTTCGCATGATGAGAAATCCATTTTATTGACGCATCCTCCAGGAGGTCTCATCCATCGCTGATTTCTTTGCGAGCAACCCTCGATTGGCTCTGTACACCACAATTACATGATTAACAGCCAAGAACGCTTTCCTGGGCAGTCCTGTGAGGGGCAGCTGTGGTCGCCCAGTGCCGTAACTCAGCCTTTATGTGGACCCAGAGAATAGTCCGCTACTGATTTACGGCGGCTCACTAGTCCATACCAGCCAAAAAGGCTTTAATGTGGATGTCTTAATACCGCTATGGGACAATTCTATTTTATGACATGTGCATTCCAATTGGCCAAATAAGGTATCGTAAAATTAAAGATTTCCTTTTTTTCTTGTTTTAATGCCCAATTTATTCATAGATATCATGCACTGATAACCAACTTTATGTCATTTTTCAATTCTTTGACGTGCTATTGTATCATCTTATGTTTAGAACTATAAACTGGAATGATGAGCCTAATATTTGCAATAGTGGGCTGCCTCCTTGCCCGTGTGGTCTATTGCACAAGGGGAAAAGGTGACGATACGCAAAATTCCAAAGCTCGCTTTTCAAGTTACGTATCTCAACTGCCTGAACTCCACCATTTGAGAGAAAATTATAATGATTCGGCATGATATTTACACGTATGTGTGCAAGGCCTTAGAGGCATGATCGTCTCAAATTATAAAAATGCCTTTTTGATATCATGTTGGTCTGGGAATGCCTTAATACTATTGTTAATAACTTGCTTGAACATCACATTTTATAATCATCGACTTCTTATTGGGATATAAAGGAAATGGCTTTGCAGTGTCAAGGCACGTAGGTTATTATCTAGAACTTCATCACTACATTTTTGATGGTGCAATTGCAGGCACTTAGTCATTACCTATGGACCCATCGAGACCCTAGCAACACGGTGCATACACAATGCGCTGTCTCTAGCTACGAATCACAACAACCACTTCCCTGGGCTATTGACATATAAATTGTCTATGTTTGGCTTTAATAATTCGCCTCTATCAATAGGACTGCTTGGGCGAAAAATGTATTCCTTAACCCTTTCAGTGTATGTATGTATGTTTATTGGCAGTACTTATTAGGTACTAAATCATATCAAAAACAAAAAATACATAATAACAGAAGTACAAAATAGGATAGGAAAGGATAAACTAAGAAGGTGTAAAATAAAAGTTAACTGAACATAATAACTCCTTATCTAATTGAACATAATAATATAAAAGAACTACTTACATAACATAAATAGGCTTACGCCACAAAAAAGGTGACACTAACTATAGACAAGAGGTTGTTGTGTGCGTGCCAGCCTTGCATTGATTGACTTTAAGGTCTCATGTGGGACTCAGCTTTTAAAGAGAACAGCCTAGAAGCTAGGCATCAGTAAAACAGTAGATACTAGTCATGTGTACTAGATTTATACATTTGTACTCGAAAATAAAATTAGAGCCTATGAGCTAGGCATAAGGGAAACAGAGTAGATACTAGTCTTGCGAACTAGATTTTATACATTGGTACCTGGTGTTAAAGATAGGTTTATCTGGACCTCATGATCCTTCTATATATGTCTGCAATGTATTTGCTAGAGATTAGCCACACTTTGAGCATGGTTTCGAAGGGTGCTCCCTCAGGGTGTTGGCCCATCAGTACACCAAGCAAATTTTGTGGTTCATCAAGTATGCGATCTGCTGTTTCATCATTGATTGCTTTAATGCAGTCTAGCATTTCTTTCTTAAGACTTTCATTGTTGGGACATTGCATTATGATGTGATTGACGTCCTCTCTTATCCCCAGGTAGCATTGATTGCACATTTTGTGATTGAAGGACTTGCGCTTTAACCTGTAATCATGGTCTTTGAGTAGGCTGGCGTTACATACCAGCTTACTCATAATCTCACAATTGTGAGTGTGTATAGGCATTTGGTCAGAAATAATCCACCATATCAGATAGAATGGTCTGTCAATGTTGAGGCTACTTTCGTCCAAAGCACAAGAACGTAAAAACTTTTGAAAACCAATTAAACCCTACCATGAGGGTATTCATTGGAAAGCTCTCACTGTGCCCTCCGATGATAAGATTTCTATCATTTCTTTAGGGTTTTGGCGGCATTTTGTATTGGCCCAATAACCCACCAGCAGCATAAGTGTTAACAAACCCCAAATTTCGGCGTTCGTTCATCGTCTTATTAGCGGTGCGTCTTCGAACGTTTCCTGCTTGGCAAATACCTTAAAGATAACCCCAGGGACAGATAGCGAGGCTCCTATGCCAGCTAATTACGTTTATGATCTTATTATTTCTCGATGATATCTCTCTTCCCGCGGAACCTGTCAATAATCTATACGCTTGGTACTGGGTGTCGCACGCTGGGCAAAAAAGGAGACATATCAGAAACCATTTAATAGGTTTTGGAGTAGAGGTCGCCATCTTATCTCCATGGCAATCCAATAAAATGTGTCACCTCTTCCTGCACTGCTTCATCAGCGTACCCTCTAATTAGGGGGTGGAGAAAAATACGCCCTGCCCCTCAACCTCGCCAAAAAGTAATCGACAGTGAGCCTTCACAGCTGAATGTGTGGATTCTGTGCTATTTCCCTCGCCGTGTTCCCACTAATAACACTGTGTTGTCAACTGGGGATTATAGAATGCCAGCCTGTCTCCTGCTTTGCCTGAGTAGCGTGGCTAAAGAGAGATAAGTAAGGCAGCTTCCTGAAGTCCTGTTTCCTTGAGAAGAATGTGTTTATGGGTAAAGCAAGGTATTGGTTTAGGCCAAAACAAAACGCATCCTCTGTTTCTGTAACTAAAGCAGGAGAATGGTTTAGGCCAGAACATAACGCATCCTCTGTTTCCATAGCTTGTCTAGAATTTAGATTTTGTATTATCGACACTTTTTCCTGCCATATTTAGGCTAAATCGTGCCTAGCCTGTTGTGAGTGGAGACGTCTGAGACCCTCAACCATCGATGCAGGCCCCAATAACTTGTCTAGTGCCCTTTATTAAACGCAGATCATTTTTGTATCTCTTTCTCCCTAATTTAGTATTGGGGTGGATATTATCACGAGACCACATAGAAATAGGATCTTGCAAAAAACCCTGCAAACACTTATAACTGATATTTTCCTCAACTTCACAAAAATCCTTGAGCAAACCATTGTATTGGTAGATTTTTTCATTTAAAGGTTCAGATTCACTTCTACGTAATGCAGATAGGACAACTACTTTTTGCACCGATATAACATTGATGATAATTTCCCTAGCTAAATCCACCACCTTGGCAGAAACCTCCAAAGGTGTGATACCAGCAGCTAAGTCATTTGAACCATATTGCAACATGACAAGATCAGGTTGAATATATTGCAAATTAGAATATGGTAATTGAAAAGATAGGTTGAAGAGCATGGTACCCCTCTTTCCAAATAAGTGAAATTCCCTCACTAAATTATTTAATCTCAACATCTCTGAGATTTGAAGTGGGGTTGGTTCAGATAAATTATTTGAAAGATGATGCAATAACCCACTGACAAAACTATGCCCTAACAAACATACAGTAATCATGCTAGCTGTTGTTTAGATTTCATGAAAAGATAGTTAAATAGCATGAAATATCTGACAAAGTACCAAGAAAGACTGGACTGAACAAGCTAAAAAGAATAGACAAAATATGTCAAAACAAGCAAAATTTATACTAACTTTAGTCCTTTATATCATGGAATAATGATAGCTCATAATACTCAACAGTCCTGTGGTACTTGTCCTGATATAGATGTATGTAAGTAGAGCAAAGTTTATAAAAAATTGAAAATTTTTTTAGTTTAAAAAATTGATTTGTGAAAGTGACAGCAGCAACGTCCGCTACTGTCAAATGATTGTTTTGTCAGATCCCGTTGTGAGCGTCTGACCCATTGAGTCACGTGCTGCCATAGCAACGTGATGCGCGGACATCCATAGTTTGGCAGGAGATCGCCAGATGTCGCTCCCGTCACACCACAAAATACGTTTGGTGCTGATCACCAAACGTGTGCAATATTTCCAGTTGCTTTTCTTTATAGTTAGCTATGTTTTCAAATGTTTTAACCCGGAAGGGTCTTCACAGAGTAAAACAACCTACACACAAATGCCTTGGAATTATATGAGCGCAATATGTACTGTAAATTCGGAAAGTATTGCTTTAGTTTAATTTTTGCGTTTTTAAGCGTATAGCTTGGGACGCAAAATTAAAATTCGCAATGATTAGTGTTGCCACTTTAAGTGTATAGCTGGCACTCAAAGTTGCGGCCAATTCGCAAAGTTAAAAAGCGCAAAAATCGATTTTCTGTAAATTCGCGAAATTTACTCTACACAATCGTTTGTGAATCTACAGTATTTCGAAGCCATTTGAATTCTCTCTCTATCTATCTATCTATCTATAAATATATATATATATATATATATATATATATATATATATATATATATATAAAGATATATATATATATATATATATATATATATATATATATATATATATATATATATATATATATATATATATATATATATATTTATATATATAAAGATAGAACATAACTGCGTATGTCATTGGTAGAAATTGAGCCGGGAATCATGAAGGCGAAAAAGGGTTTGGCATATGTGTGGATCGCATGCAATGGGATTTGGTAGGATGTGGCTCGCACATGCCGTGACAGTTACCATGCGCAGGAGGAAGGAAAGACATTGAGCATATCAACGCTGAGCCCAGCGAGTCAGGTCCAGGGGGTGTCACACTATCGCACCAATTCTACGTCAATTCCCTTAGGTTAATATAAATCAAATCAAACCTAGCTCTAGACCCTAGGTGCCTAAAATGCACAAGCCCAATGGACTTATCGAAAATCGAATCATCTTTAGCTGCATGTACAGCACGAACACCATTGCTAATGTATGACGTTTATATGACGTATGTATATATACATAAATACATACATATATACATACACCCATATATAAACACACACACGTGTATATATATATATATATATATATATATATATATATATATATATATATATATATATATATATATATATATATATATATATATATATACTTTGATGGCTCTAACGCTTGTAAATGGACAACACAACCTCTACCATTTAGAGCACCATCGATCGAGTTGCGAGACAGTTTTTACCCATTGCTGAGGACTGGTATACCTCAACCCAAAAAAGGAATCTGTCCTACTATGCGAACCCAATTCCTCGAGTGTCTGTGCGAGTCGGGCAAACGTTAGGAGGCCAGGGACGTAGCAGCTCAAATTTCTATCAAAGGATCGCCCCTACTGCCCTCTTGATGTGCCGCAATTCACAGGATATTACAAAAAAGGTCTGCAATGTGGGAAGGGGGGGGGGGGGAAATAGTGTTAGGGTTTGTCAGACATAGGATGAGATCAAACCATACCACTACCTACCCCCCCCCCCCCCCCCCCCCCCTTCCCACATTGCATACCTTTTTGGTAATACCATGTGAATTGTGGCCCCGGGGAGAGCTAGGGTGGCTGTTGACTAATGTTTGAATCTCACAAAGGCCAAGGCCTCATAGCCTTCAATGCAGATACGTCAAAAGTTGCTAACGCATCCAGGTACAAAAATATCATTTTACTAAAAGCCTTTGACTGTTCCTAAATATTGAATCAAAATACTGCTTGATCTAAATCACACCTTTAAAGAACATCTGGGTTCATCTTCTAGATCTATATTCTTGTTGGATTCAAAACTCCGTGCTCCACAGCAAGTAAAGATGTCGCTGTGTTCTTATATTTTTCAAATATGCACTGCACATGCTGTGGAAAAATACTACTTTTTGTTGGAGACTATCATTCTCAAACATAATGTGTGGGATATGGATATAATCCTTTTAGGCATTGGTCGATGGTATGTGCCTTTTAAGCAATAGCGAAGGTACACTTGTCAGGCTGTATGGTTTGGGCGGTCAAGGTCAGTGATACATAGGAATTAAACCACATGAAAATGAAAACATGATTCGCTTTCAATTTCGTTAATGCATTTGTGTGTATAAATGTATTGTATAATTGTAGTATGATACAGATAATTACTTACATAGTCTTCACGAAAGAAGTTAAAGATCAGTTTTGCAAATTTCCCTTCTTTGCAGACAGACGTCAGATCATTTCAAGCCCCTTTTTGTATTTTCATTAGGGAGTACAAGTCACGGAATGTAAGTGCTACGTAACCTGTCAACCTAAAGAGATCGTAAGTTGTCTTTGCCGAGTTCTTTAATGAAATAAGAGCATTCCATTACCGAAATGCACGCAATCAATTACCCACAGGAATGCCGCCTAGCCGCACAGGAAACAGTTACACGGGAAGTAAAACTCAGATGTCATGAGATGAGAGCCCCTTCATTAAGGCAATAGATTAATGAGCAATAAAACGCATACCCTTTCCC
Source organism: Maea johnstoni (assembly GCA_963942565.1). NCBI lineage: Eukaryota > Metazoa > Annelida > Polychaeta > Spionida > Magelonidae > Maea > Maea johnstoni. Next base: position 87,895,540 of record OZ012684.1, on the reverse strand, counting down.
ATGTGTCAATGGAAATCGGCATATGTAATGCGAAGGGCTAGTAAAGGGAAAAGCCACTGGAAAGAGATATAGGGTCTACATCTAAAAGGTCTAAGTAAATTCTAAGGAGAAACCTGCAAATGTGAGATGTTACTGATATTGTTTGTATTATATTATGTGTGTGTGCTTTCATTCATATATGTGTTTGTTTGTTTGATTAAATTTACGTCGACACACACCTTAGGTCACATCGCGACGAGAGAGAAAAAACGAAACAAGGAAGAAATCAAATTCATTTTACCTATGTTAAGTCCTAACACGTTACAAAGACACCTTAAATACATTCACAACGAAGCACATTTGTACATGGACTAGGCCCACTCCGCTAATGAAGATGCGGCAGAACTAGAACCCATAATATCACGCTTGGTAGGCTGCATGTCCTGCTCACGACACAATTTCCATTGCATATGTACGAAAAAGGCTGTTGTTTTGTTTGAAGATGATGGAACGTTATCGTAATGAGTAGTGGGACTGGGCCCTTTTAAACCCGATTACGTGTATTTCATTTCATTTATATATTTCATATATAAATGATTTACAAATACTTGATATTGATGTTTACCGACCACACGTTGTTTAATGATTATGTGTCACGCATCATTACCGATTTCAAGATATTGCAGATGATGAGCAATGGTATGCTATTTTTATTACCATTTAATTTTAATTGACCTTCATTTACATTTACCCATTAGCAAATGGTCTGTATGATAACAAGTCAACAAATCAAACAAAAGCAACATATGTGGCAAACATTTACATTCTTTAAAAAGCTGCAGAATATGTTACGGATAAAACCTAATCGTAAACATACCTTTCAGACCTGACTCACGCGATAAGTCTCAGGTAGATCTAAGTGGTACACTTATTACTCGCGGTTGAAAGGATCTTGTGTTAAAACGTCTATACACGCAATGCTTTAAGCTGTAGTTTGAGGTAAATTAAGACGTGGCTGTCTAAAACACGGGCTTAGTTTACGAGAAAGGATGCAACGTTTCATTCTGCCTGGCATCTTAAGAGAATTTTAGCCATTTCAGCAACATTCTGTGTGCAGCAAGCACAATAAACAAAATCATGACACTTATGCTTTCAGAGTGGGAGCGTCTGCATTCCTAAGCCATTCACCTCTATTTACGTATGGCGCGACTGTCTCAGAAAAGTAAACTTCCGCACGACAAAAAATCACTCTATTGTTAAAAATTGGGAAGCAACTGAAAACTGAAGTAAATTCATAATAGCTGAAAAGAACCTTTCAAAGATCATAAAGAAACTTCCAAGTGTATGTGCCACTGACAGGTGTGTACATAGATGAATACATAGATAAATAAATAAATAAATAGATAAATTAATTAATTAGTAAATGAATATATAAATAAGTGAAATAAAATAAGACTTATCCAACAATCTTTCAGCTGTTCAAACTGGTATTGGAGAATAAGAAAGATGTAAGTGAATGCTCTACTATTTTCTTATACATTGATTGCTATTACTGGTAAAGGTGATAAATGAAATCAAATAGATGTTACTCTCTAAATTTGGTAAATTCTTGACTTGCAATGTTAAGTTTTTGCAAACATGTTAAGCTGATAGCAGATAATTTAGTCAATACAACTCTCGGAATAATTACGACTATGTCACATTTCCTTTTAAGAAAGCAATATTTCTAGACTGAGTACTATGTCCGTAGTGAAAAATTGCAATCTCAAATAAAACATTGGCAACGTAATAAACATTATTTTTTTATTTCAAGCGTTTCTTCTGCTCTCGTAAATCATACAGAGAAGCCATTTATCACTGCGTCTAGGCACTTTGACATCTAGTAGAGCAAAGAACATGGACCAACTTTCCTGAGAGAAGAGAGAATTGCATTTTATTCATCTGCAGCATTTCAAGGCACAGGGGAATCATGGTGCCAGTGGTGCAGTGCATGAACAGAATAGGGGTGGACTGATGTACTGATTTGTAGAATTATTTACTTTTTGTGTAATACTAGTACTTAAAAGCATATGCATACATACATACATACCAATATACATACATACACACAAACATACATATATATATATATATATATATATATATATATATATATATATATATATAGTTTAATCATAGCTAATGAGGTCACGTACGGTTAGACTAACATTTAGCCGTTATATTATTTTGTCAATTCTGCTTTGATAGCCAGCCAACTAAAGAAGCAATAAGAAGACACCTTATTTGTAATGCCGTAACATCTGTCATATACAGTATACAGTATATACATTATTGAAAGAACTATTGCCTTGAAATTGATCAAAATGAAACATTATCCTTATATCCAACAATGGCAACTAACCAAGAACTGTTCAAAGCAAATATTTTCTTTTGTATTGAGATTATCGGAATAGGCGATAGATTACTAGTAACTGAGCCTCAGTTACTGAGGTCTTTGAGAACGACTAACATAATTGGATTCCGCCCTACCATATAACAAAACGGAGAAGGATTTTGTAAAACATTTCCAATATAAGCTAAGATAGTGTTGTTTTATTACGGAGAGGTGTGTTCAATACAACTGCATTTTTAAGTTGCGTGTATAAGGGCAGTACACTGAACCTACGCACCACCCTTATGTCAGTAAATACGTCCAAATTGGAACGAATCGTCCCATAAAGTATGCAAAGGAAAGAGAAAAAAGCCAGTTATCTCCATCCTCGCCACCCTGAGCCTCATAAAGCCCATTAGTGCTGGAATGAAGAGCTAATGAATGGGGAAGAGCATGATCACTGGAAGTGTATATTTGATTAGCATGTTGCGGCACACAGACTCGCACGCCTAATACTGTTTACAGCATCGCATGAATGCTCAGCCCGAGGAACCCCATCAGTCCGGCGGTAGCGATAACAAGCAAATGGGCCCATTGTTGTTTGCGGACAATAGGCAAGCAGATCGCATCTTTGATGATTATTATGGAACGTGACAATGTAAAGCTCCTAAGATGTGAGATAACATTCATCGTGAAGGTGGTTGTGAACTTTTTAGCAAAATAATTCAAAAATACATCAATCTAACTCGTAACTCCCATTTTGACATTTTATCGCAATCGATATCAATTATGTTCAGGATTTATGGGTGATATTGAGCTAAGACATTAGGAAGCGTTCTGAATGTAAACAGAATATGGTTATTATGGGTAGTGTGGAGAAATGTACTATGATGTTCAGTTGAATAGATTTGTTGCATACAATAAAATCCTATATAAGATCAAATATGATTATCTGGCGGTTTCTCTATAATTGGTAAAGGCGCTACTGAATTCATTTAGAGTGTGCACATTCACAGCAATGCCAAGAATGTTTCCGCTAAGATGTTACCGTTTTAAGTGTCAGAAAAAGTTAAGCTCGTAATGATATACAAAGTAGATATCCTGGAAAAACTTGTACATGTACTGACTCAGAGGCAGCCCAAATACTTTCATTTCATGATCCACTTTATTTCTCAACAGAACATGTACAAATTGAGAAAGATAACCTGGGGGTATTTACCATTATTGTGTAATGATGTGATGTAAGAATGGTAGGAACATCATCTTGCAAAATCTTGGCTCACTTTTTTCTTGACAAAGTTTGCTATTTCCCAATATAGTCTTAAATCAAATACGCCATGGCCATTGAACACAAAACATGACTAGTGATGAGTTCAAAGGGAAGTTCACTGTGACATTGTCGACATTTAACTCCTGCACTAAATGCGTGGGTAGTTCGGGCATAATCCATGACTGCACGTCCAATTGCCACCCATTTTCCTGGGCGTGGATGACCTCACAACTGAACGACAGTAACTAGCTTTGACTTTGATAGGTAAGTGATGTGCTTGGCTTATTTTGACGTTTTCATATGCATGGATATTTGCACAAAAAGGCACTGCAAGACGTCCGGTCGACAAGTGCAGGAATTAAAGACCTGTACTGTACCTACACTGTAAATGTTGTTCCATAGACGTTAAATGTACCAAATAAAACCGGAGTGACGGGCAAAACTGGTTGCAAATGCACGGCTATTACATCAAATATACATGTACATTAATTCCCTCTCGTGTTCTGCATGTCATCTCAATGCCTTCAAGTAATTCGTGAGCAGCCTTAATGGCATCAGCCAGGTCACTAAAGCAAGACATACGTTTTGAAAGAGTCCATGATTAGATTAGCCGAGCCGACACTCTCCCGCTCCTCTGGGTAAATGTTAAAAGCCAAACCACGAGACGACTCTCATGTTTATATACACTGATAAATGAGCCCTGACTAGTGCCGCTGCTTGCTCACTCACTGGCCGTGCTCTTCTTCATCATTCCCGTCCAGGGGGTCCACACTGTAGCTAAAGAACGAGAGAGAGAGAGAGAGAGAGAGAGAGAGAGAGAGAGAGAGAGAGAGAGAGAGAGAGTGTGTGTGTGTGTGTGTAGTTGTGTGTGAGGGAGTAGGGAAGAGAGAGATTGCGTGTGTATGTGTGTGCGAGAGAAGGAAATGAGAGAGAGAGAGGGAGACAGAAAGAAAATGATAGAGAGGATCAATCATACAATAAATGGCCTGCTATGTTTGTATGGTATGGTAGGCAATCCTCAGCATATACCAAACTTAGGATAGGACCACCTCAATTAAAACACTACCATGATAAAGGTACAATTGTGAGTTCACAACTGTTGTTTTGTCGATATGAGGGTGTCACAATATGTGTGATGTGGTGGGTAATAGTAGTTATCCTTGTTGTGAAAATGGTTTACGGCAAGATAACTGCGAGAAGTCAGCAATATCACACGAGGCCATCAGGCTGAGTGCGATACTGCTGGCTGAACGCAGACATCGGCCGTATACCACTATCACAACAAGGATAGGGAATTTATCATCATCCCCCTCCCCCTCCTCACATTGATTTTGAATTGTGATGAGCACAACACGTTCAAATTTGAGTTCTTGCAGTGGACATCAGAGAAAACAGATGTATTTCGACAAAGTCAGCTTTGTCAGGCAGATTGAGCTAACAGCCAGGGATTCTCACTTGAAGTCGCGAGTTACATACCTAATTCATCTTAATTACTTCCTGCCGTTTCATCTTCCACTACCGGAATATATAACTACATCAAGTTGGCTAACATACATACTGCAGGGTTCTAAAAAGGGATGAAATTGTACTATGATAAATAACCCTTTATGGTATGTGAAAAGGATGGCAATATACATATACCAAGGGTTTACAATTTCCTACACCGTTTAATACGTACACGACCCCCCCCCCCCCCCCCCCCCCCCCCCGCCACACACACACCAGGTAGGTTCTTTCCACGAGTCAAGTAAGAATAAGAGTATCCTAGTTCGTGTATTAACGCATGCCCCAGTGGCATGCATATTTCTGAAGAGCCCGCTAAGTAGGCAGAGCGACAGGTGATTACATGAGACGCTAGATTAACACAGGCGGGTGAGATGTCAAGTCCAATCCATTCCCAGCCGCACGTCACCTGCTAATGGCAAATGCTACGATAAACTATAAAAGGTATGACATTCAAATCTGGATTTGCGACGGCGAGCGTACGAAAGCAATCGGTGAAATGGCATAGCAGATTCAAATAATACCCAACAACAGAGAGAGAGAGAGAGAGAGAGAGAGAGAGAGAGAGAGGGGGTTCAATATGAAGAAGATTGACTATATAATAAATGTTTCGGTATCATACGTAATCCCCAGCATACATCAAACTTAAGAAAATTCATAATAAAAACACTAGGATGCAATAGGAAGAATAAACCTTTCAAAGTATTGTACAAGACATAAGGGTAACACTGTTCTGGCCATGAATGTTATGGTGTGCTCAAGCAAAACCTAAAATCGACGCATTTTATCAATTTACTATCGAGATAACTTGGATTCATAACTTATAGAACCTATGACAGGGCGCAAAATGTCTCTAGCCATAGTAAATCCTCAGCACCAATGGAGTTCGGTTTCTTCAGTTTTTAAGCACAAACCTAATATTGTATTATTAGGAGCTCTAGTATGACTGGCATCCGCCAAACAGCATACAGTATCATCCAAAATTCCCTACTGGTCCAACCACAAACCAACACATAATTGCGACTTACTTCTTGAAACATGGAGCAATCATTTCGTTCTGAAAGCCTTCATTACCAACTGAGCTGGTCTGTGCTGGCGTGTGTTCAGTATTTGAGGCTTAACATGGTTAAATCACCAAAGCTAGCTTTACAGATGTACCTCATATATGTAGAGTGCCAACATTCAATTCCTGCACTAAATACCTGGGCAGTCAAAAAATGATACATGACTGCACATGTGATTGCAATCTAGTTCCCTAGCCAGGGATGCATGAATAACCACAAAACTGACCGTAGCTTTGATTCGCAAGCTACGTAGGTCATTAATATACTTGACTTTTTTGACATGTTATCCATGAGTCGTTCGGCCGACTGGTGCAGGAATCAAATATATGTACTGTACAACTGTTCCTGGCTTGTTTTCCTCTGCATTGGCTAGTGCAAACCACACCCAATCAGACTGTGGAGGGAGACGACTACTGTCTAAGGTGGAGACATATACTACCCTGCCTGACTGGACACGGCATGAAGACAAGGAAAAATAGCCTTTTTTCACAAGCATTGGTTTTGTCTTCTCAGCACTGACGCATCGTCAGCCTTGATACTGTACGACCACCATTTAACACTTTCACGTCCAAGGTTGAAATTCAGTGTAACATTATACATCATACAAATATGACATCCCTGTGGGGTGTCCACCCCACAGGGATGTCATATTTGTTTTATTACACCGAACAGAATGCAAAAACACAAAAAGGGGGAAAATTACAAACACCCAGAGATTTTGGATAAATACTCGTCGTCTGCCTTGTTGAACTAGTTTCATTGGTAGGTCATTCTGCAAACTCCGTGGGTGTTCTTGTGTATTCTTTGGGCCAGAAGTAACTACTAGTAACCAATTAGCCCATAGCTGTTGCTATGGGCTAATTGATTAGCCACTAAGCTGTTAAGGACAGCAGCCTTTGGTTAAGGAGTGAGGAATATATATATATATATATATATATATATATATATATATATATATATATATATATATATATGTGTGTGTGTGCGTATATATATATATATATATATATATATATATATATATATATATATATATATATATATATGTATATATATATATATATATATATATATATATATATATATATATATATATATATTATTCATTCTTGGTCAATACAAAATTTTTTATACTCGGAACAGTACAATAGGTTAAAGGAGTATTGCTATAAAATGGATATTTTCTAAACTTGGTCTCAGATCATAAAATGTGGCCCTTTGATTGTTTTCAACTCGTCATGTTCACATCTTCATTGATCGCGTGGTGCCGGACACGCATACGGATGTTTTGAAACCGATGCAATATTTTTAGAAATCTTTCAACGAAAAGCTGTTATTTCCGTTAGTCTTAACAATAATCCGTCTTCAAATATTTTTTAAAAATCACTAAGGGTGTCCCCCATATGCAAATGGTTAAAAAGTCTCAAATCGTTAAACCCTTTAGCTGCAGGTGGCTAATTTGATTAAACAAAAATACAAAAAAGCCAAAAAAATAATTAAATCCCTGGCATATGGGTATTCAATTGATAGTACTCAGCAAGAACTTTCAAATGAATAACAACATGGCAGGGTGTAGATGGTTTCCAAATTGTTTTGCATTCTTGTGCCTTTGAAGGAAGTAGCCTCAGCATCAAATAGGTTTAAGAGCCTCAAATAGTTGTGTTGTGAGGAGAGAGATGTTGTTATTGTTGGATGTGGAGACAGACACGAGTCTGCCCCACTGGCCATGAAATGACTACGAGCGAAGTAAGCCTCTTCTTACAGGTCACTGGCTTTGTTTTCCCTGGCAACCGATGCGTCTACATGTACAGAAAATGATCTGCTTGACATTTAACCCTTCCTATCACGGCGCCCTCAAGCGCCTTTGGAATATTCAAGGGGCCAGCCCTGATGGCGGTGTGGTCTAAGGCATTGCCACTGACTGCTAGCTGTCTCTCATCATTGTCCGGGTGCAAATCGCGACCGTGGCATGTGAGAATGTTGTCAGTGACTTGGATTTAGGTGGAGGTTTTCGCCGAATATTCCGGTTTCCTCCAACAGTTAACAATTGGCTAGATATGCCTTAGCTGAAACATGGTAGAAAAGGCGACGACAAATCGAATTCCGTGGAATATCGTTTATCGTTAATTTTCTGCTACATAAGTCCAATCCAGTTGCTACTGGTGGATCAAACCTGAGTATCCGGGAAGAACAACCGTCTAACTTCAAGTCACTAGGAACTTTCTCGCATGCCTCGAGTCAGAATCGAATCCAAGACTTTTGGAAATTTCAGCGCCACTCATGATCAAACAAATAGGAAAAATGCCTTTTTTCTTGTGTAGAAATAATCAATTTAGATATTCTTTTTTGATAAAATCTATTCTCTAATCACAATACGACAAAGCATTTGGCAAAAAATAAAGGCCCATCAAAAATTAATCTCCATAAATCGTTATATCTTGATATTACGAGTATTCACATTTGTCTAGAATGTTTACGTTTGTTATCCCAGTGATTTGTATCATACCTGTCTGTAACATATCCACGAAAAGGCTAAACGACGTGTGTGCTTTGCAAGTTGTGCTGACTACTAGTGTTCAAGTTGTCGCCAGGGGCCCTAAGTATAAAGTTTTGCAGCTTTCTTGCGATGTGCTTGTGGTTAGAAATCCAATGGTCTCCCTCTGTATTTCTCAACTTTTATACTTAGGGCCCCTGTGTAATGAGAGGTATCAACACGATTCTCAGATCAGACAAATCAGTATGCTACTATTGACGTCCAGCTAATTGTGTGATAGTCTCGTCTCGTGCTCAGTGACGGAACAGCTGGGATATGTCTGCTGACTGGAATATGAAGACGACAGCTGATTTCCCCACGTGATGCCCCACCTAATGTCTCTACAAACATACACACCCTGTGTGTGCCTACAGACACTGGCTCATCAGAGGGGTAGGGTACCATGCTTCAAAAATACATCACCATGAATGCCACATGTGCACAATCACATCGCTTAGAATTACTCATGGCTCGCTTCTAGAATCGTTGATGTACAGTGTTTGGAATGCAGATCCTCATTAAACAGGGCTGACATTTTACGCACAAAAGGCGTATAGGAGGAAAGCATGTGTACAGCAAAAATGTTGTCCCTACCCTATGTTCAGGAACCTGGCTTGTGTTTACAAATGTGAGCATTGAGGCATTTAGGACTATCTGGCACAGCTTCTCTGGTAGCTCGTAGGTCGTGTGGCTATACAAAACCAACGCAACTTTTATTCGGATGACATAAGTAAACTTTTCTCTGTATATATATATATATATATATATATATATATATATATATATATATATATATATATATATAATATATATATATATATATATATATATATATATATATATATATATATATGTATATATATATATATATATATATATATATATATATATATATATATATATATATATATATGCATGCATGTATGCATGCATGCATACATACATACATACATACATACATACATACATATATATATATATATATATATATATATATATATATATATATATATATATATATATTATATATATATATATATACATGTATATATATAACAACAGCAACAACAACGTGATTAAGAAATACCACCAACCTCACCAACAACAGTTATTTCCACCCTAGCTGCCATTGCAGATGAGCTCTACCCAGAAGTGCTCTCTACTGTCTGTCAGAGGAGAGTATGTAGCCTTAACCACATGACATGGAGTAGACATTGAGTGAATATGTGCATAATGTTCATAAGCTTTTTCACCGTAGGTGAATGGAAGCCCTGTCAATGAAAGAAGTTCCCCATGAATAAATAAATAGCTCGCCACCCACTCACAAGTGGACGACAAAATATGTTATCAGACTTATCACCCATTCTCATTACAAATGATTTACTCGCTCAATTTCATAATTGGACGTCATCGTAATGTAAAAGGCATTGAGGCAAAAACAAACAAACATGCCTTATAGAAAGACTTACCCTAGCACTCTCATATATAACAATTTGCAACTATTGTTTACTTTTACTTATTGTTTGAATTGCTTTATGTACAATCTTTATTTTTTTACTCAAATGAGGGGAAAGTCAAAATCCTATTTCAAACCCAAACCCGGAGACTTACCCTTACGAAATGGATTTCAGATTCAGTACAAAATTCCGACCTAGGAACAACCTTTCAACCTGTCGACCTCCTTCGGTTGAATAAAGGTAGCATGGCTCATGAACTAACAGGTTTATTCATTCGGTCGAGTGTAATTTCCTTCATGCAAATTCCTTCCATTCAATTACTATAATATGTAAAATGCCAATTTGAAGTTACCAATAAAAGTTATCCAAAACGAAGATATTACCTATAATAGCACAGATGTGGAACCTATGCATTGTAAACTTTGTATTTAATCATATCCATAATGCGCATTGGCTGCAATAACAACATGCTTAATAATATTGAACCCATTTACACCTGAGGCATATATGATAGTACATATGGAAATGCTGAGAAAACAAAAAAATGTTGTGAAAAAAATTACCAAACGTTGTTATTCTTGATGATTTAAAAATGCCTTTTCCAAATCATTTTCAAATATCACTCCATTTGATGAGTTACTTTCAAAGTTGTGCATATTTCCCCTCCAGGCGTAAAAGGGTTAAATGGGAATGTGTCTGTACATGTATATTTCTGGTCTGACAGTCGTCGTGAGTTCCTGCCTGCTGCATCAGGCCAAGTGTTAGAGGTGATTATATTACCATATCGCACCCAGAGGTCTGTCTGCCAGTATTCTCCTGCGAAGATACGTCTAACGGAGAAATGACAACCTTTGCAAAGTAATACGGCAAATTTGACGGGAGTCTTGTGGGTTCATGTCAGCTGTCATTTTGGTGTTGCAGTTTTGATATCCAATACGCATTTTAAACACGTAAAAGGTCAAACTAGATGCAGTTGTATAAGTCAAAGGTGACGTATCGCCATGAGAGTTATTTGACGTACACAACATATCTTTTTAAAGATTATGTGAATTTTATCAAGGGAAATAGTTGCACTAGTAATGCCATAGGCGGTGTATTACCGTAACAGACACACACACTTCATCTGTGATGCGAATCCCCTTGATAAAAACAAGTCTAATCTGATGGTTCGTATAACGCATATGCCTGAGATAGAAATAGCAATATCATCAACAAAACTAAGCACCTCGGGTTGGCAGTTTTCACGATTTTTATGCGGATATCACAAAAAAGCTATTGTTGCCGATTACGTTCAATTTACATCATCCATGCATACGCATTTCTGAGTAAACTTAATATATGCATGAAAAAGCGCAATACGGGATGATTCTAGGAATTCATCATCTTGCCACGTGACCAATCAGGTCGCCTTTCCTTTTATAACGGAATTCTTAATGATCCATTGTGTTATGGAGATTTATTGCTAATCATATTCTGGTAAAATGAGAATTGAATGCATTTATTTAGATCATATACACCAGGAGTGAATACATGGATTGGCACGTATACCATGTCTCAACAGTTAGTGAACGAATCTTTATTAACTGCATAATGATATACAGAATAGATTCATGAATTTCATCTAAACATAGAATTGAATAAAAAAGTATAAATCAAACAAAATATGATAGTAAGTAATAATAAGTATTATAAGAAGAATTTGACTGGGAACTACTGCTCCTGTTCGGTTTATCATTCCTTCTTCAAGTATCGTATTTATTTCATTGTGTTATTTGACGATTTACTTTCCAATTATCAGATTATGTGTGCAGCCCCAGTAACAAATGTGTTAGGTAAGATAATATTGAACACCTCAACGACCTTATTCCAATAATATTGGGGTATACCCTGCCGTATTCGCTTTGCAACTGAGTGATCGCTGTCGATCGCCAACGTCTGGATTGGAATCCTGATCTTAACTACATGTATATATACTTGATATATACCAGTTTTTTCTCCCTCTTTGTTTTACAGTCAATTCAAGCGTCATTCGTCATTTAGTTGAGCCAAGAAGGATCTCAAGACCCTTCCATACCTTAGGCAAAAACTATAATGCCTATATCTACTGTCCAACTGTATAATAAGTTACTGAGCTGGAGCAAGTTGCTGTGGCCCATGTAAGAAAGCACCCAGTGAATCTGGGTTAATCGGCGTTTTACGCCGAGCACTCCGCTTTGCTACATCTCTTCCAACTGGCTTGCCAAGATGTAGCATAAATATGGAAGATACAGTGAGGGTAGTAGAAATTTGACTTCTACTTCTACGTCCAGCCGGGACCACTCTCAGTGGTCCTCTGTAACCCCCTGGCCTATACGACATCTACGTGCAAATATTACGCACGCATGCGTAAAGATTTGCCAAGAGACGTGGCCTGTGGATGTTTACGTCCTTGGTAATCTCTGGCCGGGTCACATGGCTTGCCAACATTGTAGTGCGGCGCGCCACCACACCACTCTGGAATCCCGACCCTAAGTGGCCCATCGTGTTACAGTGAAGGGGCTTCTTCTTTACTAGAGAACGGGGACCCCGTACAAATAGTTTCATGCATGAAAAAATCGGGTCATGAAATTAAATTCTATGCGTGACAACTTCATTTTCACTTTATTTTCATGGATGAAAATGATATTTCCACGCATGAAAATGAAATTTTGCCCCCCAAATTTCCTGGCATGATTTTTTGCCCCAGAATTCTCTGTTGATAATTAAGCAGTGCACTATATCATGCATGGAATTATCATCCAGGAAGATTTGGGGTGCAAAATTTCATTTTCAAGCGTGATAGAAATTTCATTTTCATGCCACGATTGTTTCATGCATAAAACTTTTCGTGCTGGATGTGACCTTTGGGGTATTGTTAGTTTTGGCCGTGATGATTTTGAAGAAAGTATGTTTTAGCAATAGCAAGTTTGGGATGGATGAGGGTATGGATCTTTCTCTTGTTGATTTTGACGCTAGTATGATTAATATCAAGTTTGGTATGGTTGAGGTTATGGATTTTGTCATGTTGGTTTTGACGAAAGTAAGGATTATAATCAAATTGGTGTAGGTTTATGTGAGAGCAGAGATTATAGATGATTTGATATAGGGGCATCGGATTCGAGTTTTCCGGCTAATAGAGTAGGTGTTATATTCATTTGAGAACACGAGGTTAAGTGATTTTGGCGATCCTGGTCATTTCGGGTCGTTATAGCTTTGACGAGAGTAGGAATAAGACTCAACTTCTTATTTGTGAGGGTATAGGTTGTATACGAAGAGGGAATGAGTTACTTAGACTAGGTGGGAATGAGGCTTTTTACCCAACTTATCAACAACTAAATGTAAGTACTGGTATGGTGCTTAACGTTTTGAAATAGGTGAAGGAATGAATAAGCTAACAAAAGGGACTTGGAATGGTTCTTTACCATATTGATGGAAATGCGTTTAGAAACTTGCATGTAATTAAACTCTAAAACGCTCTATCTCTAGGAATCTTCAATTTAAAGACATATCGATACGCAGATATTAGATTAACTGTGGGGTTAAATATCCTGATATCAACGAGTTCACTTCTATCACATAAAGATATATATATATATATATATATATATATATATATATATATATATATATATATATATATATATATATATATATATGTGTGTGTATTTATATATAGGTGAAGGTTACTAATTTGTACAATTGCAATCCTGCTGAGTACGCCCTCTACGTCTACTCCCGTCCTTCGCCCGCTACGTATGTGAATGCAACACATCCGGCCAAACATTGGGAGAGACCCTCCTCCCCGTATAGACACGAGCAAAAGTGGTATCTCAAGTTTTGACCTTTCGGCCAGACTTTTTTGATAAATACCTTCCTAGATTCTCTGCATGCCATTCCAAGCGGAGTGGCCTGGTCACGGGCATTGCTGGGTAAATACAACTCAAACATACCAGTCATGTTTTTACTTCCCAAAAGTTCAGCTCAAATATTCTTTATAAACACGGTAGATTTTCCAAAGAAATCTTTAGCCGGCGGTTTTCTTTAAGACAAATAGGCCATACTTTCTCAGTAAACCGTTTCGAGATTCCTTGTTAGTATAGTTTTGTAAAGCGTAATATAGCATGGTGGCTCGAGCTGGTATCATCACTAGTATGGCTCTATTTCAATCGATATGGTTTTGCAATCCCCACATACCTTTGATGATAGGCATTTTCGTTAGTAAGCAGAAAACAAAGTGAACGAGATCCTAATCTCGCCCACATTTGATTCTAACTGTTGTGTTAGGTTAGTTGACCATTATGTCGAATGACATACGCTAGAAAGTGTATTTTAACATGAACAATATTAATTCTATACTTCTTGATTTTAATCTTACCAAAAATAAGACCAAATGTTTTTGATATAGGGGAACAAATTACTCAGATTTATCTCAGACCATATTGTATGGTAGTTCAAGTGATAATTAAAGTCAAAACATCCATGATCATTCAATAGCTATGTTTTTAAGAGTACATGAAGATATACTTTGACCATAACTTCTGTGATATAATTCGAAAGCCCTTAGAAAAAAACGAATAACACATGTGTGTATCATTTCACCACAGACTAAACTCATTTGAGTATTTTAATATATACAAACACCTAATAAAAAACAACAGATAGCAGAACAAGGAATGAACATCATATGACTGGAAACCCCTGCGGCGTGAGAGGATAATGAAGCCATGTGGCAGACTCAATGAGACGAGATAACTTCAGCGAGGGCCATTTTCAAGTTCCATGTGATTGTGTTAATATCTGGTCTGTCATTGACATTTAACTATTCTTGTCTTAGAGTACCATAAATGATGGTTTGATTTTATAGCAGCAACTATTTACAACCATTTAATATTACTGGATAGATAAGACTAGCCAGCATTTAGTATTATTTTTGCATTATACTGGTATTGCATTTATCATATACAAGACTGACGTGAACTAATTGTGTGTTCCAGTAATTAAAACATGCAATGCATTTTGTTATTTCTATTGTGATTTATCAGTTAATATGCTTTGTTAATTCTTGATATCCTCTGTATTCGTATTTTATACATAAATGAAAAATACCTGAATTTCAACTTGACCTTATACCATTCAATTGATGGTAAGGTGGCATCGACCAAAAATATGGTTAAAAAACTACTCTATATTTTGCTATACTCTTGTTCATTTTAACCGATTTTGCTACGAAATCAAGTAAGTTCAGCATAGGTATAAATAAGCTTCTCTTGAAAGTATGTTTATATGTGTTTACCCATGCAAATGTGCATAGGCAAACTAAGTCCAGTGTTTTCAGTACTTCAGCTTTTTCAGTTTTTTACAAGTGTTTCCAACTTTTTGACCAGCATCTATAATGCAACTATAAATAGACCCCTTCTTTGGGCTGATCATGTCCTTTCTCTGGCAATCAAGTATAGGTAAAGACAAAACATTCAGAATCATCTGCCCAGAAAAGATAAACTACCAATGCAAAGATCTCTGCAATCAGCCAGTAAATGGTTCTGGTTATGGCCTATGTAAACGTCCTTACCTGATCTATAGCTTGCCATGCTGTTTTCCTGTGCGACCGCTGTTGGTGTTACATCCACTAGCCGTATAGCGAGTAGTACTGAAGTCTCCGCTTACACACGCAGCAACTCAATCGCGCTGACATTATCCAACAAAGTTAAGTTTGTCACTTCCGAGCGTAGTTTTTATCCGTGCGAAGTTGCGGGATCACCGCCCGAGCGATTTGGTTTAATTGACGTTCAGAAGGCGTTTGATACGGTCTGGAGGCGGCGATATCTGTTATGGTTCTACATGGCAGGTGTGCGTCTATACTAACAACCAACCGTCATACAGGAAGGATGCTTCCCCATCTACTACTGACTGTGTGATGCGCGGGGAAGTCTCGCCTGCAGTGAGCAGAGCAGACGAATAAGGTGACCCCCTGTGTGGTAAGCGAGAGCTGATTGGGACAGCAGACGAAGTGCTGCCTCACTTTACACGTTTACGTCTAGGGCCGCGCAAACAGAATTGTTCGGCAAACTGGTTGCTCTATACAATTCATACGTATTAAACCCATTTGAACACTAAGTGCACAAGCTGACTGCCATATTTAATTGATAAATAGTTACTTTGAAACGATTGACCTACGAAAATATATGTGGATGACGATGAACAACTGTTTCCAAATGTTATTTTAGTGTGTAGCACACTTTGGGCACACTAAATCGACTGCAAATGCACATCGATGGAACCACCATGCAACATAGGGTTCCCCTAATGTGGACAATTAGCATACTTGAATGTCTGAGCGAGAGCATACGGTGTATATATATAGAATATAGTGGCAACAGGGGACCAATAGTATTGATCATGTGTCTGTGGTGAGAGGCGGTGCTGTAAGGTCTAGAGATCTACTGTATGATCCTTAATCATCAAGAAGACGAAAATAACGGCTGAAAATAGAACACAATTTATGGTAAATGTTCTGAATGTTTCTTTGCTTTTAAGATAATAACGGCTTATATCGAGAAAGGTATGACGTAAGATGAAATCAGATGTCTTCGCTAAAAGCAGCGCCTCACTGCCGTCTCCATGGCCGAGTGGCATAATGCTTTGCAGACCGACTGATGCTCTGTTTAACCACTGCACAGGGCCCAGGGTTCGATTCCCGTCTGATACGCATGGTTAAGATGCTAGTGACTTGGGATATGTAAGCCGTTTTTCACGTGTACTGCGTTTTCTTCACAGCCTTAAACGGCTGGCAAGTTTTGATTTGATAATAGCCAAAGAAGCGACGATAATTAAGTCCAATGACAAATCCCAGCGTAACGGGTTGACTTCACATCTTGTTGCACTTACTAGTTTCTAGTGGAAGTGGATTTAGAGGTTTTAATCTATTTTGCAAAATACAATATCACTATATGCCTAGAAATAGTGTTTCTTTTGTGTGTCTTCCTTATTTTTGACCTTTTAGGTGTTGTGGTTGGCTAAATACAAGTAATGTCAACTGGTTTTCGTGTGCTTTTCGTTCAAAATAGATGCAAACGACCAGACTATGACACAATGTAATCATACACTAATGAATTCTGATTGTTATTACGAGTGTTATATATATATATATATATATATATATATATATATGTATATATATATATATATATATATATATATATATATATATATAGGTATATATATATATATGTTTATGTATATATATATATATATATATATGTATATATATATATATAGGTATATATATGTTTATGTATATATATATATATATATATATATATATATATATATATATATATATGTATATATATATATATATATATATATATATATATATATATATATATATATATATATATGTATATATATATATATATATATATATATATATATATATATATATATATATATATATATATATATATATATATATATATTGGTTTACGCTTTCTTTGGACAAAAGAGAAGTGTAATGAGGATCAGACAATGTCAAAAGCTATTGATTTACGCGACCACACAAGGTGATTTCAGAGGATAAACGAACTGATGCGAACGGCTACATGTATCCCTCCTGGCCCTGTTAGTGCGTGGTATAATGAAAGCATCACCCATATCTCATCTGGAGACGGAACACTACATGTACCACTAGACACAAGATGGCATTCGACACCAATCCATCAATCCTCTGATCAGTGGCCAGAAAATAATCGTGCCACCTCCCTGTAGATCATCACAGGGCCATAGATCACTCGCGTGGAATATATGCAATGCCACCGAGAAAATCTCTACCTCGCAGCCACTGAGCATCGTCTAAAAATACCTGATATGACGGTGTGCGCTATATGGGAGACCTTCACGAAGGCTTATCTGGGTAGAGGTATAGTGCGAGGGATACTTAGCCGTTATTGACGGGGGCAAGCCGCGGCAATTGGAAAGCTTATCAGTCTTTCTATATATAAAATCATAGAATCCTTAACGTCGTACTTAAGTCAATCAAACAAGACAAATCTCTTTTTGTAGATACGAAAAACGTATGCATAGGGGTACACATGCACACATCAGCGAACATGTACGTATGCATGTATGTATGTGCGTGTGTATGTATGTACATACATATATATATATATATATATATATATATATATATATATATATATATATATATATATATATATATATATATATTATACAAATATGACATCCCTGTGTGGTGTACAACTGGAATAACTCCCCCGAGAGAGGATTGTCGCCCGAGAGCGTAGCCCGAGGGCGACAATCCTCTCGAGGGGGAGTTATTCCTGTTGTACACCACACAGGGATGTCATATTTGTTTTATTATACCGAACAACATACAAAACCCAAAAGGGGAAAAATGACAAACACAAGAAATTTTGGATAAACACTCTTTTGTGAAAAATCTACAAATTATAATAACAGGGATGTCCAACTGTTGCATTGACGCATCAGAGTGCAACAGAAGCCCCAAACAAACAACAGGAGAAAATTTTCAGTTTGACTCAGATTTTTTTCTGAAAACATGAACAAATGAGTCTAATCGATGTTTCGCTTCCTTTTTCAAATAAAATTTGTATCAGAAAACGTTTAAACTCCATTTATTGATACAACCTCTTAATCAATCTGGGTGCTTATTCATTAGCAAGACACTGAAACTTATTTTTTTGTTTGTACTTTTACTGTCTTTATTAGTTCGAGCAACTCTAACTGTGGCACCGGCCGTTGTTTAGTAAATGCTGTCTATTGGCCTCATCACAGTTAGACTCTAACTTAGAGATCCGAGCATTTATAAAATAGCATCTGCGCCAAGAAAACTGGGCGCTCATATCTATTACTTGAAACACCCCCCAAAAACAGTCACGTTTGTTTGTATAATTCTATCTTTATTTGATAAAAAAATCCGTTGCCTGGTACCTGTTAGGCACAATTTTAAAGTTGAGGCGGTCAGCCTAGTGGATTTCACGTAGGCGATGGCTGACGTTTAATATGCACGCATGCGCATCGAGCTCATTGGCCGGTAGTGGTGATTAACATGTTAATTCACGGCTGCATGTTGCCGTGATTAACATGTTAATTCACGAGCTGTGCAGGACAACAGCCTGTTACTAAGTAGTGAGGAAATCATGACGATTAATCCATGGCCCTTGACCAATCAGAATCAAGAATCTTCACGTGAGGTATAATAAATATATATATATATATACATATATATATATATATATATATATATATATATATATATATATATATATATATATATATATATACATACATACATACATACATACATACATACATACATACATACATACATACATACATACATATATATTTATATATATATATATATATATATATATATATATACTTATACGTATATATTTATACGTATACATGCGTTGGTTTTCTTGTAATATTCTTTAAAGGTATCTAAAACATATAATATGTGAATTTCCTTTTCTTTTTACTGTCCAGAAATTAAGACCGAGGTGCTGGCTGATGTTAAACTATGCTGAAAGAGAATTATTGTAAACAAAGTATGAAAAGTTCAGCTCATACCCTCAACCTATTGGCTGAGTTTTGTGAAGGTATATTGACAAGAGTCAGAGTACTTACACATGCATTGCCCATGTACTGTGCGTGGATTGGATCTGATTTCCAGCCGCGTTGATTGCACTAATCAATCTGTCATACAATAGCAAGGAAGCCAATAGGTAAACAGTTATCATCGCCTGTCACGCATACCAATAACGCAATGCCTACAAAGAATGTCGGGAGGGGAGGGGATGGGAGGTTGCTGAAAACAGACCCCATTTGGTATTACTCGGGAGTAAGCCTCCTATGACAGTATCTGGGCCAGGTGTTACCTGTCACATTTATCATAACTATAATTTATCTTTCATCAAGAGTGTACCCGAGTTACAATTATGTATGTCACTACGTTTTTTATATGTATGTATACCTTGTGTCCTTCGACGGACAGTCAATAAAGATACAATACAATACAATACATGTTCGTATTTCCGTTGGAAACTTATCAAATCCGTCACTTCAAATCATTAAGCCAATTAACATTTGAATAGCTATTCAACAATGTTGAAATACATGTAGATATGTTCACCTTCACGCCGACTGGCAATTTACTGTTTACGCTATGTATCTAAAATGTGTCTGAATCATGTCAATGCTTTTGTCGTGAAAATACACCAGTACAAGAAAAAGCAATTTTATTATGTGTAATGTGTATAAACATGTTTTTCAGAATAGAACACACCATGTCATTCTATCTACCCCATACACTGCGAAAGACTAGTGTTGATAAATGATAAACATGTTAGAGGGGGTATAGGGTCGTGAAGAGCCAGTTTGGGTACAGATTGATAAAGGAGTCCCAAACAATCCTGTATCCTGGGTCAGCATGGCACATTGGTTCATTAACTCATAGTATCATCAAATGTGGGTCAAACATGTTTTTGTTTGTTTTGTTTTCGTTTTTAATGACATAATAGCTTATGTTGGTAACGTAGTGGCGTTTTAGGTTTCTGATAATAAGAACATCTTTCCACATTAATACATTGCCAAAGTGAGCAAAACAATCAACATTGGCCCAACCAATTCGCCCTTTAAAATATATTAACTAAGTCTTGCCTATAACCAGTCTAATGTTAATTTTACTTTTTTCTTTGATTTGTCGAATATATAGTGCCAACATTTGATTCTTGCACTAAATGCGTGGGCATAATACACGACCGCACTCCCGATTGCCTCCCAGTTTCCTGGGCATGGATGCATATAGATGACCTCATAACTTAAAGTAGCTTTGAGTCGCAAGTTACGTGGATCATTGATGTGTTTCGCTTATTATGTTATCCATGGGTGTTTGTACAACCGGGCACTGGCAGACGTCTGGTTGACTGGTGCATAAATTTAATGTCTTCACCGTAAATCTTAGTTTTGTATCGTACGTATATACATTTATACATTTACGTTGTAATAAAGGAGAAAGTGTTGCATATATACGGCCGCCAAATATGAAGTATATTGTGATGCAGAATTGTGCAACCATCATTGAATTTTATTTGATGTAAATGTATGACAAATTGAAAGGATTGTACCCACAACAAATTTGTTGATTACTATGAATATATTATTGGAAAATAAAAAACAGCAGTGTGCGAAATTAAAAAAATATATATTTGGATGCAGAACCGAACACAAGACATTGGCCTGATTCATGATCAGCATTCAGGTTTGGCTTTTTGCTGATCTCTAGCAATGCGTTCAATAGTGAAATGAAAGCAGGGATTAATAGCATTGATTTCTGTACAAACCATCAATCTTTTTGACAGCTTAGGAGAACAGTCAATCCACCTCCGCCACTTTAGCCTATTCTCCCAGTCACCTATCGACATTTTAATTGACTGCAAGGAGTAGTTAAGTATCGCCATTGTTAGGGGTCGCGCTCTGCTAATTGACTGAAACTGGCTACAACATCTGTGACTCGCTCACAATAAAACCACAGATGTATTAAAGCCGATAAGATGGAGTTATGGAGTACAATTTTTATGTCTGCTACAGAAGAATAGTTTTTCATTGTTATTGCTAGGGCAAATCTACTATCAGCAACTGTGTTCTTGTGGTTTTATTCAACGCTGATACATGCATATGCAAAGTCCGTCTAAACGCACTCGTAGATTCATTCTCTTTTATCTTACCAATGTTAGTATCATATATTATGGCACCTTCGCGTAAATGAATATCTGATTGATTTGGGGTGAGAAATTAAAGTTCAAAATACAATGAGAAAAGCATTCTTACACAGTATTTTTTGGATATCTTATCAGTGTAAGTTTTTGAATATTTTGCATTTTGGCACAGGCCAGTGTTTAAAGTGACTTTTTTCAGAAATTCATTTTCAAGAAATTTCTAATCCCACTTCATAGTGGCCTATACGTGGTCACGCCTAATTCCGGTATGGTCGCTTTACAAGGGTGTGGTATTGTGAAGGGCTGTTAATCCGGTGTCATTCGCGAGTGTAAGGCCCAATCAGCCTATAATTATTGTTTTATTTGTCTAAGCTTTTCTTCATCTAAGATCTAAGAAACCCATCATGTTTTGCGCATCTCTTCCAACCACCACATGAACATGCCTTGGCGTCACCTAGCGGGAAAGCAATGCACTAAGAAGACCAAGTTTCTTTATTCACGTCGCACCACTTCTACTGTTTGGCGCGGGATTCACGAGGCGAGTGTCTGCATGTCAGTCAGGAAATCAAATCCGAAGTGATGGCAAAATATTCATAGTGTGTCCGTTTTATCGCGGGAGAACATTTCCCGAGAGGTTTCCCGTATTCATCCTTCTGTGGAGAAGTTGATAAGGCAGTTCTGTTTCCTGTGTAATGCAATCTTGGCCAGTCAATCGACGCTGTCTAGCCAGTTTGAATAGTTTTCTGTCAGCTTTTATTTCCGTTGAGCCGGCTAACGGCCTATCTGAAACTCATGGCATCTGTATATTGGTTAGGTTTGTTAAAATATCTTAGGTAATTTACAGTGCGTTGTGTGTGTGAAATTGTGTTTCCATCACCTGTTTTGCTTCGTATCAGGTTTGTATGCACATAAACATGCGTTTTATCCGTTTTTCCTTTATTTTTCAGACTGTGGCAGAAACCTTTGTCTTGACGTACCTATTTTCTTTTGTTTTTACGAAATATGAGAGGGTCGTTTTACTATTCGTTTACCTATCTGCATTACAACATTGAACATACAATATCAAAGTGTCCAACTGAACTGGGATCATGATTACTTATACTCCCCTGAGATTTGAGGAGGCATTATTAAATCTAATTGGTTCAACAGCATACATATGAAAAAATCGTTATACTAGTATCTAATGTATTCCCATATGTGTTAGACCATGTGCATGCACCAACTATGACTGAGTTAAATACAGTATGTATCAAAGCAAATCAACCAATGCTAGAATAACATAACTGCAAGAATCAAGCCAAATGAATGCAAGTGACGATGAATAATCATATTTTCTTTATATTTCATTATATAACCTAGGTTCTATACCGTTGTCTGCGACAAAATAGCATAAAGACTTAATTAAAATATATTCCTTCAGGTGTCATCTAGCAGAACAGATTTTTCGGTTTCTATTCCAAAACATCCCCACAAACCTCTTGAGCCTTGAAGAGATACAAAATGTTATTATGCAGAGTGCAGAGTGCCGAATCCTGCTCGCGTAAGTGAGAGTATCGTCAGTGACTTGTGATTGACTGGTATTATTTCAAGGTAATCTTAAATCTAAATTCTTTCGTATCATGCCAGTCATATTAGCAAATGTAGAAATGACACAGTGACCTACAAATGAATTAAAAAATAAACAAATATATATAGGATACCTCTGTATGTATTCAAAAATCATAAGTGATCATAAAATAAAATATCAGGCACCTTGAGTTGGAGAAGAGAAATCGTCCCGAGATTTGCAAACTAATGAGTGTCGTTCTTAATAGATGGCACCAGCAGCTTGGATCCAAGAACAATTTCGATTCGACGCTTGGGCGTGGTGGTCGTTTTAAATTGTGGTTCTGCATTATAATTGAAAGTCTCTCTCTATGAGTTTAGAACGATGTAGACAGCGTGAAAGTACATGTACATAGATATCATGTAAAAGTATGCACATAAGATGCTCCATGTGCTAGCACCATGTTGCATATAATGCGTAAACCACACGCGCGCGCGCAGACACACCCACACATCTATCTATCTATCTATCTATCTATCTGTATATCTCTATCTATCTATCTATCTATCAATCTATCTATCTATATACATATATATATATATATATATATATATATATATATATATACATATATATATATATATATATATATATATATATATATATATATATATATATATATATATATATATATATATATATATATATATATATATATATATATATATATATATAAATATATATATATATATATATATATATATATATATATATATATATATATTATATATATATATATATATATATATATATATATATATATATATATATATATATATATATATATATATATATATATATATACCTTTATATATATCTACGTATATATATATATATATATATATATATATATATACATATATATATATATATATATATATATATATATATATATATACAGAGAGAGAGAGAGAGAGAGAGAGAGAGAGAGAGAGAGAGAGAGAGAGAGAGAGAGAGAGAGAGAGAGAGAGAGACTCATCCTACAAGGCAAGCATTAGAAAGAAATCTCTCAGAAATGTGCAATTATAATGACGTAAGTTCACGTCAGAGCTATCACGACACATGGTCTGGGATTTCAATCTTTCCATCATGTATGTTATAACTGTTAAATGGTAATAGTGTTGTACATGATTAGCATGCTCTCTGAAAAAACCATTCGTGCTCTTCTACTTTATTGGAGCTACATCATCTTCTATCTCTATATACATAAAAAATAACCTTTCTTTCGATTTTCGCGGATAAGCGATAAGTTCATGTAAGTGGCGACACCTATTGCGTCGCGGACGAATCATTAAATGCTTTCAACCTTTTGATTGTGTATCAGTTTATACTGGCGCCCTAACATTCCCTTTTGAACTTACAACAGGCAATATTCATAATCCGTTGGGTATCAACGACTTTTGATATTAAGAAGTGCAGTGAGATACCTTATTTGTGGCGTATATCAAATATTTAAGTTTATTCTAAAGAACCCAGAGAGTGGTTGGTTTGCGATTAGACCGAATCCAATGTCTGAATAGCTTCTCATCTTTTTCCTTACTGGCATCCCTTCCTTAGCATGTTACAGACCCCCACATAAGTTACTGCAAAGGTGATCAGTTTTGCTTGGGCAAATTTATGACCAGCTGTTTACATCAACAACATGCTGCATCTCAATAACCTAATGTCATAACAGTTTTCCAATACTTTGTCAATTCTAAAGGGGGTCCGTTTCAATGCTCTGACCATTTCAAAGGGGATCCGAAGTAATTGCTCGGCGGTTATTTCGAGAGATTTGAATCTGGGCTGAATTTCGAAAATGAGTTCTGCTAAAATGTTTACGATTGATTGCAGAATTTGTTTTAAACCCCGTTCTACTGGGAAATGTGTGGTTCATATGTCGCCGATTTTCACGTTGCTACATGTTTCCAGTGCTTCCCAGTGCTTCCTTCACAGGTTGCTACCTGACCTTACTATATTGAAATAGTAAGTATGGTGGATGAAATTTTAATCTTATGCAGTGGCCATTACAAGGTGTTAGTTTTGAGCAATCGTCAGTGTTGTATGCGTAAAGGTCGTGAAATCATGACCCAATCGCTTTGTTCTATCGACATCGAGCTAGCCCAGTTGTTTGTTTTTTACTGATTCAAATCAAGCACAGTAGTAACTGCATACGTCAATCATTTGGACCGTATTACCGTAACGTTCGTAATACAAATAGTGTAGCTCATTTTGATTGACTAAATGCTTCACTCATTGTCATATCACTTTACATGAGTATGTTAGAACCAAAGCAAATTTGAATAATATTTCATATCATGAAATACTGAATCTGAAACACCCTATGAATACAAAGTATGAATGTACTTATTTTCTTACAATAACCAATACGTCACCTTTTGCTGACGCTGTGTTTAAGTCTTCCTAAATGGTGAAATTTTCACTATGCACATAGGCGTATGAGAAATCCATCGAGAACTTTCGGCAGCGTTTAGAACAAAGACAAAAGCAAAGAGATCCATATGCATACGGTGATGCTACAATTTATAAAAGCACACAGGACATGCGTTTGGAACAAAGACAAAAAAAGAGATGCATATATATTCGGCAAAGCTACAGTTTATAAGGGCGTATGGGGCAACAAAGAAATGCATATTATCAGGCAAAGCTATATGTACAGTTTATAAAAGCACATGGAACATGCGTTTGGAACAAAGATAAAAACAAACTGATGCATATATATATGGAAAAGCGAACAGTTTATAAAAGCAGGTGGGGCTTCCGTTTGGAACAAAGACAAAAACAAAGATGCATACATACCTGGCAGAGCTATAGTTTATAAAAGCACATGGGGCTGACAAAACAAAGAGATGCATATATATCCTGCAAAGCTACAGTTTATAAAAGCAGGTGGGGCTTGCGTTTGGAACAAAGACAAAAGCAAAGGGATGCATATATATCTGGCAAAGCTACAGTTTATAAAACCACATGGGGGCTTGCGTTTGGAACAAAGACAAAAACAAAGAGATACATATATATATACGGCAAAGCTACAGCTTATAAAAGCACATGGGGTATGCGTTTGGAACAAAGACAAAAACAAAGGGATGCATATATATCCGACAAAGCTACAGTTTATAAAGGCACGTGGGGCTTCCGTTTGGAAAAAAGACAAAAACAAACAGATGCATATATATCTGGCAAAGCTATAGTTTATAAAACCACATGGGGCTTGCGTTTGGAACAAAGACAAAAACAAAGAGATGCATATATATATACGGCAAAGCTACAGTCTATAAACGCACATGGGACATGCGTTTAGAACAAAGACACAAACAAAGAGATGCATATATATCTGGCAAAGCTACTGTTTATCAAGGCACATGGGGCATTGATTGTTGATTCTAGCTCTGTTCATGCTAATGGCTTTTTTTGTCTTCACTGAAGGTATCACATGAAAAGTTACTCCACCGGGCAAATCATTTGGCGCCGAGAAAAATTCCATTTTGCCAACATGGAGTCTTGAATCATAATTTCTTGTCACTTTTACCATTATCTCGTCCCAAATAGTAGTCCCACATGTCAGTATTGAACGATTTATCGTTAGTTATTCAAAAGCCCGGTAGATAGCGCCAGACACCACACATACCAACTAACTTGAAGGCTTCATAAAACCCATTCATTATGATACAGAGTAAATAGCAGAAGGTGATTCTGAGACTTATGTATGAATTGAGAGGATTTCGACTATGTGTACAGTATTATTATCAGTACCCAATAAAATATCACATTGAGTTGTATTTTCGCCTAAAATTACTGAAAGTTCGATGGATTCAATTTAAAAGATGACTCACTGAATAGATAGTATCATTATCTAGTATAGATTTACCTAAATACTAGATCACATCGTTCATGGAGGATGAATGAATATATATATATTATATATATTATATATAATATATATATAATATATTATATATATATATATATATATATATATTAAATATATATATATTTATATATATTATATATATTATATATATATATATATATAAAACAAACTCGTTTAGGTTGTCCCACAAGTGACATAAACGAGTCTTCATTGAATGGGCAAATTCATAACATAAATGGTTCAATCCATATTTAAAATCCACTTTCATAATTCCATACATATCAACCTGTGCAGTTTATATAGAACCTTAAGTTAAACCTAAGATATCTAAGATATAGACAATTTGAGATAGTTTCAATCTCTGGTATCGAATTCTTAGCATTGAAAAGTGAAAAATATTGTCCATGACACCGCTTACTTTCATTAATCTTACAAAGTGTTTACGATACCCTGGCAAACAAGTTCTTAATATGTTATGACCGAATATTGCCATAAAAAATCGAAAAACCAAAGGTTGATAGCCCTAGTGTGGTCTGTTTTCGTTATGTAATTACCCATGGCAGACTTTGAATGATGATACAATCAAGCATAAATCAGGTTTTTTATCTAGTTCGATCTTTTTGTGTGGACAGACGGATTGCTGTTTCATCAAATGTGCGTTCTTTCAATAATGATAATACGATAATTGAATAAATCTTCCTTTTTGATTTCTCAATAAACCTGGCATACAAGGGAAGATTTTTTATTATGTGTACATCATAACCTTTCTCAAACAGTATTTTTCTTTTGATTTTCTTATCATTTATAAGAAGTTATTCATACTGTATGACGATGACTACATTATGAAATACATTCAACTCCTTCGTAAAGCAATACAGAGATTGAAGTTTTTATATAATGTTGAAAAACACGCTGATTAATTAGGGCAAACTTCCAAGCGCGCCGTTATTTATTACGTAAACAACATATTACACTCTAAATTCCACTCCATATACATAATCCGCTATATATAATCACGTGAAATCCGTTTACTGATAAGTGAGAAAAAGATATCAACCGAATCACAAAGATTTTTTTAAGTCCTCTGCAAAACAGATGTTTTTTTTAATTTTCTTGTTGGATCACTCAGTTTCAGGATTATTGAATACAATGAAAAACCGTGTACAGATAATATGTCGTAATTTATACAAGCCCCTTCCTAGTATACTGGCACGTATGTGATGAAACAATTTACCATGAAAGCCTTATAGAATTGAAGATATGTGAATAGGTCTAATTGAAAATACTTTCATAAATCATCTGCGATTTTTCCCCATTTCCTAGAAAAGAATCTACTTCATTTGCTAGATAGAGACCAATAGTCATCAGATTTCATTTACTAATAATCGTAAATAAACTAAAAAAAAATATCATAAAGATTCTTAAATTCCTTAGTAGTGCATCGTTTTGAAAGCAGATATGTCGCTTTAAGAAGAAACACACCAATGAAAGCCTTATATAAATAAAGATATGTGAATAGGTCTAATTGAAAATACTTTCATAAATCATTTGCGATTTTTCCCCCCATTTCCTAGAAAAAAATCTACTTCATTTGCTAGATGAGACCAATAGTCATCAGATTTCATTTACTAAATAATCGTAAATAAACTAAAAAAATATCATAAAGATTCTTAAATTGCTTGTGTAGTGCATCTAAACACACAATTCTCATGTCTTTTCTCATTTATTTAAATGTGCTATACACGCCCTTTTGGTTTCCAGAACAATGGAGTTATGCTAATTGTATCACCCCAAACTGTGCGGAAAATAGTAATTAATGTGTACATATTCTGTACACGTCAATGTCGGTTATTTTCTAAACC
>OZ012684.1:87843047-87866047 GCA_963942565.1 Maea johnstoni | reverse complement strand
AGTAGTAAATAAGGTATAGTTTATTTTGTAATAACAAACCCGTTTAGGTTGTCCCACAAGTAAGGTAAACGAGTCTTAATTGAATGGGCAAGTTCATAACATAAATGGTTCAATCCATATTATGTCCTTTAAATCCACGTTCATAATTCCATACATATCAACCCGTGCAGTTTATATAGAACCTTAAGTTAAACCTAAAATAGCTAAGATATAGACAGTTTGAGATAGTTACAATCTCTGGTATCGACCTCTTGGTATTGAAAAGTGAAAATATTGTCCATGACACCGTTTACTTTCATTGATTTTACAAAGTGTTACGATACCCTGGCAAACAAGTTCTTATTTTATTATGACCGAATATTGCCATAAACATCGAAAATCAAAATGTTATCTTGAATGATGAGTGAGGAGGCTGATACCCCTAGTGTGGTCTGTTTTCGTTATGTTATTACCATGGCAGACTTTGTATGATGATATAATCAAGCATAAATCAGGTTCTTATCTAGTTCGATCTTTTTGTGTGGACAGACGGATTGCTGTTTCATCGAATGTGTGTTTTTAATAATGATGAGATGATTAAATAAAACATGCTTTTGATTACTCAATAACCTGGCATACAAGGTATGATTTTTATTATGTGTACATCATAACCTTTCTCAACAGTATTCTTCTTTTGATTTTCTTTTCATTTATAAGAAGTTATACATACTGTATGACAATGTCTACATTATGAAATACATTCAACTCCTTCATAAAGCAATACAGAGATTGAAGTTTTATATAATTTTGAAAGACACGCTGATTAATCAGGGCGAACTTTCAAACGCGCTGTTATTAATTACGTAACAACATATTACACTCTAAATTCCACTCCGTATACATAATCCGCTATATATAATCACGTGAAATCCGTTTATAATTAAGTGAGAAAGAATATCAACGAGAAAGGATATCAACCGAGTCACAAAGATTTTTTATGAGTCTCTGCAAAACAGATGTTTGTTTTTTCAATTTTCTTGTTGGATCACTCAGCATCATCATTTATGCATACAATGAGAATCGTGTACAGATGATATGTCGTAATGTATACAATCCCCTTCCTAGTATACTGGCACGTACATTGTATGTGATGGAACAATTTACCATGAAAGCCTCATAGAAATGAAGATATGTGAAAAGGTCTAATTGAAAATACTTTCATAAATCATCTGCGATTTTTCCCCATTTCCTAGAAAAAAATCTACTTCGTTTGCTAAATGAGACCAATAGTCATCAGATTTCATTTACTAAATAATGATTATAAACTAAAAAAATATCATAAAGATTCTTAAATTCCTTAGTAGTGCATCGTTTTGACAGCAGATCTGTCGCTTAGGAAGAAACACACAATTCTCATGTCTTTTCTCATTCATTTAAATGTGCTATACACGCCCTTTTGGTTTCCAGAACAATGGAGTTATGCTAATTGTATCACTCAAACTGTGCAGCAATAGTAATAAATGTGTACATATTCTATACACGTCAATGTCGATTATTTTCTAAACCCATCACACCCGTTTATCCATTATCATAGTTTTTAATTTCGTTTTATCAAGTTTGCTAGAGATCCCATTAGCAAGGATCAGCACACAAAAAAAGGTCTTAAAGATATGGCGTGTATCTAAAAATGTGCAAACCAATAATATTCCTGGTGTAATTGTAATAATCTTCAGTAGCAATGCTCTCGACCTTCGCCCACCATGCACGGGGTGTGTGAGAAGGTTTCTAGAGAATTTGGGTTAGGCGGTGGTTTCCTCTGGGTTATAATGGTTCTTTCACCACATCCATAATGACTATTTACCGTATAGTCTGAATATGGCAAAAGTGACGTTGATCGAAATTCTAAATATCTGTTATTCCTCTTTCCCTTTATTATATTTATTATCGATTCCTTCCACCTTACGCTTTGAAATGCACGTGAGACCGTGACGTTGGACATTGTACCAGTATTCTGTGATAAGAAAACAAATGTAGCCAAATTGATTAAAAACGAAATGCCATGTGCATATAAGGGATAACTATAAACCCAATTATGTTTCGCGTCATCCCCGTGTAAATTCTACTTCGGAACTCATCACTAGTAAAGCTTATAGCTTAATTATGATTGCTATCGGGGGCGGCCATAAAGCCGTGATTTCATCAACACGGGGTGTGACAACCACCACTCGGGTCAGAGGTGGGTCCTTGCTGCAGTGAAAACATCAAGAGTCAGAGAGAGAGAGAGAGAGAGAGAGAGAGAGAGAGAGAGAGAGAGAGAGAGAGAGGACGATGATCAAGACAAAGGTGGGGCTCCACTAGACTGAAAACATACTCATTGACAGAGATTTTAATTTTACGTCAGTTATTCTGCCATATTGCGGCGAAGTCGTGACTGCACAGTTGTTACTTGTGAAGGGAACCGGCAAAACCACAGGCTGACCCCAAGTCACTGGCAACTTGTTCACGTGCTCCGGCCGGGATTCGAAACCAGACAGTGGTGAGAGACAGCTAGCAGTTAGTGGCAACGCCTATAAGACCACACAACCATCAGGCAGGCCCTCATTGACAGAGATATAGCGTGGTAGTGTTGATGATGATGATGATGATTATGGTGATGATGAAGTGCGTACATCATTCAGTAAATGATGTGACTTTTTGTTGCACTGACAGCATCATTAAGCGAACCCTTTTGCCGACTAAACTACACGTATGAATAATAAGGTAGAAGCACGGAGATCGATATTTAAATCTCGTGCCGTGACCAGAAGTTATCCATTTACTCTTTTAGCTTCACACTCTCACAGATAATGAATAAAGTAGCATCAGCGTTTAGGTAGTAATAGGGGTATATGTGGGGAATTGCTTGGGAATGCAAATAAAAGTCATCCCGGATGGACTGATCAAGCGATAAATCCAAAAGATACAAAAAACAGAATGTACCCTCTCACCATTCTAAGTCAAAACATTGAACGATGATGAACTAATTCATTTCCCCTGACAAAAGATCCGAAACGAATAAAGAATCAACACACCAAAAAACGAAACAATAAAGGAGAAGATATATCAATATGAGTCTATCAAAGGTAAGGAACTGCAAAGAAATGAAAGACCATACATGGAAATTCAAATAACTAAAAGAAACCATATTAACTGCTTGTATACTTAATCAGAAATAATGTCTGTGTATAAACTGTCAAGGCCATTAAAATCGTTATTCCAATATATATATATATATATATATATATATATATATATATATATATATATATATATATATATATATATATATATATATATATATGTTATATATATATATATATGTTATATACATGACAGATTGAAGTCTTGGCAAGTGTTTATAATGCTCTGACGCGCATGCGCAAAGCGTGCTCTATGCGCACCCCCACTGAATGCTGCCAATCACACATGGCTGAGCAGCGCTCTCTCCGCAGTCCCTCGCATCAGTTATGGCAGGAGGCGGACTAGGAAAACATGCAGAGGCGAACTGACTAGTTGTGGGCACTACAAATACATAGACAACCTGAAGCGTGGCAGTGAGTCGTCCAGATACACGCATCCTTCACTCGTTATAACTGCAGAGATATGGCAGCACCTCAAGTCAAGGCGAAGTGAGTAAACGCGATATTATACCCTTTCCAGGAAACTTATGCTGGCATGTTAATATTCTAGTGGGACATAGATCATCGAATAAGGATATCATTTTAGACACATTTCAAGGAAAGTGATACTTTATTTGAATGATACTATTGTAAGAGGGCAGTATCGTATAAAAATATATCAACTTGATTTGCATCCATTTCAGAGAAATTCGGGGCTGTTGCAACCAAATAACTCGTCTTAATACTGACAAGTAGCCTAAATTTGATTGACCTTAACATTATAATAAAATGACTACTACGTAGAAAGTATCTTATAAGGAGGCATTTCAACAAGATGACCCTTTTCCTTGCGCATATGCCATGTAGATTACTGACTGCTCGCCAAACTACTGATTTGGAAGTGGTAGATTATATAGGAGGAACTATCAGGTCGATAATAGTAGATTAATTCCTAAACTTTATTTTGAAACCGGCTGAATGCTTTACCTTTTATCTCATCTAAAGCTGCTGGTGACGTTACTTATTTAGTATTAATCATTCTTCGTTAATGCTGCTGCTGCCTCTATCACTACCACCACTACGATTATCTCTACTACTACTACTACTACTACTACTACTACTACTACTACTACTACTACTACTACTACTACTACTACTACTACTACTACTACTGTTGCTGCTGCATACTACTTCTACAATATAGTTTACTGCTGCTGCTGCTGCTGCTGGTACTACTACTACTACTACTACTACTACTACTACTACTACTACTACTACTACTACTACTACTACTACTACTACTACTAACGGTGAAGTACCTATTACAACATCATATAACAAAAATACCAGTAATAAAATATTTGAAAACATTATTACTCTCATGCTTTTTTACAGCACTTGTCATTGTTGGATATGTATAAATAGCATGTGTAATTTGGCACATGGTATTGCAACACAGCCATGCTTGTCTTGGTGCGGTGATGGAAGCACGTCTTCCCAAAAACTGATGTCTTTAAACCAAAAAAGCCTGTAAGACAATAGCAGGGCAGCTGTTGATGATTATGACTGGCTGGGGTTATGATTGCTTGCCACCTTGTACTCCAAAGGCAATACCATTCAAAACAGTCTCTTGCTTTTATTCGTATCATTGTTTGGACTTATTCCATAATTGTCTCACGGGCAGCTATTTTTATCATCCCGTCCAGTTTCATTTCTATGAAACATTTAAGATACTCATACCTATCATAAATCTTTTTTTTATAAAGGTGGTGTTTTGTATCAAACAGTGAAAATGTCCGTACTCATTATAAATTAATTTTTCTGTAAAAAGAAGTTTTTTTAAATTACTAATGATTTGGTGTCAATAATAGAAAGTTGTTTTGGCAAATGGGTGCATGGTAGGCCACGAATTAATTACAGCTCGAGAAAGTGTTAAGTACTGTTCAACATGTTTTATAGCCAAACAAATATAAAGAAATTTTCATTAATTAAAAGACATTGATGCTTTGCATTTATACTATTTGCCTTTCTCCCCATCTCATAATAAAACCACATAATGCAAATATTAAGTGTTTGGGTCGGCCTAATTTGGGGTAAAATACGTCCAAGAACCTGGATTAAAATTTTCAATAACATAGTCTACTTCCGTGCCAAGTGCCAAGAATATTCTCATAAAACATCAATAGTCAGCAAGAAACTATTTGTATAACTATATATGTAACATGAGACAAAACAGTCGACATGATGTCCACATGTTTTGCCTTATTTTCTGCCCAGATAACAAAATTAAAGTAGGATTTTTTCTTACTTAGGTTTATGTTTGAGCCATAGGGTGTCAAGTTACTGGAAATAATTCATGTGCACTCGTTCACATATCGGTGATTATTGTGTATGTATGCTTGATGGCACCGGACAAAGTCCATGACAGTCAAGATATAAGAAAACAAGTTCAATGAGCACTTTCACAACACTTTTTTGAATATAAAAGACTTTTTATCGTAAGTGGTGAGTGAAAGGGCCTTGCCAAAGTCTAAAATAGAGTGTCACTTGGAGCTTTGTTCCAACCAAAATAAGACAAGGACATTGGCTTGCGTTCTATAGTCCTATAGGCATTTTGAAGTTTACTACAGGAACAGTGCAAGCATCAATCGATAGCATCTCCCCTGTTAAAGTGTTTATTACGCAAACGCTTTATGGTATCTTTAAATCAATCATATATATATACATATATATATATATATATATATATATATATATATATATATATATATATATATATATATATATATATATATATATATATATATATACACATATTGGTTATTCAGTGAAATATTACAAGAAAATATGGGTGGCCGTTCTGAACAACATTTTAGCTTTTAACCCACTAAAAACATGGTCCAATTTGTAGTCACTTTCAATTTATTCATCTGATAGTTCCCCTATTACGTATTCATGAATAATTTCTAGATAGTTTATATCTTATCAACGCTAGTACTAAAGCTTCAGTACATAGTGTCCCAATATATCATGTGCTATCCTCATACTGCAAAGAATCTGACTTAATATAATTTTCATTGTTGGTCTGGAGTGGAGGGATTCAGCAAATAAAAGTCTATCAATTATGAAGAGCCAGTTTAAAAATCTCAAAGCACCATTTCCCTAGCGCATACCGAAATGTGTCCATACACAGGCTATGATGATACACAAGTGGGACATTGAGAAAAAGAAATAGCCCGGTTACTATACCAATACAAAAGATATTTTCTTACGGATTTGTAATTTTAATCACATTTAACCAGAATTTAGGGAAACTACTCATACAACTGCACTCTAACGCCACATGCTGTACTTAAAGGGCAAATGCACCATCGGCATAACTTGGGATCTGTCAGTTGCCCCACTCACAAGGTGTTGCAATTGCCTCTAGTTAATAACAACTAGATTTTATAGAATTCAGGACATGCTTGTTTATACCCACCAACACAAATCAAATGGGAAAGCACTGAAAATGACTTTTCTCGTCATCATCAAATCTATGTATATTGTCCATTCTTGTCAGGTGTGTGATTGCTGTATGAGTAACAGTCAGTGTCTTTAAGTGGCATCTAGTCCAGTGCAATCCACATCGCTGGCCACAATTGTTTGTAAAGCAGACGGTTAGGTTTCTTTTACCCATATGCTGCTGGTGGCTAATTTAGCCAATACAAAATTATGTGAACAACATGAAAAATGACTGAAACCTTCGCACATGGGTACTCATCTGACAGTACTCAGCGCAGAGCTATCCAACGAATACCAACATGACAAGGTTTAGAGGGGTTTCAAAAATGTTTGTGTCCTTGCGCTTTGGATGAATGTAGCCTCAGCATTGGAAGGGTTAAACTGTTTTCCTCAGTCTAATCAAACAACAGATTTGGTGTCAAACTTGTTCCTAACTTTGTTTCTTAGTTGTCCATCTCTAAATCCTCTTCTATGGTCAAACATAAGGCTACATGTATCTCTACCTATCATTTCCTGCCACTGCTATCTCTTGACCAATGGGAGCAGCCGGGGAGCAGGTGCTCAAGCAATGCATCTAACCTGCTTGAGGTGTATGCCCCTATGAGCGACTCCGGGCCTGTTTTGCTCACTTTCATAACCCATAACTAAGGATTGCTGCGGAGGACAGGTTTGTGGGAGGTCCTATTCAATAGGCGACATTATAAGCTCATTTTGAACCTAAATCATTCTGATGGTCCATCTGCCCTTTAATTATGATGGCATGACTTCAATGCAAGTACATCTATTGCTCATCTTGAGTCTCATGGTGAGTAAGATGCATACATGTTGGTCGTAAATCTAAGTCCCTAGGTATTTGAAGTAGTCGCTTCAGCTTTACACACGTGCGAAGTCGTTAAGGTTTTTCACATATTTCTTGCAACTCTTCTTAGAAGATTCCTTTGAATAGATAAATGTGTTCCAAATGATCAGCTGATTTCCATCTCAATGATTTAGGACCCTTGGATTAAGCTTTAAAGAATATGCACACAAGCAAACCAATTATTGTGAATTTATACACGCAGCTGTCAGCAGCGTGTCTGTCAGTGTACGTCTAAATGCACATGTTACTAGTTTATCGTTAGCAGTGCTTAAGCTTCAAAATCTTAATCCTAAGCAAAGGGGACACAAAGCACTGACTTAACGATTTCATGTCTTCTGAATATATCAGGAATAATACTCAAATAATTGGAACTGGCTAGCTGATGGTAAAGCGAACTGACAGATTCAGGTCCGTGTTCGTGCTAAGAGGTGAGCTGTCAGTACGTCCTCTGCCTTTAATACCACTTAACGATGACAAGATGCTCGTCTAGCACTGTACGTTAATGATTATTGAAGACACACAGGCAAATTGCTAACCTACACTAGCATATACTAGTACTAGGAACCGTCGCCTCTGATATATATATATATATATATATATATATATATATATATATATATATATATATATATATATATATATATATATATATATATATATATATATATATATATATACATACATATATATATATATACATGTATATATATATACATATATATATATATATATATATATATATATATATATATATATATATATATATATATATATATATATATATATATATATATATATATATATATACATATATATATATATATATATATATATATATATATATATATATATATATATATATATATATATATATATATATATATATATAAGCATGCATTCATACATACATAATACATACACACATGATACATACATACACTATCACTGTCTTTTATTTTGTCTATAGCAATATCACAATGGCAATATGTATGATCTTCTACAGTGTACAGTGGTAATTAATTAAAAATCATCTGCGACCGTAATGTTTCGCACACACTAAAACTGTTTGCACAGCGCCGCATGGCTGCTACATTAGTTATTAGTACATTTTTCCAAGCTGTCTTTATCTGTTGTTTTGTGCATGCTATTCTTCTCTCACTCGATGGGAATTCATACGTGGTTTCATCTATCGACTTTAAAGTTTTCACCCACGATGTATACATGCATGCAACTTACCTGTCAAGAGGGTGGCTATCCTTAACACAAACGTATTTTCTGATCGCTTGAATAATCCAAGCAATAGCACACCCACATGCCTTTTCAGGCCAAACAGGCATACACCTATGTTGTTTGTAGTTAAACAAATACACGGATAGCTTCTGGCCACGGCATGAGATAACATTTCGACCCCCATGTTTCCCCCTCATTATTCATGCGTGTACCTTACTCGACAAATGACTCACTAAATGGGGCTGCCAGTGCAACAAAAACCACACAACTTACTGAATGGTCTAAGTACATTTGTATCATCGACATCATTATCATCATCATCATCTCTCTCTCTCTCTCTCTCTCTCTCTCTCTCTCTCTCTCTCTCTCTCTCTCTCTCTCTCTCTGTACAAACACACACCCACACCCACCCACACACACACACACACACACACACACACATATATATATATATATATATATATATATATATATATATATATATATATATATATATATATATATATATATATATATATATATATATATATACATGTGTGTGTGTATTTATATCGTAGAAGGAACTGCGTTAGTATCAGCAGAAGCAGCACTGTACTAGTGGCACTGATTCAGTTGTATTAATTCACCATGGGTTCACCTGTTGACCGGACCAGTCTCCGCAGTCGCCCCGCTGAGGACTCGTTCCCCACTCACTCGCTGTGTCTGGCATGTAGATGGTTGCAGATAAAGTAACAGATCCGGTGCCATCAATAGTTTTACATTCTCTTTGGGAATACATTGTCCGATTGTGGGAAGATTTACAACCCGGGCAAGTACCAGCTTCCTCCATCAACCGCCTTCGCATGATTACAGCTGGGTTACACTCGTGATTTATGAACTTGATCCTTATTTTATTCATTCAGTGAGGGCGAATTGTAGTGAATTGCATCGGATGAGTGAATTTACAGATGTAAAGTACCATGAATTTTGCAAAAGGCATCGACAGTGGCATAAAATTGGTGATTGAGTCTCAGCACTACGAGGACAAGTACACTCTAAATGTCAAAACAATATGAGCTTTGATATATGGCAATTTCGTATTTCTATCCGTGCTACTGTACAAAGGAAGATCTAGGTGGCCTGAGTGGCCTTGTGCATTCTGTCTTACCTCTGCGCAAGGTTACATGTGTTCGAATCCTGCTTAATTCAGATTGACAAGATCTTACAGTGCTGACATCTAATTCCTGCACTAAACACGTGGACAGTCCGGACATGTTACACACCTGGACTCCTGATTGCAAACCAGTTTGTTGGGCATGGATGCGATCACAGGTCCATGACCTCATAACTAATCTTTGCTCTGGTTCGCAAGCTACGTGGGTTTGGCTTATTTTGACAGGTTATCCATGGGAGTTTGTACAACCAGACACTTGCAGGAATTCGATGTCTGTACTGTAGGTTAGGTCGGTGTTTATCCTCTTTTTTTAAATTCTCAAATAGATGTTTTTTATTGCATCTATTAATACATATGCGTCATCGTATTGAATTCCAAACAGTGGTAATCACATAATACTCAAAGCTTGTATCAGGTCAACTACAATATAAAAGTCATTACAAATATTGACATTACAAATGCTGATACCTGTAGCGGCAAAAATAAACAAGGAAAATAATTCAATATCCATTACTAAAGTGCCTCAAGGAGTCATACACTGTATTGCACCTCTCATCAAAGTGGAGCATGGTCATATTGAGATTTGCTTTGTGTTCATCTGCTTTAAGTTGCTTATAAACATGGCATTTAACTAAGTTAACTTGCATTTCCCTACCAGTTTGCCTATTCATGTATATTACTTTCTTTGCGTTGAGAATGATAGCATTTATTATGAAGGAAGATTTGGGATTGCTGAACACGTTATCCCAGTCACACATTTTGTAATGAGGTTGAATATCCTTTCTCACCCATTTTTCAACATTACTCCAGAGTTCAATGGTTTAGGGACAGTAAAGTAGTGCATGTACCTGTGTATCTATTAAGTGTGTATCTATTTATTTACAATATAGACAGGCATCAGATTCCGATTTGCCCATTTTATTTAATAATGTCTGAGTCACTAATCTATGGTGTAGAATTTTGAACTGTGTATACCTCAAATAGGTGCACGCTGTTGTCTTATTACAGAGACGAAAGCATGTTTTTATTTGATCGAAATTGACTGTATCACTTAGACCTTCTTCCCATTTTGCCTTTATTTGAAAAAGTATACTTCTGTTGGCCCTTTTAATACTTTGATAGAAGTGTGTACAGCCTTAAAAGAAGGATTTGAGATTTGAATTAGGAAGGGCAGACATGGCTGTATGAACATTGTGCCATCTATATGGGTTCTTATAAAAATTTGTAATCTAAATCTCAATTGTTCATATTCTAAGAAGTTGCAACTAATGCCCCATTTAGTAATTATCTCTTCTCTGCTTTCCATCTGTCCCAATGGGTCCAACAAATCACCAATAAATATAATCCCTCTTTTAAACCAGGTATTATTTTTGGTGTTTATCCTTAGGTAGTTTGATTTCCACCGCCATCATATACCGACCATTCTTGATTGAAGCTACATTCCCATCTTTTAAAATCCGACAGAATGAAATATCTCTAAACACCTAAGAGTGCTAATTGAGTTAAATCGTAGCGTACTTTTTCGTGATATTTATATATATATATATATATATATATATATATATATATATATATATATATATATATATATATATATATATATATATATATATATATATATATATATATATATATATCATCCATAACTTTGCGAAAGAGACACCACACATCTTTCATTAGATAGTATAGAATGGCTGGTGCTCTTTATTGCAGAACCCTTTCATTTTCTCTATGCGAAATTAGATATACTATCCAATTAACCTAAATAGACATAGAGCAGCCACTGGTCATGGTGACCATGATTAACTCAACATAAATAAAGTATACATATGTTCTGACACGAATGGAGTCATAATGTATCAATGTAATACTGGTGTTTTGAAGAAGAATGACCAAACGTATTTTCCTCTTGTGAATTTAACACCCCCTCTACAAATATGTGAATTTAACACCCCCTCTACAAATATGTTTAATGTATAACACTGATTTACTATGCAGGTTCAAAGTTAGACCATGAGTGTACTCTGGGTACACATGGGTTAACTGTGCCTGAAAGGACCAATAGATGTTTTCAAAAAGCCACGACAGTGATGGTGTGATATCCCGTAACGGGCCTGAACAAATACGGAGCGAACGAGAATGAGTGTTCCAAAATCCAGTGGGGACACATTGAGATGACGTCCTTGATGTAGAGTGACCATTAGACTTCTGACAAGGGATATGCAAGTGGTAAAACAAGCACTAGAAGCTATCCGTAACACAACTCTAGCTTGTTTCCCAGGAAATGCCAAATTACCTATGGCGGTTGAAACTCGAGAGTGCTATTGCTCCAGTACATAAATGGCATGCTCTTATTATGCACCATAAGTACACTAACACAGTTGTTGTTAAAATAAGGTCGGCGATACAGGATTATAGGATACACGCCAAATACGTCAGAGCTTCAATCATTCTACAATGTATTTTAACATGGGAAAATGATCTAACACGCAAATTGTATTATTTTTAAATTCAAACAAGTTACACAATTGCATATCATCGCCAGCATTTGGCATCTTAAATCTATCAAGTTAAAATAAAAATGACAGGGTGAGAATTTTGCTATCTTTCAAAGACCTTTTAAATTCAAATATGTTTCACAATTATCCATTACTGCTAGCATTGGGATTCATAAATCTATCAAGTAAAAATAAAAATGACAGGGTGAGAGTTTTGTTATTTTTCAAAGACCTTTTAAATTCAAATATGTTACACAATTATCCATTACCGCTAGCATTGGGATTCATAAATCTATCAAGTGAAAATAAAAATGACAGTAGAGAGTTCTGTTATCTCTAAAAAATATTCCTTTTATTCAAGCGAGTCATCAAGGCTATTTGCGAAAGGATTGGATATTTTCAATGATCTATTCCTTACTAACATACTTTTGTTGTTTTTTGGCTTTGGTTGGCGTACGGCGGCAAGAGCAGCACTATTGGCTGCAGTCATGTTCCTGCAATTGCGAGTCCGTAATGGCCTGTAGAGTGACACACGATGAGCTGAACACGGTGGGGGTTAAGTAAAGTCAAACCACACGATAGCTGCTGCAATTAATAATTAATAGGACCTCATGCATCTTCCCAAAGAGTGTAAGTAATAGATAGACAGAGAGGAAGAGGTATAAACGATTGGGAAAAACTGTTTTGCTCGTACAAGCTTGTTGTACCTTACATGTGTAGGCCATGGCAAAGCCAACCGTAAAAACGTAACCGCTTTAAATACCCAATGAGTTGTAGTGATATATGTTCCATTTAAGATAATACTAGAATGATTATTTTCCTTACACAAATCAAACGTTTATTTGCATGTTTTAAACCGCAGCGATATCTATGTTCAAGGGGTAAAACCATCAGCGAGGGAGGAACTTTACCAATGTGAATTCGACGCTCACAAAGGCCTGCCTCGCAGTATGAGAGGCAAAACATGATTGCATTGCAAGATCAGAAGTGCGAAATAAGTACGTATAAATTTGACATGCAAATTCCGTTTATCTAATAGCATACTTGCTATTTCAGCAAATATTCAAAGA
Source organism: Maea johnstoni (assembly GCA_963942565.1). Classification (NCBI taxonomy): domain Eukaryota; kingdom Metazoa; phylum Annelida; class Polychaeta; order Spionida; family Magelonidae; genus Maea; species Maea johnstoni. The sequence continues at coordinate 87,852,596 of OZ012684.1, read as the reverse complement.
GCATGTAGCATATATGCTATGAGGATGACAGAGAGCGAGCCGTTTGATTGAAGAACCCCCTTAATTCCAGAGCTGAAGGGGACCTGTGTCATTTTTCTGCAAAGTGTTGCATATTGCCAAATAATACTCATCCATCATCATGGTTCTGCATGTCATATCGTTAAAATCCGTTACTTTTATTGCCTTTATATTCTCCCATTATTGTTTAAAGCAGAAACGGCTAAGACATCTGCATCACATAAGAATTCTGACGTACAAATTGATATCAGTTTTTACCTACGCTAGCAATCAGCATATAAAAGACTACGGTCGAAGTTCGACACATGACATTTCTGCAGTAGACCTTAAAGACAATATATCCATCATTTTCATTTGCCAAATGGATTTCCATTTGCCTTAATATCTAAACACAATCCGCGGATGTAAAAACGGAGCGTAATTTTACACGTCCTCATGTTAACCGTACAGGTTAACCAAGACGCAACTAGAGCGACCATGAAGGAAATAAAATGTAAATATTCTCAGAAAAAACTCCATTAATTGAAAATGTATAAATTTTCATATATCCATAGCTAGCATGATTTTGTATTTGCATCTGGTGTCCTGATTGAGAATTCAGAACTTGAAATGTTTTTTGAAAATTGCAAAAAACACACACACCCATTTCAATTCCTTGCACGATAATGCTATTAGAAATATTGATCACATGTTCATTCTTTCGTTAAATTATCCTTTTACACCTCCCATTACTGTTTTCCTACAGAGCAGTAGCACTCAGTATATTGTTTATTTTTCCAGCGTGCATCATGCTGATTTGCGCCACTGGGTGCTTGCAGAACCCATAGGCATCGCGCAACGCTATTGCACTTGCTGTGCCAACGATGTAACTTAGTGAAATATAGGTCAAACACTATGGATGGGGTATTTCGTTTAATTGTTGTAAGAATGGTTTGAGTATAGCTATAATCAAGGGCAAAATAGTAGTGTATACCCGAAACTAAAACAGAGTTAGGTATTAATTGATATTGGCCTGGCCTAGTAGGAGATGCATCCACGTGACATAAATGTTAAATATTAATAATAATATATATATATATATATATATATATATATATATATATATATATATATATATATATATATATATATATATATATATACTAGTATATATATATATATATATATATATATATATATATATATATATATATATATATATATATATATATATATATATATATATATATATATATATATATATAATCACAATCCTACCTTTTCGAGGGAGGCCTACAGTACATCACTTAACCGTGCCAGCGTGAATGTATGATTCGCTCTCCCAATGGGTCAACGCTCGCTGTAAGAATCAGAAACCAGACAACTTTATACATTACATTCATAAATAACTCATTTTCCACCGCAGAGAGATGGTATCACTTGGTGCATCCTCCCCTCTAGATCCCCACTTCCACTTTACGCCACCAAATAAATATGCTATTTCTAAAATCACAAGTGCAATAACACGTTACATACATGAATAAGTCGGAAGTTAACCCTGGTGTTTATCATTCGGTACACACCCAATACGGTCTGACGGTTCACCCCAGCGACATATCAATTGCCACACGGTCAGTGGCGTTAGCGGGGATCACCATGGAGGCCACATGTTATGCTAATGCCAGAAGCTTTGGCCTTTCAACGTGTAATTTCGATGCTGATATATTGCCCGTTGAGGGTGATGGTCTAATCTGCCCTGAATGTAAAAAGTGTGAGATACATATGCTCGGTAGCATTGTTGCGGCTTCGTTCAATACAAAATCCTACCTCCTTTAAACAAGGCTGGTAAAGGGCATCGGTGACTTATGGGTAACAAACTCAACTTTAAAGAATACAAGCTAATTTGTGAATATATAGGGTCATTTTTACATACAATATAGCTTACACACCTTTTCTCATATTCAAGTCACCCGAATTAAAAGGCTAAGATCTTTCATAGACCTAATTTCTTCAAACCTTGCATCTTCGGTATGTATAATTGGTTGCAATCTATATACTAGTATCTGGTAAGGTGGCACTAATGAACCGAGTATCTTTTTAAGGTTCAGGGTCATTTATGGTTTACTAGGTATGAAGACCCACTTATAAAAAAAGTATTTTAGATCCTTTGTAAACCAGTTTTAGTTTATATTGTCATGTAAATAATAAAAAGTCAAATCAGCATGACAAAGTGCACAATCAACCGAATTGTATTGTATATTAATTGACGATGTCGAAATTGATAGGATAAGGTATTAAACTTATGTGTGACAATTCACGGTCTAACACCACATTATTGTCAAGAGTGTGAGCAATACCGATCAAGCCTATTTATCGTTAATACCCTCTCTGAATTTCATGACAAATTGACAATGCAATCTAATCAACAGTTTAAGTAAGACACCTTTCTCCGATAAGTCAATCCAGCACCTTTTCCAGTTACAAATGAGACCACCCATTGATTAATCAGGAGGAAATAAATAACCTGAAATATATTTCAAATTAAATTATTCCAACTCAATAGGATTTATTCAGCTGATAAGAAAATACTTTTGCAGCCCATGACAGAACCTTTCAAAGATTTGATAAGAGACCATTGTGTATTTTTTTGTTTGTGTTTGACCACTTCGCTGAAGTATTTTGAACAGGATCAGGCAAAAACATCAGACAAATCAGATATTGAAACCTTTTCTACTCCCATAGTTTACTTAAAATACGCTAATTATCAAATTCCTCGTTTTTGCAGTAAGCTCATATCTTTCTTACATAGACTTTTCGAAAATAAAAATAAAAAAGGACCAGACAGAATAAATATTTCTTTTCCCAATCTTTGCCCGATGTCCTTAACACCCCAACCTTTAATAAGCAATTTACGCTAACAACTTTACCCACTAACCTATATCCGAACACGCAAGGCCAGGGGTATTGGTTTGCTCAATGGTGTGCAATAGGAGCTGGCGCCTGCCGGGCAACCCTAAGCTGGGGTAGCAACCTGTGTTCTTCAACAATGACAAAGGACCACTTTTCGGTAATATTGTATGGCACCAAATGGCCTTTGTATGCCCATGTGCCATTTAAACCCCCCATTCACTCACTCACTAACCTATATCCAAATTAAGAAATAGGGTAGATGTGTCTAAAGATGCCTAACCCCATCGTTTATGTTTGCCTTATTTCAGCTGGGATCAGTTTCGAGGTGCTATATGGATCGCTTCTGTTTTACTGACACTAAGCCTCCATATAGGGACCATTTCTGGCCAGGACCAAGCGTCTACACCGAGGACGTATGAAGGGTAAGTAGATAGATTCCGTAATAAACTTACACTTAAACATAAACTTCTATAGCTGTGACATAATCCATAAATTAAATCCATCTTCTCCTGCATATAATAGGATTCTGTATGGGTGCCTTAACACTAATCAATAGCAAAATTGCTCCTTTTCCCCCAAACTCCTCATTGACATTAGGAAATTGACGTACATGTATTTGATTATAAGGCACTTAAAAAAATTCCCTTTGATATTGATTAAGTAAAAATGATTTTTGAATATTACAAAAGCAGATGATATATATATATATATATATATATATATATATATATATATATATATATATATATATATGTATGTATACGCACACACATATATATATATATATATATATATATATATATATATATATATATATATATATATATATATATATATGTATATATGTATATATGTATATATGTATACTCACACGATCGAAAAAGCAGATTATACACTACACACACAGCCACAAATAGAATTAATACAGGTGCCGACGCCTCTCGGCTCAAATTAGTCTAAATAGAAAAGGGAACCATCTCTCGGTAGACCACATCTAAGTCCTCCATTAAGTGTGTGGCCAATGTCCCCAGTGTACAATGTATACATGAGAACTTAACACAAGGTAAGAAGATACAAGCATGGGTTGACTATGACGGATTGACTAATTATGTTATATAGCTTGACGGTTAATCTTAATGGTATGGTTGCATTAGGATATCGTATAGTAGTATGTCTATAATACAGAGATATGATTAAGATTTTCTTAGAAATTTCCGGAGTTATGAATGTCACTGATTAATATGTATCAAAGTCGTTCATGAAACGCACATCTCAAAATTACACAGACGTCAGACCATATCCTAAAGATAGTGTAGAGACAAGGTATGGTGTTTCATATGAGAATATAATGAGCAAATATATTGCGGGACATAAATGAAACCCCGCTGTCTCTACCATGGCCCAGTTTTAGTTCAAGGATCTGGCTAAATGACCAACGGTTACTTAAGTATGATTTACGCTGGAAGTAATGGAATAGAAGTTTTCTGCGAAAGACACGAACTCATAAATGTCGCTGATATGATGAGATAGACCTTCATGGTATATAAACAAGGCTTCACCGTATTGAGGCAAAATCTGCTATTTTTTTCGTAAAATATGTCATCATCGATGATAATGGCATTCATATGATGCAATGATAATCCAGAGTTAGTGATGGTACTATGGCTAAAGTATTGGGGTTAATTTCTTAGACTCAGTTTTTCCTCTATCCTGCGTTTAGTTGACAATTCAGCCTATACAAAGAATATATTGCCTTGAAGGTCTTCTGATTAGGACTGCATTAAGCATCACAGTATTAGCCTCCCAGCAGGGTGTAGGGTTTTTTGGGTGAAAACTGAAAATACATGCATATTGTTTTCAAGCAGAGCTCGAATCCACAGTCATGGATAGGAAACCTTTAAATTTCGCAAATATGGAGGGGAGGTCAATACGTAGGGAAAGGTATAATATTTTCTAATTTGTACTCCGGTCAGATTTTAAAACCATGAGATATGTTCAATTCCAACTTTCGGTTAATAACTTATCTGTTAACATTTGACGCCAAAATGCATGTTTGACGCGACCATATTTTTCTGAAATTTGGCCCCCTGGTTTGGATCTAAAAACGCTTGAAAAGTGGCAAGCGTTTTTCCATACTGTGCAAGCCTATGATGGCTGCTGTACTGGTAAATCCCTTACACTGTGATCAGTGATGGCCTAGACGGTAACAGTTAATCTGATTATGAGGTAAAGGTATAGGCTTTTACGTACGAAAACATATCAAAACGACCCTATATTAACAAATTAACCTCATAAGCCATCTTCAATGCACTTGAAATCACAATGTATTCGTTTCTGAGAAAATGCAGCTTTATATGATGTTGTTGATGATTGATAAGAGCAGAGACGTTTATTACTTGGGAGTTCTCAGAAAATATGATATAATGATATTTTTACCTGTGTGGATAGTAAACACACGTGAGGAGGTAGTAGATGCATAAAGTAGAAGCCGGAAACCTTTCATACCTATTGGTTCTAGAGTGCAAGATGGGAATTTATAATAGGGGGGACTTTTTGTTCAAGAAACAAACATGGATATCTTAATGTAAAATATAAATCTTCCCTTCGGTAATTAGCCATTTTGAAACACTGATTAATAGGGAATGCTGTAAGACAGATTTACGGATATCACATTTTCATAATCATGTTAAGGCTGTGGTGCTGGTGACACACTCAAAATGAGACATCTCCTAGTTCAGCGCTCTTCTCCCCTTTCTAACAATGGTTATCTAATCCCAGAGGTCTTGGTGTTTCAACTATAAGTTTTCTTTAACTTAGCTGCTTGAGCTGACCTAGATAGGACCACAGTTTCTATTTTACAGTGTTTTACCTCAAATGATGTTGTCTTGATCATTAAAGGGTACTTCGATTTTTAAGTACCATGCATGTCTGCTATACTTATATTAGGCTAGGGCAACTTGTTGGAAAATTGTGAGTTCCTGCAAGATAGTACCTTACAGCACACGATTTTGGTGGAAATTTTACCTAAGAAAGTAGGTCACAATGGATACGTTGTTGACCTACTTTTGGGACAAGAGTGCTAAACTAGTAGTTGTCTTATTTTGAGCGTGTCACCAGCATCACAGCCTTAACAAACAAATCTCCATACTTCGGCCGTAAGTGATACAAAAATAGAGAGAAATGACGAAATCTAAACAAGAATTTAAAAGAAATGAAGATTATAACATACATAGAACTTGTTAAGATGACTTGACCTTCATGACGGAATGACTTATTTCATGGTAACAATAAACTATCATTGGGCCAAAGTGGACATAAAGAGCATTTATTGATATTAATAAATGATTTATTGATATCAATAAATGATTTATTAATATTAATAAATGATTTATTAATATAAATAAATGATTTATTAATAATAATAAATGATTTATTTATATTAATGAATAGCATGATTTATTAATATCATAAATGATTTATTAATATTGATAAATGATTTATCAATATTAAGAAATGATTTGGTAATATTGAGAAATGATTTCGATATTGATATTAATAATTCATGTATTAATATTGATATATGATTTATTAAAATTAGTATGTGTTGTGCATTTATTAATATTAATAAATGATTTTCTAATATTAATAAATCATTGATTAATAATAATAAATAGTGTGATTTTTTAATATTAATAAATCAGCATTTATTAATATTGATAAATGCCGATTTTTGTCCACTTTGGCTTTCAACTGTGGCATTTATTAATATCAATAAATGAGCGCCATCTATTTTTAGCTCAGGGAGTCTTTACATGTGAAATAATGAATACCCCCTACACGTGCTTAGGATGAGCGGGAAAATTTGATCTTGCCGTCTGTCCGATGTCAATTTCAAGCATATATTTGACCCTTTTTCCATTTAATATGATTCCCATGGCATTGTATGTGGATAGCTTACCTCATTTTGATGAATAAATACATGTTAATGGTTGTAATCAGAGTATAAAGTGGTCTCCCCTAAAAAAATAGGACAACCAAAGAATTAACAATTTTCAATTTTGGGCACCCAGTTTCAAAATTCGGGTTGAGACAATACTAAATTATACCTATTGATTTGTAAATTCAATTATATGAACTAAATTTTCCAAAATAATATACAACTCTCTTTCTGCCATTTTAAAGCAACTGCCATGTGCCAGGGATCATTCATTAATTCATAAAAAATTGAATAGTTCAAGGTTTCTCCAATAGATGTCACTTATTTATTAATGTTAATAATAGCATTTATTTATATTGATAAATGGCATTTATTGATATTAATAAATCATACCATTAATATTCATAAATGATATCTTAATATTGATAAATGATTTTCTAATATTGATAAATTATAGCATTTATTGATATTAAGAAATAATTTATTAATATTAAGAAATCATTCATTAATATCATTAAAAGACATGATTTGCTAATATTGATAAATGACATTAATATTAAGAAATGATTTATTAATGTTGATAAATGATTTAGTAATATTAATAAATAGAAATGATTTATTAATATTAATAATGATTTAGAAATATTAATAAATGATTTATTAATATTAATAAATGATTGATTAATATAAATGAATATTTATTGATATCAATAAATATCTATTAGTATTGATGAGTAACTTTTTAATATTGATAAATCATTATTGATATTAATAAATCATTTTTGTCCACTTTGGCCTTCCATATATAACAATATAGCAAAACACACACATGTATGTATGTATATATATATATATATATATATATATATATATATATATATATATATATATATATATATATATATATATATATATATATATACACTTCTTACACGTCACATTTGATCTGCCAACAGGCTGCTACTGGCCTTTCCGTAAACCAAACAATGAACCCCTCTACATCGATACAAAATTCAACCACCTACCCACTATCCTGAAGCATCTACCGAACGCCATCTGCAGCAGACTATGCTCCACATCAAATGACAGTCAAGCTTTCAACAAGGCAAAACCCGTCTATGAAGATGCCCTTAAAAATAGTGGTCACCGACATAACATGGAGTACTCCGTGCCACAGAAGAAACCGAGAAACCGCAAACGCAACGTTATATGGTTCAACCCCCCATTCAACCAAAACGTGACAACCGACATTGCCAGGAACTTCTTGGATCTTGTGGATAAGTATTTCCCACACCACCACCGATACCACAAGCTGTTCAATAGAAACAACGTACAGCTGTATGGGCAAAATGGCCACCGTCATCAGCGGCCATAATGCTAAGATCCTCAACCTTGCGCATGCAGAAGATCCACGCACATGCAACTGCAGGAGGCACGACACTAGCCTACTAAGCGGAAAATGCCTAACCAAGTGTGTTATGTACAAAGCCACTGTCACAGCCCCTCCAAAACTTGTTCGACATTATTATGGACTAATTGAGGGCCCCTTCAAGACCCGCTACAACAGCCACACCCACTCAATCTGAACAAAGAGCCCGGGGGGGGGGGGGCACTCAGGTACACAGGGGGGCCGCACCTTAGTTACGTATTTCGCGGAAGAAGAGGTCTTTTTTTAAGACCTCCGCATGTCCGCGATTTTGTAAAAGAAGGTTACTTTTTGGTACCAAGGTACGAAGTATGGGGGTCAAAATCCCCTTGCAATCCACGAAATATACGCGGCTCTGACGCGAGTGACTCCCGAAGTGACTGGACTTCCGAGTCTGCTGCCGCCACTTGCTGCCGCTAAACACGCAGAGGATTATAAAATCTTAAGTTAAAATACGTGTTCCCGTTCATCCAATGTCAGTGTTTTGATAAAAGAAGGGGTGTTTATTTAGTGGAAAAAATCAGCGTTTTATTAAAATAAGGGTGCTTTTTTGGCCAGAAATCAGTGCTTTAGGGGTATTTTTTAATTTTGATAACGAACGTATGCGCCCCCCTAAATACCCAAGTGCCCCCCCCGGGACAAAGAGCTGCAAGAAGGACACCAAGCTATCCAAATACATATGGGATCTTCAGGACAGCAACCAACAATATCAAATCAAATGGGACATAGTACACCATGCAGTACCCTACGTCTGCCTCACAGAGAAAATGGTGATAGCCACAGCAAATCCAGCCACCATGCTAAACAAGAGGGCAGAAATTGTATCTACATGCTTCCACCGTGCCAAGTTCTTTTTTTATTCCTACTGTGCTGCCCTCTATTTGTAATGAACTGCATTTTTTGACAGCTTTGCGGAAGTAACCTTTGACCTGACCTGATTACACAGGAAGTATACGTTCCTTTACTAACCTATAGCTTACTCAGGTAAGTTATTAGGGTGACCAGCGACATGCGCAGTGAAAGCCAGTAAAGGAACATATTTCGGGCTTACTCGAGTAAAGTGTCATGGCGTCTGCCAAACAGCCTTCACCTTTGCCCACATATGGCAAACCGTGAAATCGTCTCTGTCTAAGCCGCACTTCATCACGAATGTCAATTTCAATTCATTTAAGACTAAATCTATGAAATGTCATAATAAACATTAGCGAAATATTAAGCCAGGGCATATACTGTAAAATTAAAAGAGTTCATAAATGCTGGTAATAAAAGTGAACGATTT
>OZ012684.1:87724347-87842847 GCA_963942565.1 Maea johnstoni | reverse complement strand
TTCTGTCACCTGATAGCTCCCCAACCCTCCCCTTGGACATAGACAACACAGTCCATGGTTGCAGTGTTGACAGAAACCGGCCCCTCTCCTTTTGCTAGTGTAGTGACCAGTAGCAGACACATAACATGTCTTCATTTCCTTCATGGTCTTAACCTTTTAAATTGTCATCAGTAAATTGCAATTAAGATTGACCTTGAGACGTTAAGATTGACTCTGCTTTAAAAATCAGTCCTGGATAATCTGGATTAAATCCATATTTAATCTTATCACCTGTAAAGAGGGACTAGGCCAGGATCCTATCAAACCACCTGCAATAGGATGTTGATCACTTCATGAGTGTAATTGGCCGTTTTGACAAAATAGGCTATTAAGCTTAATTGATATTAGAATTTGAAGTTCATGTACATGAAGCCCCAGGGTTTAACTTTCCAAGGGCCCTTTGCCCCTAGATTTTGCTGTGGGCCCCTAGGAGTCCAAACTAAGAACCGGAAATCCTGTTTTTGACCACAATTCTTCATCAAACAAATCTTTTTGATCCCCTAGCCTGAAATCTAAAGGTCGTACTTAGAGCGGGCAGGGTCTTAGCCGATATTTGGAAACAGGGTGTCCAAATAGAGGTTTCATAGACTATTGCGTGTCCAAAGTGTGGTACAAAGTAATATTATACTAATAAAATAAACCCTATACCTTTACAGATTTTGCTTTTTTAGGCCAGATACTGCTTTGTGTGTCTTAAATATAAGTGACACTACAGCTTCTACATCTTCTATCTTTTAAGAAAAGTCATCATCAGCAAATTCTGACATAAACTTTTGGGTGTCCAACAGTGTCTTAGCCAGGATTTAGAAACTGGGTGCCTAAAATTGGCAGTTGTAAATATTTTGGGCGTCCAAATCTTTAAGAAGGATCACAATATACTCTATATTTCAACCATAATCATGTATAAATTCATCATAATAAGGCATGATATCATTACACAATGTCATGGGAATTATAAGGAGATGAAAAAATTCAATTATAAGCTTGAGATTTAGATATTTAGAAATTCCACACACATTTTTTTGGGTGTCCTGAGGGGTTCTTTTCTTGAAAGGGTTTGGGTGTCCAAAAAAGCACCCAGACGCCCGCAATGCGTCCAGCGTGTCATTTGGACACGCAGAACACTGTTTTTTGACAGTTTGGACACCCAAAAGTTTATGTCATGATTTGCTAAAGATGACTTTTCTTAGAAGATAGAAGATGTAGAAGCTGTAGTGTCACTTTTATAAGACACACAAAGCAGTATCTGGCCTAAAAAAGCAAAATCTGTAAAGGTATAGGGTCTATCTTATTAGTAGTATGTATCTTGTACCACACTTTGGACACGCAAAAGTCTATGAAACCTCTATTTGGACACCCTGTTTCCAAATATCGGCTAAGACCCTGGCTAAGACCATGGTGTCCAAACTGTCAAAAAACATTGTTCTGCATGTCCAAATGACACGCTGGACGCATAGGCGGCTAAGCCCCTGAGAGCGGGATAGCAGAAATTCTGTGTTTTGGTGTTTTAGACAGACGTTTTTAAAACCCTGGCTATGACCCTGCCTGTGAAATGAAGTAAATTAGTTTTTATTTTAAAACGTGGTAAATTAGCCATGCAAATCATGTGCACTTATATGTAAATGTTTCAACATGCCCAGATGGGATGGATTTCCTCATATATATGTGCCAGCTTTTATGGGCTAAAATATAGATACACTGACTTACAGTGTGTAGAATTTTCATTTTGTAGCATGTCAAAAATCAGGTGTTCCTTAGAACATATACTGTTAGGAATGGGTAACTATATAGCTACCGGCCTTACTCTAGATCTATGAGCTTTTCCATGATTTTCAAGTTATTGATGCTCAGCCAGAATCAAAAATTACATTTTCAAATAATGTACCATTTCTCCACTGGGAAATGTTGTAATTAACCTCTAGATAGATTGAAATATAGAAAGTGATGGATGAGATTGAAATGTGTTCAAAATGAAAATGAATACGGGATTAGAATTATTCATCATTTGGTCATTCTGTGTAAATCCCATTTTAAAAAACCTTTTAGATAGTGCAAATGACAAAGTTTAAGATTATTATGATCTAGGTAGGAAAATTTATTTATTTTGATTTTTAGCATCTTTCTGATATTAGCTAATTGCTTGATACTACCAGTTAGCTTTTTGTTCACACATGCCTACTAAATCTTCAATGGCAAAGATGTGGTAGCATTTTTCTCTAATTGTTGAAATGTTTTCTTTTGGTTTTCAGTGTGTTGTTCTTCAAAGAAGTTAGGCAGAAGGATGGCACCTGTAGACCAGCAGCTAGCAGTGCCGGCTGCGGCCCAGCCCAACCATGGATCCATACCTCTCTCTACTCTCATTGACTATATTATACAGAGAACATATCATGAACTCTCTGTCCTCTCTGAGTTGTAAGTATATAAAGTTATAGGAATTCACTGCAGTGCATATTTTCATAGTTTTGAGTAGTACGTACTCATATACAAGGACATTAGACTTCCTCTTGACACATATTTATAATTGGATTTTTGCATATATCTGAGCTTTTCCAGAAATCAATCTACAAAAGAAAAACTCATTGCATTTTTAATATATAAAGTATGAAAATGAATCTAACACTCTTAGCAATTGTCTAAATTTAATCTGCAAAAAATCTAATGGAAAATGCACAATTGTCTTTGATATATAGCAAAAATATGAGCAAAGGATCCTGTCAAAATATAATTGTTCTTGATACAATTTGGGTTTGAGATAAGTTGAGTAACAATTGAAAGTACTATATATATAGTTTGTCTAAAGATATCCATCATAGATTATTTTCATGTTGGTTTAATGGCAATTTCATGGAGAAAAATGCTCTTAACATTTTTTGTTGACATTTCAGATTACCCAGGAAAACTGACATGGAAAGGTAAGTCTTGGATAGATTTGTATAAACTTGCATTTCATGGATTTGACTAAAAGATGCTTCTACTCAATTCTCAATACATGCTATTTATTGTGTAAGGTTAAAGTATAACTGAAAGATACATCATCCAGAGGGTGCTTTGTCAATCTATGTTATAATCCAGATTCCAGAATAAATTGTTCTATGTTAAATAACCCTACATGTATATATTAGAGCTCTGTTAACCACATTGTTGAAGTAGTATATATAGCGACATCTTTCTTTAAGTGAAAATTCTCTTATTCTTGGGTAATTCATATGATATCTAATCATTTGTATTCATTTGACTTTACTGGACGTCTGGTCAACTAATTATCCCTTGATTTCTTTCTAGGAAAATTGAAATTGTCCAGTTTGCTAGTCGGACTCGTCAGCTCTTTGTCAGACTGCTAGCCCTGGTCAAGTGGGCCAACAGTGCTAGTAAAGTGGACAAATGTGGGGTGAGTGAATGTACCAGCCAAAAAGAGGAGTTAATAAATATTGTACAATGTCATCCACCAGAAATTGTGTTCTCTTTTTCAAGTGAGCAATATTTGCAATGACTAGCTTAAGGTATCAGCCTCTCCTGGTCTTAGCACAGAATTTGTCACACAGTTTTCAAAATGGGCAATTCCTGAACATTAGGTGTCCAATTATTTGAGAGGAAGACTTCAAGATACACATGATAGTCAGGTATTTACTTATAAAGAAAATAATTGGTGTCTTCTTGGAATGCATGAGCCTTTGCATTTAAGTGGAATTATTAATTATTTGATTAATATTGACACATTCAAAAAGATTCCAGATCAAAACCTTTAAGTGTCATTTTAAATGATGCCCAGCCCTCAGCTTCTTAAGACCCTGTGATTAATATATCTGTAAAGTGATGTATCTATATATTGTATTTTCAGATGATATCTGCCTTCCTGGACCAGCAGGCCATGTTGTTTGTGGATACAGCTGATCAGTTGGCTCGTATGGCAAGAGAAACGCTGGTCAATGCAAGGTAGGTGCATATCACCTATGTATTCAACATACGTGTATTTCACCATATTCCTGTTAATTTTACTATAATGTTTGATCGTTGTATATACTATTGACCAATGCATATGATTGGTTAATGTGTCTGGGTGGCAAAATAGAAATTATACTGATAATAAGAAGTATTTTAAATGCTTTGGTTCTAACTCTTAGTGCACTCATATTCTGTTATACCTGTTTGGTATGATAACATTGGATGTGTTTTCTGTGGTTACATTGAAACTGGAAGACACTTAGGTACCTTTGTAAGCAATAAAGGTGATTTGTTTGTGTTTATGATTTTTCCCTAGCACTGATTTCAGCTATTAAGAAAGTTCGACAATTACAAATAAACAAAAACTAATATAGCTTTAAATGAGGTCATCAACTGATTGCCATTTATATTCCGACATACTTGGTTGCAGGATGAATATTTATGTGTTGTCTTTCCTTCCTATTTCAGATTGCCCAATTTCTCTCTGCCTTGTGCTATAGATGTGTTGACCACAGGTACCTATTCCCGTCTGCCCACCTGCATCCGAGTAAGTCAGTTTTAAAACACAGGGTTAGACAATTACCAAACTATGATGTTGGTTTCATAACAAATATGAAACGCCCTCACCCTGTCAAGATGTTAATTTAAGAAATATAAACATTTGTCAATATTTGCATTTTTTCGCCTGATATCATTTGATTTTGATCCCAGCAAATATTTTAAGTTCATTTCAAGAAATATGTTCTAAGCGGTTTGAGAAAAAAATAATGTTCAGGATATGACTCCACTAGTTGTCCTCTGGAGTATGCTTTTGATCTGATAAATACAAAAATAGCTCATGAAATAATTGAAAATAATATTTTTAAAAATTGAAGAGGGGTTGTCCAACTTGGCAACAATTTTCTGTCGAATATTTCTCATAGTATCATTTAGATATCAAGACCTTTCCATATAGTGCAGACATATAATTCCGGCACCATTCGACTGGATATCCGCCAGTGCTTGGTTGTACAAACACCCATAGATGACATGTCAAAAAAGCCAAACACATCAATGACCAATGTTCAGTTGTGAGGTCATCCATGCCCAGGTAACTGGGTAGCGATCGGGCATGCAGTCGTTTACTATTCCCGTACTACTACCCACACATTTACTGCAGGAATTAAATGTCGGCACTGTATGTATCAGACCATTTGCATGAGGTTCCAGATATGAATTGGATTTATATTGAAAAAAAATATGTTTGTATCATTTATGAATTTAGTGTATGTAATTGATTAAGAGTGCTCTGAGTTCATTAGGGAATGTTTTTGAAATGTTCATATTTGTGATTTTGTATGTTCCAGGATCGAATTGTTCCCCCCGACCCAATCACACCTCAAGAAAAGTATCAGACACTCACGCGCCTAGACCAAATCATTCAACATAGATTGGTCACCAATGACTTGCCTCCAAAAATGAGAAAACTTAGAATAAGTGAGTTGAATGAGTTGCATCCCTTAATTGAAGTCTTAATAAATGCTTGAAGGAATACTGAGCACAGAATAAGGTCTTTGATGCAATACCTAATACTTATTAATGCAGTTTGAATATATTTATCTGTTTTTGAGAAGTTCATATATAGGTGGAAACGGCGCTATATCAAATATCAATTATTATTATCAATTATTATTATTATATATGGCAAGAGAGCTGAATATTTAAGACTGTAGTACTTCTCAGTATGATGCTGTCAACCTCCATCTTGTTGAGAGATATTGATAATTTGTCGGAAAGAGAATGTATGGGATTGGGAGTGCGTTCCATTTTTAAGCACTACTTGTGCTCACTATTCATCAAAAACTGAACACTATAAGAATAACTAAATGAAAATTGTTTTAAGCAAAAAAATATACAATGTTGTCATCCATTCCAGTAACTTACCCAGAAGTAAATCAATTCTAAATATTTTTATGTGCCTTACCACCAAGCTGCTGCAGCCATGGATGTAAAGAACATTGCAGGAATGGCTAGAGGGGTTTAATGCAAGATCCAGCGTCTTTTATACTTTCTTAATGTTTTGCAGAAAACGGGCGTGTGCGTTTCCATGTGGAGCATGAGTTTGGGGTTTCGCTGACCCTGATGGGAGACGGCCCCACTGTGTCTTGGAGGCTTCTGGACATAGACATCCTAGTGGAGGATCATGAAACCGGAGGTCAGTTTGTGCCTTTATTCCGTGAAGAGTTCTGTTTCTCTTTAACTTGGTTGATTATCAACAAATGGCACTTAACCAATGGCTGTCATTTGGTGATGAAGTATATTCTTTTGTTATTGTTGTTAAGCACAAAGCAACAAATAAAGGAAACATTAATGGTTGCACTAGAAATGGTCATCTGGATCTATGAAACTTTTGACAGTATCTTAGGAATTGAGGACGAGTTTACAGTTTGAAGTAGAGTTGTTGGTAGTGTTCTGATTTACATGTAAATTAGTCTGAATATTTTTTCTACTATACTTTCGCTTGAGATTCTAACGAAAATTGTCAGGTTGTTTTTTGGCAGCTTTGAGCGCTAATTGGATAAAAGGAGAATGACACCTGTACACACACATTTCATTAACAAATTTGTGTGTGAATGATAAGAAAATTTCGTTCATGTATTAATGTGACATTTTTTCTTTCAGATGGCAAGGCCTTGGTGCATTCTCTCCAAGTGAACTACATACACCAACTAGTCCAGTCTCGCTTGGTGGACAATGAGAGACCTCTTCATGACCTCTATGCTTGCTTACGTATCCTTTGTGATTCAAAACTTTTGAAAACTGCTTTACATTTAGATCGCCATACTGATTTTAACCCATTAATGCCTGAAATTGTCCTCTTTGATTTTTTTGTGTGGTTCTAAGATACTTATTTATACCATTGGAATGATATTTGAATTCATAAACAATTAGCTCTAGGTTGAGTTCTGGTAAACATTTCTAATCCAAATATCCTCTAAATATACCTAAGTAGTCAGCCAAATCGTTAGGCTTTTCCTGGGTTATGAAACTCTTATTTCAATATTTCAGAAGTTAATGCATTATTTCACAAAGTAGGAAGTGACTGCAAATGGTAGGAATTTATAGTGATATCTTCTATGATATAAACCTGTGTGTTGTTACTTGTAGACGTTTTCACTAAATGGCTTTTGACACATTTTTGAAACATTTTATATACTAGTGATAGTAATATGTTCCTTAGGGTAAAACAATGAACCTAAGGTTTGACCATTTAGATTTCTCTATAGCTTTTTTTCCTACTAGATTTTTACCAACTTTTTCCTTAATTCAGATAATCAGATACTTTCTGCCAGTCACTCCAGTTAGAGGTTCTTCATTCTCAGGTGAGTTCTTAGTCAGTTTTCCCCCAATTTTCTTTCTCCCTATCCATGCCCATTTTACTGCTTTTAATTCATGCGAAAAAGAGTATGAATCATTAGTTACTAAAAGGAGTTAGATAGACTAATTTACGTAACTATCAATGTTTATACCTAGTTTCCAAGTGGCAAAGCATTTGTATGATACATTCTTAAGTCATTTTCAATACAAAATGATTCATTCCATACCTCTTGTGTGTCAGGGGCTTATCCGCCTATGCGTCCAGCGTGTCATTTGGACACCCAGAACACTGTTTTTTGACAGTTTGGACACCCAAAGATTTATATCAGAATTTGCTGATGATGACTTTTCTTGGAAGATAGAAGACGTAGAAGCTGTAGTGTCACTTTTATAAGACACACAAAGCAGTTACTGGCCTAAAAAAGCAAAGTATGTAAATATATAGGGTTTATCTTATTAGTAGTATGTACTTTATACCACACTTTGGACACGCAAACGTCTATGAAACCTCCATTTGGACACCCTGTTTCTAAATATTGGCTAAGACCATGTTGTGTGTTTCATTTTTCTATATAAAGACTAACCCTCTGGGGAATAGGTTTCAAATTAAGTCTTTTTTGCTTCATTTTTAAAATGGAAGTGTTTTCAGATCTGTTGTCTTAACACAGTTGTTTGATTCTCTCTTCCCACAGACGAAGCGTTTACTGCATGAGCGTCTTGGTGACAATGTTCGTGTGGAGGATTATCGTGAGGGGCGCTGTCTGGTGCTGTCATACTGGAGAGACCCGAGCAGGAGGGAGGTGCGCCTAGGAGAGACACTCATGGGTAGGTACTACTAGGATCGCTGTAGCATTGCAATTTCTGTATATTATTCATGAAAGCTTAGGTTGTATACATGAGAAGGGCCTATAGACCATCTTAGCTGTTTTCAGAAACCCTATTACTCCCAATCCTGTTAATGTCAACTGTATTTTCAGCTTAATATTAACCACCCCACAACCTGGTTGTCAATTGCAATTTTGATAATATGAATTTTGTGTCTCACATGATTTTCATATACATGTATAAAATGATAGTCATAATGTAGCACATGGTCTTAGCAAGCAGGGCATCTGGGTGTCTTTTTGGACACCCAAACCCGTAAAAAAGCATCCCTCAGGACACCCAAATTTTTTGTGAGGAATTTCTTCAAATGTCAATTTCAAGCATATAAATTGAATATTTTTATTACCATATAATTCCCAGGACATTGTATAAGGATATCATGCCTTATTTTGATAAATTTGTATATGTTTTTGGTTGAAATTTGAGTATATTGTTGCCCCCCTTAAAAATTTGGACGCCCAAAAATTTAACAATTGCCAATTTTAGGCACCCAGTTTCTAAATCCTGGCTAAGACCCTGATGTAGCAATGCATTTTAAGTAGGGCTGGTATCGAGTAGTACCGAACAGCTGTGATTCGAATTATGTAACATTGCTTGAATCGGCAAGGGCATGTTAATACAACTCGATCCTAAGATGAGTACTTCTAAATGTGCTTAACACTCAAGGGAATATAAAACTCCCATTAAAGACTGGTAGCTACTGACATTTCGACATGCTGGTAAACAGGAACCTATTGTTTTCCCACGCTCTGCCGAGGCACTCACTCCGGGAGACCGGTAGATAATCGGCTCACCCGGCAACCAATTAGTGGTTGCCATGTGCTTCAGAGGCACATTCGAGGCACTCACTCCGGGAGACCGGCAGATAATCGGCTCACCCGGCAACCAATTAGTGGTTGCCATGTGCTTCAGAGGCACATTCGTTTTCATGCTGCGGGCATTCATTTACTTATCATTGCATAATCACTATTATTTACATAGAAGATGTGAAAAGATTACATGTAAAAAGATTAAAGATGTGAAAATGCCCATGCCTTGAAAAAGGATTTACATCCATGTAGACTAAAATGTATCAGATATACATTTTCCTATACATCAACCTAACCATGTAGTTTACTGTATTAACTTCATGAAATAAAGTTCATTGTTATTACCATTATTATTATGATTATGATTATTATTATTATTATTATTATTATGATTATTATGATTATTATTGTTGTTATCATAATTATTTGAATAATTTGATACCCATATGCCCTGTAACACCCGACAAAAGAATTTTAAATGTATATGAATATATATAATATGAATGATAACATAACTTAATTAGGATATAATTGAAAATTAAATTTAATTGAAAATTGAAGTGGCACCTTCTCTCTTGTCATTCAAATGAGAATGCCTTGAGGAAAAATACATATCTGTAGTATGAGACCCACAATTAAACTGAAATTATTCTAGTGGATGTAAATAATGCATGATGATGATGTATAGATGTAAATAAATCCCAGCAACTTCAAAAACGACGCTAAGGCTCGGAATTAGGATCGGTATAATAATAATAGTGATGCCAATCTCGAGCCTAAAAATACCAAGTCAATACCAGTCCTATTTTTAAGTGAAGTTTGCTAAAATGGTGTAGATATTTTTTAATGTCTAGAAATTGACTGAGTTTGTTTGACTTTCTCATGGTATTCACTAATTACTGTCTAGAGACTTCTAATCCGTCTGATATTTTAGTTCACAAGTTGAGTGTCCATATAGATGAGAATGATAGCAGCCAGCCGCTGCAGGTCTCCCACTCCCCAGCCATCCAGGGACAGGAAAACTTCAAGGTGGCACAGGCTATAAGGGTAAGTAACATCATACTGGATGCTAAAGCTTTTGACACCTTTGACCTTATTAGGTGGCTCTGGTGTGTAAGTAGAGGTGAGATGTGTATACAGTACAGAAATTATAAATGATGATATAGAATGAGTATGGCACTCGTCCAATTTATCTTCTGGTACTGGGGCCTGCCCTGATTGCTGTGTGGTTTAAGATGTTACCACTGACTGCAAGCTGTCGTTTTGGCGGTGACGAAAAAAGAAATTTCAAATTCCAACTCTTTTGGTACTTAGCTCTGGCATGAGATTGAGCACTGAGCCCTTAAGGCCCCCGACAACTCAGGCCAGAACTGTAGCCAATGCTATTATACAATAGGACACACTAAACTCTTGTAAATTAATTCAGGATTTAATAGTAAGGTTCCTACTCTAGAAGGTGCTTTTATTGCACTGTGGTATTACACAGGAGTTCACATTACAAGTATATAAGATCAAATATTTCTTTAATGGGGGTTATTGTCAATGTTTTAATGATACTAAACACTAAAGTTTGTGAAGAAAAAGGATCCATTTTCTCCAGTGTGTGCGTGTAGTATGAAATATCATTTTGAGTGGTGCATCTCAATAAGGGGTTAATAACAATGTACCTGACTACTAGTGGATGCATTTTCTGTGTTTAGCCACTCACACTATTCAGCATTTAATTTTATTAAGGCTGACACAGAAGGTAATAGAGATGCCATCTTACATAGGCTCTTTGATAAAGGAATCCTATCCTAATGGTGCTTCCGTCTTTTGTAGAGCGAGCATTTGTCTATAGAGAAGCTGCTGATGCAGACGATCCAGGTGCGTAGCCGAGCCAAGCTTCGTGAGCTGGAGAAGGACATCAAGATAGCTGTTCGGGGGCCTTGTGTACAGAGAGAGTACCCGGCCACTCTTAACGTTCCCATCCTTACTCCCTGCTCCTTGTCGGAGATGCTCACAATATCCGTAGACATCCAGACGGGAGCTTTAAAAGCCTCCGTGGCACAGTATGGTAAGTATGTGGAGTTTTGTGTTGATTTGTTTTTCAGCGAAGATTGCCTGTAAACGGTTACATTGTAACATACCGCTAAGTACACTTGTTAACCCTTGTGAGTCCAAATTGTAATTTTCCATACAGATGTCTGATGCCAGATTGTAATGGGTACTGTTTATAGTAAGCCTTGTATGTTGACACACAGAAATCTCTCTGGATCTTCATTCACTACAATTGTTTCAATATTTTTAGATTTATATGGCAGTAAATGATAGATGTGTTAGATATTGATATATTTCTCCCGATTTTCCAGTAGAACCGCCGATGTTACCTGATATAGAGGATAGCCTGAACCACAGTGAGCATCCTAACCTGGCCAAGCTGGTGTCGAAGCTGCGTCGCTGGCTGTAAATGATAGATTCGTTAGATATTGATATATTTCTCCCGATTTTCCTGTAGAACCGCCGATGTTACCTGATATAGAGGATAGCCTGAACCACAGTGAGCATCCTAACCTGGCCAAGCTGGTGTCGAAGCTGCATCGCTGGCTGTAAATGATAGATTCGTTAGATATTGATATATTTCTCCCGATTTTCCTGTAGAACCGCCGATGTTACCTGATATAGAGGATAGCCTGAACCACAGTGAGCATCCTAACCTGGCCAAGCTGGTGTCGAAGCTGCATCGCTGGCTGTAAATGATAGATTCGTTAGATATTGATATATTTCTCCCGATTTTCCTGTAGAACCGCCGATGTTACCTGATATAGAGGATAGCCTGAACCACAGTGAGCATCCTAACCTGGCCAAGCTGGTGTCGAAGCTGCGTCGCTGGCTGTAAATGATAGATTCGTTAGATATTGATATATTTCTCCCGATTTTCCTGTAGAACCGCCGATGTTACCTGATATAGAGGATAGCCTGAACCACAGTGAGCATCCTAACCTGGCCAAGCTGGTGTCGAAGCTGCATCGCTGGCTGTAAATGATAGATTCGTTAGATATTGATATATTTCTCCCGATTTTCCTGTAGAACCGCCGATGTTACCTGATATAGAGGATAGCCTGAACCACAGTGAGCATCCTAACCTGGCCAAGCTGGTGTCAAAGCTGCGTCGCTGGCTGTAAATGATAGATGTGTTAGATATTGATATATTTCTCCCTGTTTCCTTGTAGAACCGCCAATGTTACCTGATATAGAGGATAGCCTGAACCACAGTGAGCATCCTAACCTGGCCAAGCTGGTGTCGAAGCTGCGTCGCTGGCTGTAAATGATAGATACGTTAGATATTGATATATTTCTCCCTGTTTCCTTGTAGAACCGCCAATGTTACCTGATATAGAGGATAGCCTGAACCACAGTGAGCATCCTAACCTGGCCAAGCTGGTGTCGAAGCTGCGTCGCTGGCTGTAAATGATAGATACGTTAGATATTGATATATTTCTCCCTGTTTCCTTGTAGAACCGCCGATGTTACCTGATATAGAGGATAGCCTGAACCACAGTGAGCATCCTAACCTGGCCAAGCTGGTGTCGAAGCTGCGTCGCTGGCTGTAAATGATAGATACGTTAGATATTGATATATTTCTCCCTGTTTCCTTGTAGAACCGCCAATGTTACCTGATATAGAGGATAGCCTGAACCACAGTGAGCATCCTAACCTGGCCAAGCTGGTGTCGAAGCTGCGTCGCTGGCTGTAAATGATAGATACGTTAGATATTGATATATTTCTCCCTGTTTCCTTGTAGAACCGCCAATGTTACCTGATATAGAGGATAGCCTGAACCACAGTGAGCATCTTAACCTGGCCAAGCTGGTGTCGAAGCTGCGTCGCTGGCTGTAAATGATAGATACGTTAAATATTGATATATTTCTCCCTGTTTCCTTGTAGAACCGCCGATGTTACCTGATATAGAGGATAGCCTGAACCACAGTGAGCATCCTAACCTGGCCAAGCTGGTGTCGAAGCTGCGTCGCTGGCTGTAAATGATAGATACGTTAGATATTGATATATTTCTCCCTGTTTCCTTGTAGAACCGCCAATGTTACCTGATATAGAGGATAGCCTGAACCACAGTGAGCATCCTAACCTGGCCAAGCTGGTGTCGAAGCTGCATCGCTGGCTGTAAATGATAGATTCGTTAGATATTGATATATTTCTCCCTGTTTCCTTGTAGAACCGCCAATGTTACCTGATATAGAGGATAGCCTGAACCACAGTGAGCATCCTAACCTGGCCAAGCTGGTGTCGAAGCTGCGTCGCTGGCTGTAAATGATAGATATGTTAGATATTTATATATTTCTCCCTGTTTCCTTGTAGAACCGCCAATGTTACCTGATATAGAGGATAGCCTGAACCACAGTGAGCATCCTAACCTGGCCAAGCTGGTGTCGAAGCTGCGTCGCTGGCTGGCCATCAAGCGCTGCGAGAAGTCCGTGCAGCACCTGCCCACCACCTGTACTGATACTCTGCCCTTCACCAACATCACAGGACACCCCCTGGAGACACTCTCCAAATACAAACTCTTCGTCAAACTACCCAAGCTGCCAAATCATTATCTCGTAAGTTTTCAGTTCTTTCTATAATGCTATTACTATGGAACATGAAGTTAGTGTTTAGTAATGAAATTGCTTCCTTTTCATTTATATGTGTATATCTTTACTTTCCCCCCACCCAAACGTCTAGTAAAATATTTACTTAAGCAGATAGATAACAAGATTAACACACTTTTTTCTTTGCTACATAATTAAGAAGTTTTTAGCTCTAATGCTAATTGTTATAGCTGGCTACTGACTCACTTTGTAAGATATTTTGTAAGTCGTCAACTTGAGAAAATTTTTCATCACCTGTTACCATTTTGCTTTGTTTCCAGTACCCACTTTTCAGAAAAGCTTTCCTATCATACAAATTATGTATCTGTTCAATAATTTCATCACCTGTTACAATTTTGCTGTGTTTCCATGCGACTCTTTAGAAAAAATCTTTCCAATTGTACAAAGTATTACCTGTTAAATGTTTTCCTCACCTGTGTTCATTTTTCTATGTTCCAGGTTGTGAGTGTGCATCAGACGTCCCTGAGGAAGGTGGGGTACCGCTACCACATGCTGCAGGTCAGCCCCGCGGTGTTTGAGGCGGCCGGAGGCGGCGAAAACATGGAGGACCTACCAACCTTCTTCCTGACCGCCGGCCACATGGTGGAGCTGGACACCTACGCTATTACACACGGTCCTACAACCAAAATACACGGTAAATACGCTATTACACGCGGTCTGAAACCAAAATACATGGTAATTATATCTCATGGTCCTACAACCAAAATACATGGTAAATATATCTCTCACGTTCCTACAACCAAAATACATGGTAAATATATCTCTCACGTTCCTACAACCAAAATACATTGTAAATACATCTCTCACGTTCCTACAACCAAAATACATGGTAATTATATCTCTCACGTTCATACAACCAAAATGCATGGTAAATATATCTCTCATGTTCCTGCAACCAAAATACATGGTAAATATCTCTCTCACGGTCTTACAACCAAAATACATGGTGAATATATCTCTCACGGTCCTACAACCAAAATACATGGTAAATATATCTCTCGTGGTCCTACAACCTAAATGAATGGTAAATACGCTATTACGCACGGTCCTACAACCAAAATACACGGTAAATACGCTATTATGCACGGTCCTACAACCAACATACATGGTAAATATTCTACTACGCATGGACCTATGACCAAAATACATGGTAACTATGCTTTTACGCATGGTCCTACAACCAAAATACATGGTAACAATGTTATCACTCATGGTCCTACAACCAAAATACATGGTAAATACTGTTTCAGTTTTTCCAGTTGGCCAAGTATAATTGACACTGGCCATGCAGGATAGTTATGTACAATGTACTGGCCAGATTTGTTTGACCAGCTTTTATGATCAGGGCTCGACATTACAGATAGTCCGATAGTCATGACAATCTAATCATATTGATTGATGCACATGATTTTAACATTTTCCTGTTTGATACAAGTTTTAATGCAAATTTCGAAGAGAGCTCTTGGGAAGAGCACTGCAGTCTATGATTCACTGCTCAGAGAGCGGGGTAGGAAGTGGCAATGCCACTCATTGAGTCACAGCTAATAGCAATTGGAGAACATGGCTGCTAGCAGGGGCTGCCAGGGGCTGGGCAGGCTAATGGCAATACGCAAAATTCCCCCCTCATGGGATCACTGAGAGAAAAAGGAGGACAGCATCATATTCTTGAAGTGTATTTCTTTCATATAAGCTAATATGTATGTGAGGCTTTAGTTC
Organism: Maea johnstoni; assembly: GCA_963942565.1. Classification (NCBI taxonomy): domain Eukaryota; kingdom Metazoa; phylum Annelida; class Polychaeta; order Spionida; family Magelonidae; genus Maea; species Maea johnstoni. The sequence goes on along the minus strand of OZ012684.1, from coordinate 87,827,450 downwards.
CCCTTTAACGAGATTGCTGTCACACACACCTAAGTTCCGTCCATTTTTTTTATGTTAAAAACTTTATCTTTAAAGCAAATCAAATCAAATAGGGAAATAAATATGAAACTATTACTACTTAATGCCCGAGACATGTCTCAATATTCTTACACATTTCCTACATACTTTATTCTGTTTTGAAGCATGTTTTATTTTCGAAAAGACGGTAGCCATTAAATCATTTACAGATGGAAATGGGGCTGTTGTGAAAACATGACTTAAAAATCAAGAACAGCGGCAAGCGTGAAAATTGGTGCCCCGGGACAACCTGAAATCCTGGCGGGACTATCTAATCTTGGGTCCAACTTTCCAAGCTGACTACCTGGGTTGGCCAGGTACTGTTGAGCCCTGATGATTGTTAGTCTTGGTCAATATTTGACTTAAGTTGTTGTTTGGTAGCTTGCTCATGATTGTCTGTGTGGTCAGTAAAAATGTTCTCCTTAGTTATATGATTGACATTTATTACCACTATTAGCCTCCTCACTGAACGATTTGAGGCTCACAATGGAATATTTTGTTTTGTAGAATTGAAATCTGAGGAGCTGCATAATGTGATTGGCCGTAAGAGAAAGGTAAGAGAAGAACTTTTTCTTTTCATTCTATTAGTATCTGCTCTTTGAGACATTCCTTTAAATCATATTATCTACATCATGTGTTTTAATGCGGCGGCTACTATATTTTAGAATGGGAAAGCGAATTTTATTTGACACTGTTGCTTACATCAAGGATATGAATGTTAATCCCTTTAAGGTGGATATCAATCCTCATGTCTAAAATTTGAAAGCCAACTCAATTGGTGGTCGCTGGTCTCACTTTCTAAAGTATGATCGCTAACTGTTTTTTTTTATGTGGACACTTATTTTACTAATTGCTACACTGATCCTAGTTTTAATATCAATTTTCTCTTCATATGTATGTCACCTTTATCCATTCCAGCTACTTTTTGGGGATATGTATGAGCAACCAGAGCCAAAGAAGCCCAAATTCTCCCCTTACTTTGTGACAGAACTAACTCATATCCTGGCTGCCTGTGAGGACAGAATTCCCTTTGTCACATTGGGAGATGAGGTAATTAAATGATGACAATGCCAGGAATTCTAGCAGGGCTTGACAGTCGACACTTACAGTCAACCACAGGCCCCAGGCCTGTAAATATTCCCAAAAATTGCTCTGGGCCAGTAAAAGCAGAGTTGATATAATAAATGGTAAATCTAACCTACAAATAATCTGTCACCACTATCATACATATTTTTTCAACCTTTTTAAATCGATAGAAAATGGATGGGCTTTAAAATGTTTCTTTTTACAGAATATTAGAAAAAGGTAGTTGTATACTAGGCTTCTGTTTCAGAATCGTTTTTCTTGGATGACACAGTCATGATAGTAAGTTCAACTACCGGTCTTATAAACTTAAATTTACACCTTCAATAAGTGTATAGATATTTAATGGTATTCATTAGTGTGTTTTTACATATTTGAATATAAAATGTACACATCCTCTGATGGAGTGACTGTTTTGTTTTTTCAGATGCTTAAGAGGGGCATATCTCATCAAGGCATACAGGTTGATGGCGATGGTATCTGTCTCGCTCTCACGCTAGTAGAGTAAGTCTCAGTATGCGCTAGGAACTCCTCCTATAAAGATACTCTTACTAGATTTATCGGTGCTTTTGATGCGTGGCAAACCTTTATCGATAATAATTTATAATTCTGTTATCTGTCGGCCTCTCACACTAGTAGAGTAAGTCTTAATACATGCTAGGAACAAAGATACTGTACCCAGAATAATCAATGCTTTTTAAACGTTGAATTTTAATTTTGATTATCGTCACTTGATTATCCTGATATGACTAGCCAGTTGTTAGTAGTGGAAGATTTCATTGATCCACATAAAAGGTGGACCCCGGATTCTGGCTGAAACTCTGTGCTGACAGCTGTGAATGTCTCAATTGCATTACAGTTATAGAATCACTTATAAACATATAGGTAATATATACACACACACATATATATATATATATATATATATATATATATATATATATATATATATATATATATATATATATATATATATATATATATATATATATATATATATATATATATATTCATTCTAGGATGGAACTTTGTTATTGTGTAATGAAATTTGATGGAAATTATGAAGTTAAATACACTTCCAATTCAGGATTAAAATATTCTTTTTGATTGTTAGAGATGACATTCAGCCATTGTCATGTCTTCTGGTTCTTAACATATGTTTGTGGTGTTCTATGAGTATTGTACCTATTGTGACTATTTGTTGTTATTTGTAGCCTGCCACCATGTCCAGGATGTGATAGTGCTGTCACCAAGGCACTTAAGAGTGCTCTCCTCTCCTGCAAGTTCCGCCTGCAAAGGAAGGGCTCCAGGATCTGGCTGGTTGAGGTAGGTGATTGATAGCACTATCTTCAGAATCACCTGAAGACAAATGCTAAAAGGCAAATGCACCATCAGAATGATTTAGGTTCTAAATGAGCTAACACATGTTACCTTTCAAATAAGACACTTGATTAGTGTACATGTAATTGCTCAATTACAAAGACTTTAATAAAAAATCTATGATTTCATTTAGATATTTTCTATTCACTTTTCTTTCGTCTGTTATTCTTCATGTTTTTTTCTAACTGCATATTCTATACTGCAGTTATTCATTTCTCTCACTTCCTGTCCTCTTCTTTCTGCAATTATTGACTTTTCCCTGTACATTTTTGCAGTTGATGTTCAGCCATTCGCCGGTGGCCAGCAGCGACCCTAAGGAGCAGGGTCCTGTCAACAGGGTGTACTTTGTGTATGAGATGGCGGGTACCGAGGCCATTGGGAAGACACTGCAGGAATTCATGGAGGACTGGAGCTCCCTGGGACACCTCTACGCTGCAGTCATGGACTTTGCTATTGTTCAAAAAGGTAGCGGTGCAGTTCTGTTTTATTATGTATGAAATAAGGGAGGAATTGCGGATGGAGCTGGAAGGGTTTCAGCAATGATTTTGAAGTAGAGGGTTATTCAAGATGAATTGATGGAAATTTGGGATTAAGTCACAAGCAAATGAATATTTTGGGAAACGACTGTTCATTTACTTGATATTTGAAATTGGTCAGGACTATACAGTGCTAAACTTAAAAGGAATAATTGTAGAAATGTCATCCACTAAACAACATGTAAGACAGAGTAGCACAACAAAAGTTGGGATCACGTCGGGGGTAAGGGGCTAAATAGGTAATTTCTTTACCCAGCCTGTGCTGACTGTGCTACTGCTTACATAATGAGCATCTCAAGGAACTATCATAAAAGGGAAATAAATGGGTTCTTAATGGTTATTTTATGCACTTCTTTCTTGATGCAGACATTTCGCACCTCTGCATACACACCATTTGACTATGCATGGTAGGGATATTTTGACTGTGTCATCGATATTCCTGAGTTAGGATTTTCTTCATGGCTGAATATTTCTTTTTCTGCAGATCCAAAATGTGTGCTTCACAATGTAGTAGAAGTTCGCTCATATACCTATAAAAGGCTGACACTAGCATATGGACAGAACAAAAGCTACACAGTAAGTCATCTTTATTGTACTAATATTCTAATACAAAGAAAAAATATTGTGTTACATCTCTTGTGCACCCCTTTCACCAAAAAAAGAAGTATTGTAATTATTCTTTTAGATTTAATTCTATTTACAAATTGTCCTCATCTTTGCATGTGAGAGCTACTATTACTTTAAGCAGGCACATAATGATATGGGCAGAATTGGTACTCTCTCACATAACTTGCATAGTACTCAAGTATTTTATCAAAGAGTGTTAATAATCAAACCATATAATTGTTATGAATGACAATGCTGTCAAGGGCCCTGAATAAACTTCAATAGTAGTGGCCACTATCCTGTAAAAGTTAGTTAAGATTGCCTGTTTGCAGATGAGCATTGTATGTGTATTTAACCTTATATTATACTTTCTAGGTGTCCTGCCAATGGAAAGCCTCAGAGAACCATTTCCATCTTTCCTTTGGCACGAGTGGTCCGACTGTGACAGCTAATCCCCACACCCTAGTCAAGAGCCACCTCCAGAGGGAGCTCAATCAGCACAGGAATATAGCCCACCTGGCACAGGTACAAACAATAGCTTTGATTGCTTTCACACTGACATTTCCCTTGTATATTTGTACTACATTTCACATAGATAGGTTCATCTGAATGATGGTCACTCAGGATTATTGATTGTAGATTTGAATTGAATTTGCACTAAAATGTCTTATACACAAGTAGAATGTAATCACATTCATTGATAGAACGATTAGTATGATGGCCAACTATATCAGTATGGAACTTTGGGAAGAATATCCATCCCCAGAAGTGTGAGTTTGAAGAAGGCAAGTCACAAGGCTAGGACAACAATTGGACATTTTTGTTATTTTTCATGTTTATATTTATAATAAAGATTTTCCAGAAAGAAAACTCTATTAGCCTTGTTAATTTCAATTGAAGTTCTAGTCTTATGTATAGATTTTTTTGAATAGTTGGTATCTATCTCACTCTACATTCTTGTAAAATGCAAATTAAATCACAAACTTTTTTATTTGTGATTGATTTCATAACTTCTTTATCAATTTTTTGCAGGTTCTCTCAGACACCTGGGCACCTCTGACTTCAATAAGTAAACTTAATGCCACGCCCATGCTGGCACTAACCACGGTAAGTCTATTCCCGAACTGGGAGATGTCTTTCTAATGGAAATATTGTGTAAAGGAAATAAGCAGTCCCTTCACATTTCTTATACAGAGGTATACTTTTTCACTCAAGTCTTATTTCTGTCTCTTTATTGTAACCTTATTTTTAACTTCCTCTTAACACTATGTATGTGACTTGTGCTGATTTGTTGCCATATTTGGATATGTAGAGGAGGTGAATAGAAGCTTAACTACATAAATATATATATATATATATATATATATATATATATATATATATATATATATATATATATATATATATATATATATATATATATATATATGTGTGTGTATATATATATATATATATATATATATATATATATATATATATATATATATATATATATATATATATATCCAAGTTTCTCTCAAGACTTGTATTCAATTTACTATTTTTCATTTCTTTTCAGCGACCAAACCAACCAGTGTCTTGTTTTACCATCCTACCACAATCTTCAACACACATCCGAATCACCTTCCGTGGAATGTATCCTTATTTATTACCTCAGCACTGACATCAGGAGTTCATACTTGAGAGGGATTAATGAGGCAGCAGGATGCCTGTGTGTCATGTGGACACCCAGACTTTCTAAAACACACAATAGGACACCCCATTACTTTGGGCAGAGATCTCTAAATTGATCATTTAAAAATTATAACGTTTCACTACTATAAACTCTGATAGTAAAAGGTTAAATGTTTATGAGTGGTATCTTAATCCGCTGCAGTCTTCTCAGAAAGGTGTGACACCTAGAATTTCATGATTTTCACTTTTGTACACCCAGTTTCAGAACCTTGACTGAGGCCCTGGGGGGAGGTGGTTTTGCAAGATATGTTTAAATGATATTTCATGCTTTTTCTTTTTATGGGGATATGCCCCACTATAATGTGTTCACTCTTTACCCAGATCCAACAATAAGAGTAGCAGTTTGTCCTTGATCTTAAGACTTTTGATATGAAAACAAAGGCTTGTTTTGATATATGATAAAAGTTAGAAACTGCTGGCCTTATTGATATGATTTCAACAAGTCATTGTACCATTCCATTGCTCAGCTGTCTTAGACCAATAGATGATATGGTGTAGAATTATTTGGAAAATGTAGAGATTAATTCCGGAAGGTTTTTCTGTAATTAACCTGCAATATTTTCATATAAATGGCACATTAAGAATGCCAATATTAAAAACATGGGTTAACAGTTTCAAAAATAATCCATGCTAGTGGGATCAATACGTTTCTTGGGATCCTCATTTCTTTCAAGAAACCCACTTCTTTGTGGGTGAAAAAGAAGTGATTATAATCCTTAACTGTTGGCTTAGATACTGTATAGATATTCATTGTCGTAGTGGCAAGCTTCTGTCAGTACGCGATGGTGCGTACAGCCTGTTTGACACCAGTAAAGTTGTGGAGGGACTCACACCCACACAAGGACTCAAGGTTAGTCAAAAATGTCCTCTCTTAAAGATTTATATAAAGTGATCAGATTGTTATTGTGTGTATATATTGTGTGTAATATCTCTATGTCTCATTGTATTCTTTCTAATTCTTGTATATACCAAAAAGTTAAAAGAAAAATTTAAGTCTTAGAAAATATTTTCACTACAATGTTTTGTCTTCAAGTCAATTAATGTAAACAAACAAATGCTGTTATGTTTGCCAACTATCATGTAATATATAGTACTTCTTGTTTTACTTCAAATGAACCATTGGACAGGATTCTATTAAATGAGGAAGAAATAAAGAATTATTCTACAACTGTGCTGCTTTAACACTATGTATGTGCACATAGGCTTTTGATAGTTTCATAAAATGATAGTGCTTTGATATTAAAAAAGAAATTAAATAGCTCTCAGATTGTGCTTTAGATAAGTATTTGCATTGTTGATATTTCCAGACGTTTCTGAGTATGTTTGTGGACGAGACCGTCATCGCCAGCCATTCCCGTCGCCGCTCCACCACGGAGGACGACAACCCACCGTCTCCCATCGGCATGGACACCGTCGACAACTTCATGTCCCAGACGTCCGCCACAATGATGGGCTCCCCCGCCTCCCGAGGACAGAAAGCGGACGGACTACGCTTTGCCAGTCCCATGACGCCTCCCTCGAATCCTCACACACCAGCGTCCCCCGCTTCACGCATGGGACCGGTATGTATCTACCTATTCTGCAGTATACAGTTACGTGAATGCTTTTAGAGTATGGAGAATTTATCATGATGAAATGTGTTTTGCTATTCCAGGGCAACACCTCATCACCAGCAATAAGATTACAACAGTATTGTGAATGGTTTTAGAGTATGGAAATTAATCATGATGAAATGTGTTTTACTATTCTAGGGCTACACCTCATCATCAGCAGCATAAGGGTTAATGAGATATACAGTATTGTGAATGGTTTTAGAGTATGGAAATTTATCATGATGAAATGTGTTTTAATATTCTAGGGCTACACCTCATCCCCAGCAGCATAAGGGTTAGTGAGATATACAGTATTGTGAATGGTTTTTGAGTATGGAGAATTTAGCATGATGAAATACCTTTTACTATTCCAGGGCTACACCTCCTCACCAGCCGCTGCGTTTCCCCTGGGCTCGCCCCCGTCTCTGCAGTCGACCGTCATCCCGTCCCCGGGGCCGCTGATCGGGACGCCATCCCCGGGCGGTCTGCTGGCCGGGGGCTCTCCGGGCAGCGCCCAGCAGCTCCACGTGCCGTCCCCGGGCTCCTTCGTGGCGGCACCCTCGCCCTCCTCGCTGGGCATCCACATGCCCTCACCTGCCGCCTCCTTCATCAACCCAGGTAAGAACAATTCTTATCATCGCCTCAATTTCAATAAGGCCTCGTATCGAATAAAGTATAGAATAATGCCAACAGCAGCCATAAGCAACCTGACAATTTTTCAATTTCTGTAAGGCATCAAATGCCAACAGCAACCAAAACAGCCTTAAATTATGTTGATGAAATATTTCAAGCAACCGCAAAGTTGGAAAAATTGTTTGAAGGAGAAATACTTATAGATACAATATCCTAGATCCAGATGAGAGTTCCTATAGGAGTTTTTGTGCATGAAATGTGTAATATGCTCACTACTAGGCCTACACGTACCATTTGTGGACCTGTAAGAAGAATTATAGGGGCCTAATGTAAGGAATTGATAGAAATAGGCAAGGCAACATCAAATGCTGGCTGGGAAACCTGGTAATGTGCCCAAGTTGCCTTTCCTGACTACCTGACTGTCATGGGCACTGCCGTGCCTTGTTTTAAGCTTTCTGTGTTGCCCTTCATTTATAACAATATTCACCCTGTTTAAATATGGTAGTATTGCGAAATTTCCATTTTTCCCTGATATTGAGTCCTAACACATTTCCAACTATTTCTATTATGTCTGATGCAAGAAAACTTTTTGTTGAGATATATATATTTAATCCCTACTTAGAATTGAAAAACAACATCCCATCAGTGTGTGCTTCTTGTATCTAATCTAAAAATCCCACTTGATCGTGGCCCACAGTTGAGTGCTCTGTGCCCATCTCTCTCTCTCTCCATGTCTCTGATTGTGTGTGCTTGTGTTTCTGCTCTAGGCATGGTGGAAGGTGGCTCCCCCTACCCGAGCTCCAGCTTAGCCATGCCCTCCCCCGGAGCCCGTAACTGGCCTGGCTCGCCCTCCGTGCCCGGCCCCTCTCCGGCTTCTCGTCACGGAATGGCGCACTCTCCTGCTCATCCCGCCCTGCACTCTCCCCAGATGCCAGACTACTCAAGATCTACAGGTACCGCCCGCATTCAGACCCAATTAACCCTTCCAATGCTCAGGCTACTTCAGTCCAAAGCACAACGATGCAAAGAATTCTGAAAACCATCTGAACCCTGTCATGCTCTCACAGACTACTCTCAAATGAGTACCCACATGCCAGAGGTTCAGTCATTTTTCAGCTTTTTTTGCATCATTTTGTATTGTTAAATTAGCAGTTGTATATCATTAAAGAAAACACCCCAAGGAAAATGTGTAAAGAGTAATTGTTTGCCAGGACTAAACCAAAAATCCCCCTTCATATATTAAATAGTGAATGCTTGATTCAGAGGTTATTTTTGTAAGAGCCAAAGATCCAGATGGAAAACCTTTCAACGGGAACTCATAAGCGTGAATGGGGTAAACAGGGTATGGGAGGGTATTTGTGCTACTTTGAATACACACATTCAAGCAATCAAACTTAACCATTCATAAACAGGATGTTTATTTGAAGGATGTTACTTTGGCGCTATCATGGGGAGCGAGAAAATTAAATGCCTGTAAAAAATACCAGTTATACAGTATTGAAAACCACCAACATTACAGAGTCTACTTTAACTTTCAGCATCAATAATGAGTCCACCATCTAGAATGCTTCCTCAGCGCTCGTGGGCAGCTTCTATACCCACCCTGCTCTCTCACGAGGCCCTCCAGAAGCTACTGACGCCCTGCCCGCTGCCGGGCCTCAACCCGGGCATGCCCGTGCTGCCCTGCGCGCCCCTCGAGCGCTTCCTGGGCTGCGTCTACATGAGGAGACATCTGCAGAAGCTGGTCGGCTCCGAGGACTTTGTATGTATAGTAATATGCTTCATTTGTTTACGATTTGAGTAGACCTCAAGGGAAATATTTGCATGAATAGCGTGCATATTATATGGTTCATTTGTTTACAATTTGAATAGACCTCCAGGCAATGATTTGCATGAATGGCTTGCAGATCATATGGTTCATTTGTTTGTGATTTGAAAAGACCTCTGGGCCATAATTTTCATGAATAACTTGTAATATCATTTGATTAAGATTAAGATGAATATGTAGGCAATTATTGTATACTGTGTTGATTTTGTGCGTAATGTGCACAGCACGCAGCTGTTTCAGAAGTTGCTCTGGATCTGCTTTAGCAAAACAATCTGTGTATGGTTGCCTTGATTTTCATCTTATTGGCCAGTTATTATATCATTGCACTGGTATCTAATGTAAAGAAACAATTTAAAATATAAGAGCTCCTGTCTTGAGATTACCTCAGATTGTGTATGCCATATCAAGCTGTGTGTTCACAGGCTTGAGGGGACTCACTAATGTTTAGTGAATCTACTTTGTACATAGATTTCTGTGCTTTCTGTTTGCAGCTCCAGATGGTGCCTTGTAATGAGCCAGGGGTCATTCAGTTCAAGATTGATTCCATGCAGTTCAGAGTCAGCCTTAATCCCAACAATCTTCAGCTTCTCTACCTCAAAACCTCACCCACTGCTGGTAAGTCATCGAATATGCACACTCATGCACTATTGTTACTGAGAAATATATTAAGAGTATGTTACCAAGAAATATGTTTAGTGAATATTCATGAGCAAAATAGTTCCATTCACAAAGGTTACAATAGAGATGTCACCAATCTTTTGAATTAACATTTTTTATTTATTGTATATTATTTATGAACAATAGATTGTGGTCAATAATGAAATTCCTACCTCTTCACTGGTTTTCCCTAATAAAATTGGAACCTTTTTTCATTCTTCCATTTATTAAAATATAACAACTCTCTGGTGAGCACACGATTATTTAGCACTCATTTCTACCTTAGAACCTCATATCATGAATTTTCTCCCAATTACGGTCAATGGAATTAACCTCCCTTGAAATGATATTTCTCTGTTGCCATTTCAGAAGCCATGGAGCAGTGGAGTTCTGAAGAGATGCAGGTTCTGGATTGCTTCTTTGAGGTGAAGGTGGCGGGACCGCCATATAAGGCCAACGCCCTGACTGCCTTCTCACGCTTGCTGAGTGCTCCGCCCCGCATTCTCAAAGACTGCATACAACTCATGAGATTGGAACTGGTACAAACACTTACTCAATATATGTCAACTAACCTAGAAATTCATCATCTTGTAGCATTTTCTTTGAGGCAAAACGGGTTTGGGGAAGTTGGGGTTACCACATGAATTACTTTAAGTAAATGGAATTGGTCAATGGGATGCTTCCAACCATATTCAATGCTTTTGTGTCCAGCTGGACCAAAAAAGACCTATCTTGTTTTGGGACTATATCTTTTATTTCAATACTTATCTAATCTTTCTCAAACGTTTAGTGAACTTGCTTTCCTACTTTTGCAATTGAAACAAAAGCTCTTAACTCATCAGACAAAGATACAGCAGAATGTGATGTAGTTTAGGAGTTTTATTATGTCATTATGTTATTTTAGAGCGTGTCAAAATGAAGTGTTCATATCAGGCACTCTTATTGGAATCGATTATTTTGCCTTATATTGGTGTTTTAGGTGCTAACTTCTTTGTAAAGTATATTTGTTTATACAAATGTTTGTATGGGTATGCTAATGTGTTTCAGGTCCCAAGCATTCATTGAAATGGTCCGCGCAGTGGTGCTTAAGTAAGCCATCTTGCCTGCTGAGTCCCCTCCAGCATTATCATATGTAATTGTGACCTTGGATTATTTTTTGTTCTGCTGATGTGTTTCAGGTCCCTGAGCGTACACTGAAGTGGTCCGTGCAGTGGTGCTTAACCATCTCGCCTGCAGCGCCCCCTATAGCTCCAGCCGGAACTCCTGCCGTCGTCATCAAAGGAAGCAAGATGCTCATCATGGTAAGTACTCTTTTCCTTTCAATCATCACAATCTCAATTCTCACTCACTAACATGGAAATGTGTTTTAAGTGATTCTGTATTCTACACGACCCAAAACATTAAAGACATTCATATCAAAAGGGTATGGAGAGAAAAACAACTGTAGAATTGACTGTAGCCCCTGTCATTTCACAACTGTGCTGTGTAAGCCATGTGAGAGACCTTAATTCAGTCATACTGAATCATTGGAATTAATCTGTTCACGCAAGCAGCACTCAGAATAGCCAGGCTATTTTCTAGAATATTTTTGAAAGCGAAATATCTATTTGAACCCAATTTATAACTCGTCATTCAATGGTTTGCAAATATCTTTATTTTTTATGTTACTTTTAGAACTGCTAGCATTGACGTTACACTTTTTTCTGGCTTTCTTTAAGCGCAATTGGATTTACTACATTATTGGCTTGTTTTCTGAATGATAACCAATTGCATCCTAACTTTCCTTTTCAGTTACAACTGACTCGTATTGGAGGTCCCGTGGGGCCGGCGGGTGAACCACAGACAGTGGTGGTGCCAATCCTGTACGATACCAGCAACAACGTGACCCGCGTTGCTGAACACAATGCGCCCCCAGCCCCTCCACCAGTACCTGCAACACTCGCCATTCAGAACTCACTCAAACGCTTCGCCGACTACAACCCCCTGCCACCCAATGAGTGTAGCATCTACCCTGCCGTGAGGGAGCTACTCACCAACTTGGTTGTGCCAATGTAAATACACAAGAGAGATTGTGAAAATCAACCAGAAATGATGAAATTGTTTGTATATAAAGGCAGCAGAATTGACCCATTAATGCCCGCGGTGGCCAAAAGCAGCTCGACAATATTTTGTGAAATCTTAAGGACAAAAGCATGTTTGGGATTTAAAGGAGAAATGTTAATGAGAACACTTCCAACATCTCGCCCTCAATTATATTGTAGAATAATTCTTTATTCCTTAGTTATTGCAGAAGTATCATAGATCCTGACAACACTATCTTGAGGTACTAACCCTGCAAAGTTTTCTGAAAACCATCTAAAACCCTGTCATGTTGGTATTCATTGGATAGCACTTGCTGAGTACTCTCAGATGAGTACCCATATGCCAGGGTTTCAGTCATTTCCAGGATTTTTGCATCATTTTGTATTGGTGAAATTAGTTACCAGCATCATAAGGGCTAATAAGCATAAATTGGTTAAAGTCGTTCTGAGGTTTTATTTGTAAAAAAATGGTGCTTTGATCTCAGTATTTTTGCTGAATATTAGGATTACATCCAGCATTCTTATACCACCGATGTGTGTGCTATATTTATAAGACTCCGGAGTATGCTATGAAAGGGCTGAACGGAGGCAGTGTAGACTACACACTTTGTACTATACCCTGTACTTGTACTTCATACCCTGTTCATGTACTTTATACCCCGTGTACATTATACCCTGTTGGTAAATACTCTAAAGTGCATAAGGGGTGAGAACTCTAGTAGGCAGTCTACTACCAGTATGTTATGTAGATTGGAAAATATTCCTAAATCTGTTATTTAACTGTCTTTCTGAGTTAATGTGGAAAAACAACAGACAATGCAGTATTTTATATCCATGGTCTAAATAAGGAAATGAATGTGATGCGATATATATCTTTTGACACACTTTGTTATCCTTCACATTAAATAAGAAATACATATAGTTTATCCTTTTTCTTAATCCTGTCAATTTGATTTCATTTTAATCAACAAATTGTCATTTTTCTCTAGCAATCTGCATTTTGGCAAAAAGAGTTCCAATAAGTCCAGAATAAAGGAGCATTCAGTAAATTTGCAACAGTGCATTTTCTTCCAGTGTTGTACAAAGAGTACGAAGAACGAGTTGGCACCATTATCATTAATGAAATTAGGATGGTGACTGATGAATTGAATAATTCTATGATTTCTATCTGATCTACTTAAATATGATACAAGAAAAGTGTATTTTGAACAAAAATTAAATTCAATTGGAATTGTGAAAATAAGTTGTATGAGGAAAGAATTAGTTACTTAGTTTTAACTGCTGATTTTGTGTTATCTGCTAATACACATTCAAGTGCTGAATGATATTTCCTCCTGTCATTACAGTTAAGTGTTTTTCAATCACTCATGAAGGTTTGTCAATTCACCTTTGTGAATGTCCTTATAGAAAGAGAAATTTCAGTTGTTGAGGTCCATACCCTAAGTATTTTGATTGATAGAAAGAGCAGTCAGTGATAAATTCTCGGTATTCACAATCATTTTGCCTCATAACTTGTAAATAGAATTCATTGCTGCTGAGTTCTTTGTAATCATATTTGATTTAGGTTTGGATAAGGGTAGTGAAAACTAGAAGTAATCATGATACAGCAAGCATTATCTCGTGAAATTACTGTTACGGTAGCTTATGCCAGTGGTTGTAGGAGAAAAGTTGTTTTGTATTATTTTACCATTACCAATCCTTTCTTTAACATGCTTCACACAATATCATCCCTTTCTTCAAATCTTGATTTTGAGGTTTAGTTTATATCTGTGAGAAAATGTTCTCAGTAACTTGAATTATGTTATGGCTATTTCTTCTTCCCTGTTAACTCCCTCCCCTTGTTATGAGTGATATACATGTACCCTCTTCAGATGACAAACTGAAAAAGTCTTATTTGGTCTAGTCAAAATGTCTCCTACTCCACTAGCATAAGGTAGCTTAAGGTATTTTTCTATTTGCGTTGGTTAGACTCTCTTTCTTTGTTGAGAAAAAGGACAACTATCATGTTTGAAGAAGGAAGTGGATCTGAAGATGTCTGTACAAGTTAGAATAAGCATTGCCTAGAATTGTGTTGTCTTTAAGGATGAGTGACCTGTGAGGTTTGTGAAGGATTCCTTGTTCATACTGCCTTCTAGCATCACTTTAACCATTCCAATGCTAGGTCTACTTTCATCCAAATAATAAGGATGCAAAGATTTTTGAAAACCATCTAAACCCTGTCATGTTGGTATCCATCAGATAGCTCTCACTGAGTACTCTCGGATGAGTTCCCATGTGCTAGGGTTTCAGTTGAAGTTTTTTTTGCATCATTTTCTATTGGCCAAATTAGCCACCAGCAGCATAAGGGTTAAGCATGCAATGCATTGTCTTATGGAGTCTCTCTCCTGTTATGAATGACATAATCCAGTATTGTTCCCCAGTATGGTATTTTATAGTACAGGATTCCAAGGCATCACATCCTAAAGACAGTCACTGATTAGGGTGCTATGTCAACTACAAAGCTAGTAAATAAACTAGGATACAGAAAACACCATGCGTTATCTTTAGTTGATTAACATTCTCCAATGACCATTTCCCTTAAGTGGCCTTAACCCTTTTACTACTTGAATGAGCTCCCCGGGCACACCTTGAAGAGAGACACTTGGGGTAATGTTAGTTACACATTCATAGCATGTGTATATTGCATCACACACGATTCAGATACTTTCATATCCAGACCAGAAACTCCAGTCTCAACCAGTCCGGACTGAGCAAGATTGCCAGTTTTAATTTGATTCACATTTGATTTGCTACTTAAAATTGTGTTGCATCACAGTAGCTAGTGGTGTACTAGTCTGTGAGATTGTTAATTTTTCGGTTATAAAGTAATGCAATTCGCAGCCACCTGCCTTTGATGCACAGTTTAATTTTTGCAAATGGGTGTTGAATGACGAGCTGTATACTCAGATTGGTGTAAGATACTAGCATAGGGATGTCCAAATAATGGTGCAGTTTAACCCTTTATCACTCAACGCAACAATGTTGCCATGTCCCCTGCACTGCATGAGGGGTTACTCCTCAGAGACATTGTTGCGCAGTGCGTAGTGCACTGCAGTGCATAGGGAGCAGTGCTTTAAACAAGTTAAACGAGTAATTTCCATTTTTTATTTGGATCTTTCATTTCGTTAAATATGATATTATTTGTGTTTAGAATATATTAACTTAAAAGTTGATTTTTTGTCTGATTTTGCGCTTGACGCACTGTCAATAACGCACCTCGGCAAGTTCGTCTTCATTGAGTGGTTTAATGAGTGGGATATCATCGTCTGATTCCCATGGATCGTGAAGGGGACGATAGTCGATCCTCTTCCACTCTTCATCGGAATTATCCTGGTTTAAACTAGCCATTTGATGGCAGAAACAACGAAAAAACACGGGAGAATATCAATGGTTTTGTGTGTTGCTAAGGACGCCACAACACGACGACGTCACTGGCGGGAATTCCCCATGACTTCCATATTTGGAGGGGGTTTTCCCGTAGTTTTCCCGCCGAAAATCACGGACTTCGAGTCCGAAAATCAGCATTAAATAACTATAGATTACGATTAAAAGGTAAGGGCAATAATATTGTATCTTTATTTAACAATCATTTGTGTACCAGCGATCTAAGATCGTGGTACCCAAAATACGCCAAAAGTCGCTTCGTAGGAATAAGTGCACAAATACAATGACGCAATAACTCGCTACTGAGGAAGTGCAGCTGCACTCATGTTACGAGTTATTGCGTCATTGAGTGATAAAGGGTTAATAAATGAGCACTACAGACTAGGGTTCGCAAAGTAGGCATTAATTAAACAGCGGCAATATTAAAACGATATGCAGTATTAAGCATCAAACTAACACTAAAGCATGCATTAAATCAATTGCAGCATTAATTCAAAAGATGAACAGTATTTGGCATCTAAGTAACACTAGCACACATCTGCCATACTCAGTAGGGCCATCTGATACTGGCAATAAAGCTACCAGGACCATATAAAAACAAAACACTTGTCAATTCCCATGTTTATCCCATTTATTATCATGATATGGCAACTCCCACAATACAATTGGAGCAACTGAAATTCACACAAGGCAACT
Source organism: Maea johnstoni (assembly GCA_963942565.1). NCBI lineage: Eukaryota > Metazoa > Annelida > Polychaeta > Spionida > Magelonidae > Maea > Maea johnstoni. Next base: position 87,811,144 of record OZ012684.1, on the reverse strand, counting down.
CAATTGCAGTGTTCTTCATCACAAAGAAGTAAGATCTTTGCTTTTCATATATTTTTTTCAGTCATGCACACACAAAGCATGTATATCTTGCTCAACTTGGAAACAGGAAAAAACTGATTGAAGCTTTATCAAATTTGTGAAGTGTAGTAGGCATTTTCCCAAAAGCATACAAACTTAAAATAGAAATACCTCACCGTGTAATGAGAGAATATATTTTTTCGCCAAGAACAGATTCCTCTGATGAGTCAGCGGTCAACTTTGACAATCTTCTTGAGATCCTGGGCAATTAATAAGACTTTTAATCAATTCTATCGTTATCAAAAGTAACCCATATTCAAGCTTTTTGCCTAAATATCAACAAGTATGGTAGGTATGCATTAAGGCACATTTTCAGTAATCTAAAAGACATGCTTACTGTATTAATAGTGAAGGCCCACCTTAATATTTTGCATAAATGAAATGGCTTATATTGGAGAGACACATACAATGACCAGTTTCTTGAAGCAACTATACACTTGTGCTAGTAATATAAACTAATCCATACTTGCAGTGGCCATCTTATCTTTGAGATAACAATAATATTGATACCTAGTGTCAACTAAAACTAATATACCAAGGACAGTAACATATCAAAAGTCTGTGCTGCGCTTAAAGAATATACTTACAACTCAATATGAAAACCCATCACAGCACAAGAAATTAAATTAGGATTGTAGAAAATGTGCACCTTTCATTGGCATTTGAGTCACTGTCCCACAATATCTCAGCTGCCAATATTAACAAACTCATGAGAGAGATAACAAATATATACAGTAAAAGAATTAACACTCATAAACAGGTGTAAAACAGCATGTAAAGATAGGATAGGGCAGCTCTCATTATGTTAACATGAAGGAAAATCATAGCACAGAATTCACTCCTCAGTGGATGCTATACATGTATAGACAGCATCCTCAGCTTTCTCATGATTTAAGGATTTTATTAGTAGTGGGATATGAAGGTAAACTCTCTTTATCAAGAACAGCAATTACAGAGGAGATGGGCTTTTAACTCAACTCCCCCCCAAAATATTCTAATTGAATTCTTGGCCCATTAAATATAACAGAGCAAACATTTGCTTGCCTTTCCTCAACACAAATAGTGGCATTACAATATGCACCCCTAATAATTCCCAAGTGTGTACAAATCCCTATAAATCCCACAAAACAACCTGGACAAATCATACAATAATATCATGTCAAAGAGCTCAAAAATGGAATATACCATAATCAAAATGCTTTTTAAAAAACCAGATGACTTATTCATCTTTTTCTTTTTATACCTACTCGACTCGGGCATAGTTGTAAAACTCTTAGACTTAAACATACTTTGTAAATCTGACAAACTCGATGAGATTTCAAGAAAAACAACAACATTTTGCTGAGAGAAACTCCACTTTGACTGACCTTAAGGCATGTGGTTATGAAAACAGTGTGGACCACTTTCCATATAAAGACAATAGTGGGTGATCAGTTAAGAGAAATTAGATTAATCTTTTGAACTCATCCTGGCTTAAGTCTGTTCAGACGAGTATCAAGGCTTTGAGTAGTAAAGTCATGGCTCAGCATGTATTATTGTTGATATGTGCAACCCATAATCCCTCTGATGATTGATATCATGACCACCATCTATTTCCTCGCTGTTTCGTAGTTGGCTACAAACCAATCACATGACTCCTTAACAGCTGAAAAAGAAATGCATACATCTTAATACTTGTTTACAGTCCCCATAAAAGGTAGTGGTGGTGGACGTAGGAGATGTAGTAGCAGTATTATTGCAGTAGAAGTAGTAGAAGTAGTAGAAGTAGTAGTAGAAGTAGTAGTAGTAGGGTGGTAGTAGTAGTAGTAATAGGGTGGTAATCGTAGTAGTAGACGTAGAAGTAGAATTTATAGTAGTGGTATTAGATTTTTGTTTAGCATTAACTGAAATAGCAACATCAGAAATGGCAGACACAATACTGACTTTTTTAAACATAATCCCATAATATCATAATTCTATTGTTATCATAGTTGTCCTAATTATATTTTCTCAAGCATAAATTTATTCTAATATTAATGATTGCATATCCATAAAGTCTGCCAGACAATGACATCCTGACTCCCTGCGATGGCTAGGGAAATAAATACATTGCAATACATATAAATATACACAGGTAATTTGAAAATGAGAAAGAAATAAAAATGAAAAGGACATCAATAATATCAATATTTGCCAGGCGAGTAAAAGCTGGATGTGAGTTTCTCTACTGGGTCCCTTACCTTGCTTCATTGGCGTGAACTTGAAATCTGGCAGATATTTCCGAAGCTTGGCATTGCTAGCTGTTTTCTTGAACTGGCCATCCGATTTGGAGGTATCATACTTGGCAAGAGTTAAGGTAGTCCACATATATCATTGTAACTTACTAAAGCAAATAAAAAATCTATCTAATATGGTGAATGTTAGTAAATCAAAAATCTTAAGAGGGAATTTCGATAGCATATCAATTATATGAAACTCTAGCTATCGAAATGATGTATATCATAATATTTACATACAGATATTCATAATGCTCAGAATTGTAAAGTTCTTTCTTGGTCGATCCTGATTAATTGGTCAAATGTTGATTGTAGTAGATTTCGCAGGACGAAATAAGCTGACATCCCGAAATGAAAATAGAATTATAAAAACAGCAAAAAACCTGTTGAATGAGGGGAGAGTGAAACCTGGCCGTGAATTAATGACACTTATACAAAACAGCGCACTTGAAGGGGCTGATGAAGGGGATATTTCTCTTTCCTCCATCATGATCAACAAGAAATCAATGTTTCCAAATACCGCTACCTGCTCATTCGCCCTTGCTGCTGGAGGCTAATTTGGCTAATGATTGAAATCCTGGCAAATAGGTACTTATCCGTGAGTACTCCGCTAGAGCTATCCAATGAATACCACCATAACAGAATTTGAATGGTTTTCAAAAATCTCTGTGTCCTTGTGCTTTGGACAAAGGTAGCCTCATCAGCATTGGAAGGGTTAAGCCAGAGGGCCTCAGGGAAGATCCTTACCATTGGACTGAGTTACCCTCTTTAAATAAAGATTATTATTATTATTATTATCAGCATCATGATCATCATAATCATCATCATCATTATTATTATCATTATTATTATGGATATTCTAAATTGTATCATCCTTACTAGAGGATCAGCAGCAGCAGCTGGAAATGAACCATTCTCACTGCTTTATTGGAAAAGGATACCACTACCTCTCCCTTGAAGTCCATGGCTTCAATGACCATATCAGCAGCATCCTTTATAGACACCTCATCCTCCTCACCAACTGTAATACACATAGACATAGGAGACATTCAGAAACAATGACCATATCAGCAGCATCCTTTATAGACACCTCATTCTCCTCACCAACTGTAATACACATAGACATAGGAGACATTCACAAACAGCATGAGATTCATAGAAAAAGAGAAAAAATAATTCAATACATATTATATATCATCTCCCTGGCTTTAATGTCTGTGCTGTCTGTATGAAGTACAGTATATATATATTGTGTGGTATATATTTGATTTGGATTTTCCATAAAGATTTTTTTCAATATTAAGAAAAGAGAGCAGGCAAACCAATCATGTACTCAAAGAATATTTTGGATACTGTACTTTCCAGCTATGTGGTATATGTGAACAAGATTTCTACAGATAAAGTATTCTTGATAACCTTTTTACCTAGAGAGCTCAAAACAAAAAGGAATGTGCAATGATTATTTGCCCAAATAACTCTGCCTGAGCATATTTTGAATCAGCCCATTCAAATAAGCCTTGTTTCTCTATTTGATGGATACACTAGACAAATACAGGTGAACTTGGATATGACGGACCACTGTACACGGACCACTGTACGACAGATTTTGGTCCCAGTCCGATGCATATCAAGTATTCGTCATATGTATACGACAGATTTTGCATATGACGGACGAACTTTCCTGGTCCCATTGAGTCCGTCATATCCAAGTTCACCTGTAATACAAAAATGTTGTCTCCAAATTTCCAAAACAAATAGTAAACATATCAGGAAAATTTACATAATTATCTAGTTACTGGAACCACAACTTGGTGATAACTGGGAAAATAAGATTCCAAAAAATTTGAAAACTATCATTATGCAAATGAGTCAAAGCTAAAAATATGAGATTCAGTATGAATTTGATAATTTGAAGCACAGATTTCACTATTAAACATAATCCATGCAATAATGAACCACTCTACAAATGGTATCTTATTTCTACTAGCACAATGGAAGCACAGGTGAGTTGACTTACCTGATAGGATGATAGGATCCACCTCCTGATACTCTCTGAGAACCCAGATGAAGAGACGAGCCAAGTCGTGCGAGTAGATATTAGCACAGGTGAGTTGACCTACCTGATAGGATGATAGGATCCACCTCCTGATACTCTCTGAGAACCCAGATGAAGAGACGAGCCAAGTCGTGCGAGTAGATATTAGCACAGGTGAGTTGACTTACCTGATAGGATGATAGGATCCACCTCCTGATACTCTCTGAGAACCCAGATGAAGAGTCGCGCCAAGTCATGCGAGTAGATATTAGCACAGGTGAGTTGACTTACCTGATAGGATGATAGGATCCACCTCCTGATACTCTCTGAGAACCCAGATGAAGAGACGCGCCAAGTCATGCGAGTAGATATTAGCACAGGTGAGTTGACTTACCTGATAGGATGATAGGATCCACCTCCTGATACTCTCTGAGAACCCAGATGAAGAGACGCGCCAAGTCATGCGAGTAGATATTAGCACAGGTGAGTTGACTTACCTGATAGGATGATAGGATCCACCTCCTGGTACTCTCTGAGAACCCAGATGAAGAGACGCGCCAAGTCATGCGAGTAGATATTAGCACAGGTGAGTTGACCTACCTGATAGGATGATAGGATCCACCTCCTGATACTCTCTGAGAACCCAGATGAAGAGACGAGCCAAGTCGTGCGAGTAGATATTAGCACAGGTGAGTTGACTTACCTGATAGGATGATAGGATCCACCTCCTGATACTCTCTGAGAACCCAGATGAAGAGTCGCGCCAAGTCATGCGAGTAGATATTAGCACAGGTGAGTTGACTTACCTGATAGGATGATAGGATCCACCTCCTGATACTCTCTGAGAACCCAGATGAAGAGACGCGCCAAGTCATGCGAGTAGATATTAGCACAGGTGAGTTGACTTACCTGATAGGATGATAGGATCCACCTCCTGATACTCTCTGAGAACCCAGATGAAGAGACGCGCCAAGTCATGCGAGTAGATATTAGCACAGGTGAGTTGACTTACCTGATAGGATGATAGGATCCACCTCCTGGTACTCTCTGAGAACCCAGATGAAGAGACGCGCCAAGTCATGCGAGTAGATGAACTGCCTCAGAGGAGATCCAGTGCCCCACACCGTAAACGGTGTGTTATCTCTTTTAGCGTTGAAGATTTTCTGAATCAGACCCGGCAAGACATGTCCATCCTGAATGTTGAAGTTGTCGTTAGGACCAAAAACATTAGTTGGTATGACAGATGTGAACTGGCAGCCATGCTGTTGGTGATAACCCCTAAAAACCAATGAAGCAAGAAAATATATCCGGTTTAAAAAATTGGCATTTGGTCAATTTACAATGATTTCTTCTTGCTGTATAAAATAAATAAAAAGCCAACAAACTTTTTCCTCTTCACCGTCCCAAGGTGAGCAGCAAGTCTTATGTTGTGTTGGATTTTATTCAAAGTATTATATTCATTACAATTTGTAACTTTTAGGTGGAACAAAGCAATTTTTTGAAATCTGACAGCCTTATCGAGGACCAAAATTGATGCTTTTTCTGCTATAAAAAGTTATAAGGTCATGTGTGCATATCAGTGATGCAATTCAGTTAAACATCAGTGTTGCACTTGGCAGGAAGCTACCTTTGATGCGCAGTTTTTATTATTGCTTACAGGTGTTGAATGACAAGCTATTATGTCAGCCTGTTGTATGATACTAGCATATAGATTGGATGTCTAAATAATGGTGCGCAGTTTAACCCTTTCATACCTGGAGATCTACTTGACTAGTAGCAGTTTTGGCTGATACGGGTATGAATGGGTTAATAAATGCAGCCTCAAGGGGTGCGCAAAGTACCCATTGTTTAAATTGCCACATTATTTTCAAGGAATACAGTATAAATGCCTGTTTAGAACCCCTGAGTACCGCAAAGGATAGGGAAGGGAGCATTTCCAAAAATATTTCCAATTGGAGGATAAGGGTTGGCTGAATTATTTCTGCATGAGCATCTTATCTGTGAAGGACAGCAATCATGAAGCCTGCCTCCCAGTCCATATTTAGACATCATCCCATGTAGATAGATGGCACTGTGGTAGCCAGTACAACCCCCTTGTGTGACATTTTTGTGAATTGAATGGCCAAGAGTAGGCCACAAGTCCTTATGAAGTATAAGGTGCAGGTATAGATTCATAAACTGTAATTTACTGTTGATTTACCAATGTTTTTAATTTGCTGATATTTGCCGATGAAAAAGTAAATTCGGCAAATTCGGCAAATTTTGGACATAAATGGGCTAACTGGATGTCTGCCCCGATCCTATAGCTAAGAGGAGGTAGTCTACCACAAAAAAAGGGACACATTTATCAGACCTGTCTAAGCTGTCGCAAGGTCGCACCTTTTTGCGCCATAAGTTATAAATATTGTGACACTCAAACTTAATGCAACAGTGTGCGACAAGCAAACTTCCAAGCATCTTACAGGAGCGCTTCCATAAGTCAATTGATAAACGTATACATTCCAAGGGAGCATGTGCCAAACATGCTGGTGACAAGCAGATTCGACGCTGGACATAGATTATCAATCATTTCCATCTGGAATGCAATTTATAATCGGTACACGGTCAGCAACAATGATTGGAATTATATCCATTGAAGTGGAATACTGTAACAACCGGTCAGTTCCTTTCATAAGCTTCATTGAAGTATGAACAAATCGACTTAGTGTCAAACCAGCCTCCGTAAAAGCTAACTTTTCCATATGTTACGACCATATAGATCCGATTTTCTCTAAATTTACACAGTTAAGACTCTTTAAGAATAAGGCAACAGATTTTAAATTGCTCTCTCAACAGCTTTAGAAATGCAGGAGCCTGTGTAAATAGTGGTAAATGCATGTTTAGATTCTATTCAAGTCAACAGGGGAACTTGTTCTGCACACTAACCCCTAACTAGAGCTGCACTCACAGAGGGAGATCAGCTCATGAGCTCACCACCATTTTGACTCATAAGCTCATGAGCTCGTGGATGCGCGTTTTTTAAAATAAATATTTATTATTCAGCCCACCAATTAAGAAGGAAATACGTACTGGTGGAGAATTGCTTACATTTACATGGTTATTTCATTTTAGAATGTGCCTGCATAGAAGAATATATATCTATATTTACATCAGGGACTTAGCTAGGATTTTGAAAATGCCTGTCCAAATCAGGCATTTCCCAAAAAAGTGCCTGTCCTGGGGACAGGCAGCGAGCGCGAGCCTGTTACGGCCGGGGGTCTGGGGGCCGCTCAAGGCCCCAGAAGCCAAAGGGTCTACATGCTCTGAGATGCATTCTCAGGGCTATCCTGGAAGCTAAATTGGTAATTTAGGAGGCTTATTTGATTTGTTGATAGTACATCAAATGACAAAAAAAATTGAAAAATCTGAAAATTTTATCTTTAAAATAGATCATTGAAGGATACTACGGAGGATCAATTCAAGGAACCCATTATATTTGCACTAATATTTATTAAGTCAATAAGTGTTTAAAGGGTATAAGATAATGCATGGCAGTGTTTATTTATGTATACAGATATATAATAACAGCAGGGATAGATTATTATTTAATTTTTTTTTTTTTTTAGTTCATCTAATACAATGTAAAATCATTGCACAAAACCCATTAAATCCTTTACTAACTACTAAACCCTATGAAGTTGAAATGTGAGTTGAGGAGATATTTGTAATGATTTCACATCAAGTTTACCAACTGCATGCTGTAGTTACGGTAATTAATGTATATGTTAGTTTATCTTTCCAGGCCAGACTCTTTATTAGATAAATAGCAGCTTGCCAGTTCTTCAACAATAAGAAGAAGATGGCTTAAAAGCTTGCTGGTTCTTCAACAATCAGAAGAAGATGGCTTCAAAGCTTGCTGGCTCTTCAACAATCAGAAGAAGATGGCTTCAAAGCTTGCTGGCTCTTCAACAATCAGAAGAAGATGGCTTAAAACCTTGCTGGTTCTTCAACAATCAAAAAAAGATGGCTTCAAGTCCTAAAAGAATTGATTGAACTTTGCCTACTTAGAACTGGAATTCTTCACATATATGCATTCAATCAATTGAATCAATTTATAAAAATTGAAGTATTAAAGAAACATTCATACTTGAAAAGGCTACATGAGAGGAGAAGTCACAGAAATTTGTAAATGAAGAGAGAAAATTCATGCATAACACATCAAAACCATTTTAAAATGATATGAATAAAAAGTAAAAAACATACAGCAGTGTCTTAGCCAGGATTGAGAAACTGGGTGCCTAAAATTGGCAGTTGCAACATCTTTGGGTGTGTAAATTTTCAAGGGGGATCACAATATACTCATATTTTAACCACAAACATATATAAATTCATCCCAATAAGGCATGATATCATTAATCAATGTCATGGGAATTATAAGGATATGAAAATATTTAATTATAAGATTGAGAATTTTAGAAATTCCACAAAAAATGGGTGTCCTGAGAGGTTCTTTTTAAGGGTTTGGGTGTCCTAAAAGGCGCCCAGACGCCCTTCTGGCTAAGACCATACCATACAGCATCTAAGAAAAAGAGAATGCAAATAAAAAGAGAAAAACAAAAATACATAAAATAGAGAAGATTAAGAGAGAGAGAGAATGTTTATTTTTTTCAAATGTTGTAGTCTAAAGTGCTGGAGGAATTTGAGTTTTAGAGAGAGAATTTAAGAACAGGATGCATAAAGAAATACAATGACAGAAATATACACAAAGATGACATTGAGGGAGAGAATTATAATATGGTGCACAAGTTAAAAACAAGAAATTTACAGGATGTACATAAATATGTACAATACAAAATCTGGAAGAGAGAATGAAAAAAAATCTCAGACAAGAACAGAAAAATCCCTCTCAAGTCTGCCTTGCCCTCAAATGCTTGGTGTTACTTAGCTGTTAAAATTATACCTATTTACCAGTTTTTGATAAGCCCAAACGGCTGTCAAACAGTGGGCAAACAAATGAAATTAGATCTTGTCATTGTGCAAATCAGCACAGTAAAAGTTAATTTTCAAATTTTCACAAAATGTGCTCCAGGTGTGAGGATTACAGCAAAAAAAAATGTGCGCTAGGGGAAGGGACTGTTCAAAATAGAATCAGATCATCCTGCCCTGTGAGTATGGTATAACCAGGGACTTAGATACTGTATAAAATTCCCTGGTATAACCTACCCACTGCACCTCCATCAGAACTGACAAAAAGATTAATACAGAAGGAAGAAATACAGAGAACATCAAATCCTCTATTTGACTGTGTTACCCTTGTGAAATAAAGATTATTATCATTGTTATTATCAAACAAAAATAAGATAACCAGAGAAATATAGAACGCAAATAAGGAAAGATAGAGGATGCAAAAAGATTTACAATACATGGGAGAGTATAAAATAGTACAAAGATTAAGAGTAAATTAAAAGGAAAAAGAACAGGATGAATGGAAAGGCACACAAGAAGTAGATAGAGGCAGAGAACTCAGAAACATGTTCACTATCAAACAATGACACAGAGAGACAACAACAGAGCGGACAGACCCATTACAGTGCTACACTGATTGTTTATCAGCGCTCCTCAAGCGGCACGAGAAATCTTCCTCCCCCATATGGAGAGGTGAATCTATTGTTGCTTTACTTCCGGGTTCACGAGAGCTTGAATGGGCAATTAGTCATGCCGTGATTGTGGGCCGGAAAGATCGTAGCTCCTTTCATTTCACTGGCCACTGTCATAACTCCTTGGGGACGGTACTCATATCCTTCCACTGGCCGCAGTCTTATCAGCAGCTCCTGTGGTGTTGTACTGTTGCGAGACTAATTAGGTCACGGAGGTCAGCCAGCAGACGGGGAACCCCAAGCAGTGAGTAGTCACAGCTCAGAATTCGTCCGTCCCACAGGGGCCTTGAGCAAAACCCTCCGTTCCGCCCTACGGCCTCACTATGTCCATCTGTCCGTGCTAAACACGGACAGGACGGATTCTACATCAGTGCCTGATTTACATATTGTTTTCTATAGAGCTGTACAAAGGTCAGTATAACGCTCAACACTGCCTTTACACATTGGGGCTTGTAAACAAAACATGACAGCGATAAGCAGTAATAAGAAAGTTTGTGTTGGATGTTCTGTGTTACGTTTGTGTTCCAAACAAAGACGAGTTCGCGAGTTGACGACTTTAGCTCGAGCTCGGCTCGCCTGCCCTAGTGCTCGAGCCACTCGAGTTCGCGAGTGGTGAGTGCAGCTCTACCCCTAACCCTGTGAAAAATGTTAGCTGATCTTATGTCAACTCGGAGTAATATCTAGAAATGTTATTTTGCAACATAAGTTTCAAAGTGTGTGATAGGCACTTAGAACTTGGATAGCCCTGTTCATTATATTTTGATAAGGGTTTGCCACCTAAATTGTATACTGACTAGTGCCCATTTGTTGACTTCACACGTCAAAAGCCGAGATGAGATCAGACACCAACTTATGCCAATTCCACTCTCCTGGCTTATCAGTATTAATTTCAATCTACCCTTCCTAACTGCTGTTTATTCAATTACTGATTACATGTGGTCACGATTTGTGAATTAAGATTCAGCAAATTCTGAAAAAAGGCTAGATCACCAAATTCTGGACATTGAAAATTAACCAGATCTAGAGTATAATATGGTAAAACAGGTTAACACCGAGTCGCTAGGCTACAATAATTGTGCTCTGCTATAGCTTACCTATTCTGGACATCAATCATTCTCTTTGCATAAGAATAGCCAAAGTTGGAAGTGTGCGGAGGACCGTTATGGATCTACAATCAAGTCAAAGTTGGCCATTGTAAATAAATATTATAAAAGAACAGTAACCAAAAATAAGACACACATTTTTCGATCTTAATCACAATTTATTTTACAAATCTCTATTTATCTTGAAAGATACCTTAATAATCTCGAATATATCTTATTTCTCCAAGAGTGCTGATGTAAACTTGGACAAAGAGAGTGACTTCGAGAGGTATGGCAAAGTTTTGCCCTTTAAAACAAATACTTAAGCTTTTTATCCTTCTTAATTCTCATAACATGTCATTTTGACCATGAATTGCTTGGAAAAAAGTGGCACAGTCTCAGGCAGATATCACATTTCAAATAAATGTTTTCCTTTCCAAGAAAAAGTGATTTAGGTCTGTTGTGGTTACGCTTAACCAATTAAAGCATGAGGCTCCTAAAAGCAGACTATTTCAGAAATACCTTTCCATTGAAGACAACAAAATACTTGACTTAATTTGTTCATAACTCATCTAAAGACTCTTTTTCATATATTCAGTATCCTTATGTGTTTTTCGTGTTTTTTAGAGATATCATTGATGGAGACACTTCCCATGAGACTTTTAGGAAATAATGTAATGTTCTTACCCATTCTTATTTAAAGGTTTCAATTGCAAAGTCATCTCGACCCAATGTTGTGTACACTATGTATATACATACATACATACATTCATACATACATTCATCCACACATACACACACACTCACACACACATATACCCACTTACCATCGTTTCATCAATAGGGTATGTGGTCTTGTCGGGGAAGATACACGTAGAAAGACAGGAAACAACTTTCTTTACTCCTGTTTCATAGGAGGTTTGCAGAATGTTGTCATTTATTTGCAGGTTACATCTCTGTAAAATAGAAATTATACTAATGAAAGAATAAAACATTACTTAAGAAGGAGATGAAAAGAATAGTATAAGCATGGCTAATTGATAAGGTTGCTTTATGGGTTAACTGCGATTACTTGAAAATTACAGTCTTGTAACATTACAACCTGAAACATTGGCAATTTACAAATATTTTTGCTTTTTAAATGTTTGCATAAATGCCAAATTTTGACATTCACATAACAAATCAACAAGGTTTTACAGTAGGGTAATGAAATAAAATTGTTCTTACAAAGAAATCCAGGTTGTATTTGAGGTTTTTGAAGAGACCTCCCACCATGGCAGCCAGATGAATCACATGAGTGGGTTTTACCCTATCAAATAACGCCCTGGTCTCGGCGCTATCCCTGAAATATAAGAGTAACATACGCATATAGAGGGTAACTTCTGGATCACATAAGTGGATTGAATTCTTGTCATGATACATCTTGTTGATGGCTTAAAAGGCTGATTTCTGAGCCAGAATTTACCTTCCTAGAAAAATACATATTACATTTGAAAAATATGCTTTTTCCAATGCATAAACGATTCTGTTACAGGATGTTTATTATTGACACATGCATAGACCAACACAGTCATGCGTAAATAAATGTATATGTATATACATACATACATACAAACGCATGCAAGTACTTACATATGTAAGTACGTAAGAATGTATGTACTTACATACATACACACATACATACATACAAACAGACATATATATATATATATATATATATATATATATATATATATATATATATATATATATATATATATATATATATATATATATATACACATTATATATATATATATATATATATATATATATATATATATATATATATATATATATATATATATATATATAAATATATATATATATATACATATATATACACATATATATATATATATATATATATATATATATATATATATATATATATATATATATATATATATATATATATATATATATATATATATATATATATATATATATATATATATATATATATATATATATATTCATTATATTTTCACTCACGTGAGATTGGCATCTTTGGAGGTAGCAAAGTACCACTCTTCACCTTCTTGCTTCTCCCCTTCTTTTTCCACCACATGCTTGATGGCGCAGCCGACAAGACCACTGCCCCCTGTCACCAGAATCACCTTCTTTTCAGCCATCCTGCTCTGCTGCTCAATGCTGGAGGAAATAAAGAGAAAGCTCATGGTTAACCCTTTCATGCTTAACACATTAAAGCTTGAAAATTTCTGTGAAATCTTGCTGACAAAGGCATCATTAAGAAAATATTTGAAGTAGAAATGTTAATCAGAACATTACCAACAGATCTCTTTCACATATTTTGTAAAACCATTCTCAATTCCCAAGTTAATGTCGTGAAGTCTTTTTTCAAAAGTATCCTAGCATACTAAAGATCGATTCTTGCAAAATGTTCATAATTACAAAATATCTCCTGTTTTATTTGCCCCTAAGCATGCATTCCCCCTTACCCAAAGCTGGTGCGCACCACACAGCTGGTGCACACTACATTGACACTAACTTGTGACTACCCACCCACATGATGTAGTGCATCTGTGGACCAACTGCACTACAAATGCACTACTGGGACATAGTCACCCAACTGTAGCACTACAACAACACTACTTGGACTTGGGAAATTCAGTATGGCACTACAAATGCACCACTCAGACTTAGTTGACAACCATAGCACTATTTTGACACTACAGGGACTTAGCGAAGCAATTGTATGACACTACAACTGCACTAGTGAGACTTGGTATAGAGACTGTTGGAAGAAAATCTTGGTGACACTACAAACACACCACAATTTCAGAGTTAGCGGTAATTTGAGATATGCATGATATAACTGGTTGAAAATTGTCAGACGAACTGGCACAACTATTACCCTTTTTAACTGCCATTCACATGACTGAGGTACTGCTTCTCCAAATCAGGTAATTTCTCTTTAATTTATTTGCTTTAAGGGACTCATACAAGACTGGGCATATGATAGGCCATTAAATGAATATGTCAAGCATCATCAGAGATGCTTTTCAGGTATATCATTTTCAACTGAAACAGAGAATTACACTTATACATGTATATTGCATTCATTGGCTGTATGTACATGTATATATGTATGTATATATGTATGTATAATCCAGCCTAGGAGGATAATTCCCTATTATTGTTTCATTCTAATAATTTCGTCTTTCTGCAATATTTGTAGTACACTTTAAACGAAGTATATCATTTCCTGAATTTATATAGGTCTGTTTTTTTTATTGATTTATGCATTTGTGCCTTTAAAATGATATATGTTAACTGCTCTCAGAGCGTTATCGATGAAGAGGGGAAAGAACACAAGCACAAGCTGAAAAGCTGATTCAATTTTCATGACTTATATATATATATATATATATATGTATATATATATATATATATATATATATATATATATATATATATATATATATATATATATATATATATATATATATTTATATACAAACATACATATATATAGATATATATTTGTGTGTGTGGTATTATATTGCAATTGACACTGGTACAAATGGACTTTATCTTTTTATATTGTATATATATATTGTATTATATGTCAAACATCAAAAGAAATGTAAGAAAATGTTTCAAATCCAATGAAGTATTTTGTCTTCTTTATTATGTACCCCTGGTGTATGTTCTATTCATGTGCATTCATTCATCTGGATGATATCACAGTTCTTGATGAATTTGCAGACAAGCAATTTATGTATCCTATATATTCAGAAACATGGCATGTTTGACTACAATGACACCACCCTCATGTGCATGACAGTAGTTGACTACAATGACACCACCCCCATGACACTACAATGACACCACCCCCATGACACTACAATGACACCACCCCCATGACACTACAATGACACCACCCCCATGACACTACAATGACACCATCCCCATGACACTACAATGACACCACCCTCATGACACTATAATGACACCACCCCCATGACACTACAATGACACCATCCCCATGACACTACAATGACACCACCCTCATGACACTATAATGACACCACCCCCATGACACTACAATGACACCACCCTCATGACACTATAATGACACCACCCTCATGACACTATAATGACACCACCCCCATGACACTACAATGACACCATCCCCATGACACTACAATGACACCACCCTCATGACACTATAATGACACCACCCCCATGACACTACAATGACACCACCCTCATGACACTATAATGACACCACCCCCATGACACTACAATGACACCACCCCCATGACACTACAATGACACTACCCTCTCATGCAGCACATTAGCTGAGCTGTGCACTACAATAGCACCACATAGCACTACATATGTAGTGTCATAATTTGCATGTAGTGCCAATGTAGTGTCATTATTTGCATGTAGTGCCAATGTAGTGTCATAATTTGCATGTAGTGTCAATGTAGTCAGCTAATTTAAATTTTTGAAACGCACTACATTGACACCACATTTGCACTAACTTGGCACCAGTGATCATAAAAATGGCACTACATTTGGACTACTCTTCATCGTCGCACGTTCTGATGACACTACGTAGTGCTATTGTAGTGTGCACTACATTGTGGCTACATTGGCACTACATGTTGACTACCTTTGGGTAAGGCCTTTACAATGGGCTGAAAAAATCCTTAAAATTCTGTAATGTGGTACATGTCTTTACATAATATGACGAGAAAGCTAAGCTTTAAATGCTCTCGCAGCTCGATGATATTTCTGCATTCCCCTTCAAATGCAGTTACAAAGTGTTTGTTATTGTTATCCGTGACGTCATTCTTTACTTGAACTTCGCTGAAACATATTGGAAGCCCCTTGATATGAGCTTCATATTTGTGCAATAACCACACACAGTATGCGTAGTGATCGATTGACCGAAAATATGGCATAAAAATTACTACAACTTCAACCTGTTGCAAAATCGTCATTTCACGACAGATTTCAACTAGAATTAAGAGACATGTAGAATTATTTGTGGCCGTTGCAGCGATCTAAATTGCATTGAAATCGATTGACGGAAAGATGAGTAAAGTCATTTTTACCGTGAACATCAAAGTTACGACTTTGGAATCCACGGAATTCCGTCGTAACATGATGTCATTTCATGACGTCAGCATTTGTCGCACATGAGCATGTATGTTTCAGTTGTTGCATAGTTCCGCGCGCGTTGCATGATAGTGGGCGACCAAAATGTTATTTCAATACAATTCAAAGGAAACAATCCAAATTTATTATTGGATTAAGAAATATTTAAAACATGAAACGATCTGGCGGCAAAATGTGCTCTTAAAGCAAAAAGTTATGCTCATTTTTCGCGAGGTAATCTAGCGAGCGAGCACGACGAGAGACGAACAGACAGACGCCAACACAAAAAAACCTGCCTTAGTATGTAAAGTACGTTTTGACTATATATGCTGTAAATGCCGCTACGCTACGGCGGCTTCGCCGGCTTGCTGCGCGAGCTATAAACCCTGTAACTATGAAATAGAAGAAATAAAATGGTCACTTGGCAAATTGGACCTTTAAACATCTTCCTTTACACAAGTCTTACCTCAAGAAAGCTTCACTTGCTACCAAGTGTTGATCCAATTTATTGAGTAGAATTTAAAAGCCTGATTAATTAGCACTAAATATGGCCTGATTTGATCATATGGTGTGAAAGTTTGCCATCTGCTAGAATCCACCATCAGCATACATGCGCTACAGTTAAGTTGCTATGAAGAATGTTGCTAAGGATTGCTTTGATAAAGAAAGGGTGTGGCAAGAGGACACTGCTATGAACCTGTTATCATACTTAATTTGGGCCACTTCCTTGTGTTTACATTTGCCAGTGACTATTTACAGTATGCTGGGGATTATACAGGTGAGCCAATACATTGTTGTTGAAGGCCAACCATTTCCTGTATGGAAATAAACTGGTTCCAATGAAGACTTTCACAGAAATGTCTTAAGGAAGAAGTTTAATATTCAAATTGAGGTGTGGATAAAATGCAATGTACCATACTTGAACTAACATGGCCACTAGGTACATCAGACAGGGCTGTCCAAGGTCAAAGTGCCTCCCGCACAATTTGAAACTGCTGTTGCAAAATGATATTTCTATTACCCCTAGGAGGCATTTGAACGGTTAGCATTTTTCCACTAGGATTTAGTTCATGAGTGCCCAGGTTAAGCAGACTAATCAAAAACTATAGTATACCTTCATGTACACAGATTCCCAATGGAATGCACTGTATTAAATGTTCTGATTGCATACTTTATTTATAAACAATTCATCAAGCTGACTCTCAAGGAACGTTATGCACTATATACATGTTTATATTCATACACCATTTTGAATATGAGAGCAATTGTCAGACCTGAAGCCTTAGCAGTCTAGACAGCTTTGATCTAGGGAATTGGATTTCTGAGTCCTTTACATATAGAAAGGTCACTATTTTTGTAGGCTTGTTTCAGGGACGCCTATAAATAAACCCACTGACCAGCTGTCAGAGTTTTTCAACTTGGAAGGATATAATCCTTATCGTTATTGTTTGCTGGGTACAGATTGCCAATCGCACTTAATCTGGAATCAATTGATAATCCGTAACCATGCAGCGTCCTACCAGTTGGTCGTCAACACATTTAGCAGGTGCTCTTATACCGTAAATTCTCGGAAATCTCGGCCGCCCTAGGAATCTCGGCCATAGGTAAGGAAGTATATGATACGACTGTCGTATTACGACGGCTTACAGCTTAGTATAGGATTTTAGCGTGTTCTTGAGGGTTGTATCTTGTGACATTCAGAAGTTCTATGTTCAGACCATTTCCTGGCATGATACATCGGTCATTCTATAATTGCGGAACATTTTACGTCACCACTCACCTACACTCAACTGTGTTTCATAAATATTAAAACAATTTTCTTTTTTTTCAGGGATGTTTACCTTAATTAGATTATTGCTTTACATAATGTAGGTTATTTCTATGATAATTTCGGGAACTAGTCATCCATTCAAGCTCAAACATGTTTGACATTCTGCTTTTCGCACTTGTCGCAATGTACATGCGGGAAACAATGAAGCTAAAAAACGGATAATAACTTGACTTTTGGAATTGATTTTTTAGAGCAAAATGAGTTAAAAGTCATGCTATGATTACCTTTGAATTCTCAAAAATAAATAATTTCACCTTAATATGAGAAAAAAAGTGCTTTTTAGGCGTGTTCTGTGTCCACTCTGTTACCATACACTATTTCAACATGAATAACTAGCTTCTCCCTATTTTAGTTTCACATATGATTAATAGAGGGTAGCTCCATTCATTTCAGACTGACATGGCTGACCCACATTAAGCAGACAAACTTCATTTGGTCATTTATGAAAGAAATCTTAGTGAGAACCCTTATGGTACCCATTTGAGTGTCCACTCTGTTACTTGAATATATATAGAATTACTAGTATGTGAAATTTAAAAAGATTGCCTATAGAAAACTTGTAAAATGGAGATTCAAGCTGAGTCATGCCACATGCAAAAGGTGAAGGGTGACAAAACGTATGACCTACTTTTTAAGAAATCTGCCCACCCTGTTACTGTCCACTCTGTTACTAAAATAGTAACAGGGTGGACTGAGCTGAGAAACAGAGTGGGCAATCTCAAACTTAAATCAAGGATTCCATGAAAACAGTTACAATAACAGTAAAACAAGAGATGAGAGGAACTATTGGAGATCTCCTTGATGAATGCCATTCCCAGCTAGAGCCGTTCAAACCCCATTGTTACAACATCAGACATCAGTATAAGTTTTATCGTACTTTGAAACGGAACATGATGTCAAAATGTCAAATGAGTGTCTCATGCACATTGACTTCTCTGAAAATTATGTGTGTAAAATGTAGAATGTATATATATGTATGTATATATATATATATATATATATATATATATATATATAAATATATATTCATATATATATATATATATATATATATATATATATATATATATATATATATTTATATATATATATATATATATATATATATATATATATATATATATATATATATATATATATATATATGTATACATATGTATATATATATTATATATATATATATATATATATATATATATATATATATATATATATATATATATATATATATATACATATGTATATTTATATATATATATATATATATACATATATATATATATATATATATATATATATATATATATTTATATACATATATATATATATATTATATATATATATATAATATATATATATATATAGATATATATATATATATATATATATATATATATATATATATACATACATGTATATATATATATATATATATATATATATATATATATATATATATATATATATATATATATATATATATATATATATATATATATATATATGTATATATATATATATGTATATATATATATATGTATGTATATATATATATATGTATATATATATATATGTATATATATATATATATATATATATATATATATATATATATATATATATATATATATATATATATATATATACATATGTATACATATATATGCACATATATGTATATGTATATATATATATATATATATATATATATATATATATATATATATATATATATATATGTATGTACATATATATATATATATATATATATATATATATATATATATATATATATATATATATATATATATATATATATATATATATATTTATATATATATATATATATATATATATATATATATACATATATATATATATGACACCGCCCCTTCTTACACTACACTTGACAGGTAACCCTAAGGCTAAGGCTAAGTAACATGATCATTTATTGAGAGGACTGACATCTGAACAAGTGTTCTTTACAATAAACCTATCCTAACACTAGAAAACTATATGTCAGTCCAATATATAACAACTGTAGTAGTGAGTAAATACTCTTCAAACCTTGAATGACAGTAAACCATAGAGAAATCTGTGAAAGTTACCCATCTACTTACCTTCAACTTGCTGCCAACCGGTACCTGCGAATGCCACGCGTCAAGCGGCCTACTCCTGAACAACTAAGCTGTCTGCAGCCGATACTTCACATGAGTCATGTATCGATAAGTTGACAGCAATAAGCGATCCCCTCGTGTTTATTTTATTTCACAAATAGAAAAGCTACTGTTAACATCACCTATCATGAGTCTGAAACCATAAAGAACTTATTTTACACAAATAAACACAATCAAAAATGTCATTTCCCGAATGAGTTCAAGACACGAGCATTGCATGAGGAGGTCAGTGAAAATAGACTGGTGGCGGCCCCTGGATCAGTTGGAAAAGTTCTTCTTCTTCCTAGTATAGTGCTGGACTCATGAATGAGTATAATCGCACTGGGTGCAAAACAGTGATCGTGCAACGATCAAATTTATAGAGGCACACATGCCTATATTCACGCGACTCACTTCCGGTACGTCAGCAGTGAGTCGCGTGACCTACTGTTAGCTATCCACATTGTAGGTTGGTCACGTTCGTTCTGTTGGACGCTGTTCCTTGACAACAGCGCCTGCAGACACGGAAGTGGTCAAAATTATTGACAAATTAATGGCATATGATTCAGGACTACATGCTGAATCATTGAAAACGTATCTTTTACAAAATTATTGACATTTACATAGGATTTACTCTGCAATGGCATATGATTCAGGACTACATGCTGAATCATTGATAACGTATCTTTTGAATTCTCATTCAACATTTTGTTTCATTCTATATCTACTTGTAGCTAATGACAGTTAGTCGTGTAATTCTAATTAGTATTCATAGAACAGCATTAAGTGAACAGACATGTTCTAATGATTTAGTGATGAAATGTATCTATTTCTATCGTTTTAAGCAATCATTCATTCATTCTATTTCTATCAGTCATCACTACATTTCAGAACTCTTCAACTGTGCATGACATTAACAAAATGCATATATAATAGTATTATCTGACATCTTGCAAAATTCATAGTCATGCACAATCATGCATGGTTTTAATTGACATTCACTGCATTCAGCTGATATTTGCAATTGTGCAGGCATATGCCTTTGAAATATTTCATAATGGCATATAAAATAAATTTGATGATGTAGCTAACGAATATTTAAATTAATCTTGAATAAAGAAATGCTTTGAATCCTCACAAATATATAGTTATACATCATATATGTTTGGTACTTATTTAGCACTTAGAGCTATTGGACAATCTGACTCTGTTTTTGTGCACATACAGGATGATCATGCGATTTATCAACATCAGCAACAACAATAATGAAAATAAAATAATAATAGTAATAATAAAAATAGAAATTTAACATATATATATATATGTATCTTTGGGATGAAGACTCTTTCTGTGTGTCTTTGTATATAAATTACATTTTTTGCACGTTATTATGTGTTTTTATTATACCATGATCATCAAAGCCTCTTTCATCAAAGTCAACTTTCAAATAAGATATTGTTAATTCTAACATTTACCTCAGTAACATGTGCAACTTGTTCATTCAAACATTCATTACTGGAAACAAAGTCTTCTAGGCTGATCAGGTACCTTACTGTTCTATGGATGGAATTCATACTAATTCCCGCATTGGCAGGAAAATATAATTTATTTCTTTATTTGTGACTTATACTTTGACATTGCGTCTAAGTATGGGTTATGTATTCATTAGGGTCATTACATAATATTATATTTTACTATTTACTGTAGAAAATACTATGATTAATTTGTCATCCTAAATTATACCTCAGCTGTAGGTGTATCATTTTAATGAATGACATGTTTGCAGCATGTACAAGCCTCTGCTGTAGGTGTTTCATATCAATATATTTACATTACATTACACGCCTCAGCTATAGGTGTATTATTTTAAGGAATTCCATATGCCTCCGTTGTAGGTGTATTATTTTAATCAATAATATATCTGCCCTTCATTAGGCAAACACATCCGCTGAAGGTGTATTATTTTAATGAATTCCATATGCCTCCACTGTAGGTGTATTATTTTAATCAATGCTATATCTGTCCTTCAATATGCAAACGCATCTGCTGAAGGTGTATTATTTTAATGAATTCCATATGCCTCCGCTGTAGGTGTATTATTTTAATCAATACTATATCTGTCCTTCAATATGCAAACGCATCCGCTGAAGGTGTATTATTTTAATGAATTCCATATGCCTCCGCTGTAGGTGTATTATTTTAATCAATACTATATCGGTCCTTCAATATGCTAACGCATCCGCCGAAGGTGTATTATCTTAATGAATTCCATATGTCTCCGCTGTAGGTGTATTATTTTAATCAATACTATATCTGTCATTCAATATGCAAACGCATCCGCTGAAGGTGTAATTTTTTTTTTTAATGAATTCCATATGCCTCCGCTGTAGGTGTATTATTTTAATCAATAATATATCTGTCCTTCAATATGGAAACGCATCCGCTGAAGGTGTATTATCTTAATGAATTTCATATGCCTGCGCTGTAGATGTATCATTTAATCAATGTTATATCTGTCCTTCATTATGCACTCGCCTACGCTGTAGGTGTATTATTTCAATGTATTTCATATGCTGCACTGTAGGTATATTATTTTAGTCAATACTATATCTGTCCTTCATTATGCACACGCATCGGCTGTAGGTGTATTATTTCAACATATACCATATGCCTCCGCTGTAGGTGTAATCAATACTATATCTGTCCTTCATTATACACACGCCTCCGCTGTAGGTGTATTATTTCAATGTATTCCATATGCCTCCGATGTAGGTGTATTATTTTAATCAATACTATATCTGTCCATTATGCACACGCCTCCGCTGTAGGTGTATTATTTCAATATTTCCATGTGCCTCCGCTGTAGGTGTATTATTTTAATCAATACTATATCTGTCCATTATGCACACGCCTCCGCTGTAGGTGTATTATTTCAATATTTCCATGTGCCTCCGCTGTAGGTGTATTATTTCAATATTTCCATGTGCCTCCGCTGTAGGTGTATTATTTTAATTAATACTATATCTGTCCTTCATTATACACACGCCTGCGCTGTAGGTGTGTTATTCAAATCATTGATATGTTGTCCTATTTATCTGCCCGCTGAAGGTGTATTATTTCAGTCAATGACATATTTGTAATACGTACAATGTAATGAATGTATGTGCTTATTAATCATTAATCAGTGGGTAAAAATGGAAATTAATAATAATAAGTTGTTAACATCAATTATTGACTAATTAATTTGTATTTAGTAAATTTAGTATACTTTGGACAGTGCGTCCTAGTATGGGTTACATTTCCTTTTAAAATCATTGTTAAAATTTAATTTGGCTCAGCATATATCTCTGTTTTGTATTGATAACTAAAATTTGCTTAACATATTCAATAACAATAATTTCTTATTTTCTTAAATGTGTATTCATCATACAATACTAATTTATTGTATTTCACTTCTTGCACTAAATATAATATTATTTATTTGTCACATTTCTACTTGCACCTCCGCTTTAGGTGTATTTTAATCAATGCCTCAATTGCAATAAGTACAAACCTCCGCTGTAGGAGCATTATTTTGTTATATAATAAAAAAAAAAAAAAAAATAAAAAGAAATTTACTTAACATATTCATTAACAATAACTTCTTAATTTCTTAAATGTTTATTCATCATATAATACTAAATTATTATATTTCACTTCTTGCACTAAATATAATATTATTTATTTTTCACATTTCCACTTGCACCTCCGCTGTAGGTGTATTTTAATCAAGTCCTCATTTGCAATAAGTACAAACCTCCGCTGTAGGTGCACTATTTTGTTATCTTATATTATGTACACCCGCTGTAGGTGTATTATTCCGTTCTATGTTATATAGGCACTATCTATACTCCTCCGCTGTAGGTGTATTATTTTGATTCTACACTATAAGTGAACTATCATATAATCAATGGCATTAAGCACTATTTATACACCTCTGCTGTAGGTGTCTAATTTTATAAACGCTACAAGTGCATTCTTTTAATCAATGCTTCATTACATATATGCGCTGTAGGTTGCTTGCCTTTAGTCCATAACGCCACTGCTGTTGGCTTATATTTCGTTGTCAGTACTTTACACTTCTGCATTTATTTGTTGCTGATTTAATTGATCAGTTTATTGCTGTATTAATACACTCTTTTGCTTCTTAAACTATCATTTAACAGGTCCTAACAATGATTCGTATTTCTTCAAGAAAACGCAAATTACCATCAAGTTTTGTCAACAACCATGCAAGTGACATACACTGCAAATCATCAAATCGCAAAACCACACCTCAACATGCACAAAGCGAAGTTCAGGAACAGGATGCAGTATCTGAAAATACCTATCTCAATAATAATAAAGATGACACAACTGAAGCAAGTATCCTCAACAATGTTGACCTAGGTTCGCTTGCCAATATTATTCAAAATATGGCAACTCCGCATGCTCAAATGTCCAATCAAATAGCTGCCATCAATTTCCATGTTGTGAATGGCACTTGCCACGCAACTCAACAAATAGGGCAGTGTGACTTTGACTGTCATGATATTATACAATACTCTGAGCCAACGCACGTAGTACCCTACGAAAGCAGTAGAGATGCTGAACTTACTGCCACTCTATCATCGCTGAAAGAAAGTGCCTTGAGCAGTCAACAAAGGGCTGGCACTTGCCTTCCTCATACAGCACAACCAGCTTCTAATGTTCATAGAAGGGCTGGCACTTGTCTCCCTCGTCAACTTAACGAAAATACAGAAAGTTGCATAAGAGTTGGCACTTGCCTCTCTGGCGATCAGCAAACACAGATAGGCAATTCTTCTCGTTACTCTAATCAACAACTCCTGTCGTCATATACTTGCGGAGCTGGCACTAGCCACCCCGTTACTACCAATCACCAAGCAGGTATTATGGGTTATATTAGAAAAATTCAATATGCAAAGGCAACAGTTGCTACCGCAAAACTTCAGTATAGGTTAGATGAGATATTACAAGCTTCATTGGCATCTTCCACAGGTAAAAGTTACTTTAGATGCTGTAACTTTCGAATAATTTTATAACTCGTCATTTAGACATATCTTTTTGTGTGACGGTTAAGGCAGAAACAATTAAATTGTTTGCTATATACTTAGAAAGTAGGGGTTAAATATATACTATTATATATATTTTCTGTTAGAGAAATTTTATGGCGTATAAAATATTTATCAAATAATTCACAGCCAGACTGATTACAACCTACTGACATGTTTGTACTTTTAAGCATCGTAGATGCTATCCCATTCTGCCTGAGTTGTCAATATTCTGAATACTTATTGATAGAAATCAATAGATCACAGTTCATAAAATATTTCGAAACAATGTCTAGAGTTGTCAGGTTTAAATGGGATATACAATACAATATTCTTTCAGGATAGGCAGAACTACCAAATTAGCTTCAAGAATTTTTTTTTCTGAAGAAATTATCTGCATTTCTGGCATGTGGGAAAAGCAGTTTTTGTGATTATATCCGCCCTATATTTTGTCACACTGCCCCATTTAGTGCGTCAGTGTGTTTTCTCGTCCTTTCATTGTGGCATTCCAGTCGTTATGTCGCACATAACTCCTTATGGCGCTATTTCAGGTCATGCCACAAATATAAGTCCTTTTAGCTTGTTAAAACTACAGGCTTGATCAATTTATCTTTAATGTAATCAAAATATCAACTGTTATACTAAAACATAAAATACCTTAAGCATTTATATATGGTATATTATTAATTATATATGCTATGTATTGTTGGGTAATTATATGACTGAGGTCATTGATATATTTATTGTCATCATTAAATAAAGTATTCAACTGTAATGTAATATTAACTTGATGATGTATATTGCTGTATATATGTGTAATATTTGTATATAGTAAAAATCATTAATTATTATTAATAAATATTATTTATTTTAAATCCACACATGTGTTTGTGCTGACTCTATAAAACAGTGATCGTGCAACGATCAAATTTATAGAGGCACACATGCCTATATTCACGCGACTCACTTCCGGTACGTCAGCAGTGAGTCGCGTGACCTACTGTTAGCTATCCACATTGTAGGTTGGTCACGTTCGTTCTGTTGGACGCTGTTCCTTGACAACAGCGCCTGCAGACACGGAAGTGGTCAAAATTATTGACACCCTACCCTCCCTCCCTTTAGACTTTTTGGTCTGTTTTCCATTGGGCGCTATTTCAGGTCATGCCACAAATATAAGTCCTTTTAGCTTGTTAAAACTACAGGCTTGATCAATTTATCTTTAATGTAATCAAAATATCAACTGTTATACTAAAACATAAAATACCTTAAGCATTTATATATGGTATATTATTAATTATATATGCTATGTATTGTTGGGTAATTATATGACTGAGGTCATTGATATATTTATTGTCATCATTAAATAAAGTATTCAACTGTAATGTAATATTAACTTGATGATGTATATTGCTGTATATATGTGTAATATTTGTATATAGTAAAAATCATTAATTATTATTAATAAATATTATTTATTTTAAATCCACACATGTGTTTGTGCTGACTCTATAAAGCGTGAGTGCGTAGGACGGACATCTCTCCGTAACAGAGGGTTTGGACCAATTGTGGTGAATGGGGCCAGGATAAAATGTGCAGGGTGCTGTTAAACAGGTCCGGTTAGATCACCCGATCGGGAGAATTCTCCCGATCGGGATATTTCTCCCGTTCGGGATACATTCTTAGTTTTGTAGACGTGGCTACGATTAGCAACAAAACACAGAAAAACATACATTCGAGGCACAACCAGTGACAACAGCAGCCTCGTAGCTCCTGAGTTGGTCCTTCTAGTCTGTCCGACTTTGACCTTTGGCGAGCGTGAACTCAGGTTTGTTTATAAAAGCTGTTAAGTCACGCTGCTGGACTGCACTGGTGGGAGAGCCTCATACTTTAGGTATTCCAAAATCAGATTCTGCCATTAGAATCTGCAAATTTTTCGTTAATCTGAAAGTTAATGTTGTTAACTCAAGATTGCATGTCCGCTTTTTGTACTGGTTGAGTATTTTATAAATGGTCAACGGTTAAAGTGTACCTTCCTGATAATACCTCATGTATATCCCGAACGGGATATAAATCAGAAACCACGTGGTCCTAACCGTCCTATATTTATATCCCGATCGGGATACTATTTCTTACTCTACTAATTATGAAGGGTTTATGGTTGTATTTGAGTGTGAATGGTATTTGTGCAGGCTTGTATGGGAAAATATTATGAGAATACATTATGTATAATTTCTGTGAAGTTGTTAATTATATATACCTTTCATAATTTATAGAAAAAGTAATAGTATCCCGATCGGGATATAAATAGGACCACGTGGTTTCTGATTTATATCCCGTTCGGGATATACATGAGGTATTATCAGGAAGGTACACTTTAACCGTTGACCATTTATAAAATACTCAACCAGTACAAAAAGCGAACATGCAATCTTGAGTTAATAACATTAACTTTCAGATTAACGAAAAATTTGCAGATTCTAATGGCAGAATCTGATTTTGGAGTACCTAAAGTATGAGGCTCTCCCACCAGTGCAGTCCAGCAGCGTGACTTAACAGCTTTTATAAACAAACCTGAGTTCACGCTCGCCAAAGGTCAAAGTCGGACAGACTAGAAGGACCAACTCAGGAGCTACGAGGCTGCTGTTGTCACTGGTTGTGCCTCGAATGTATGTTTTTCTGTGTTTTGTTGCTAATCGTAGCCACGTCTACAAAACTAAGAATGTATCCCGAACGGGAGAAATATCCCGATCGGGAGAATTCTCCCGATCGGGTGATCTAACCGGACCTGTTAAAAAGGATTAAAACCATCTGAGCTCTAGCACAGGGCGGAGCCAAGAGACCCCGGCCATAGCCGTTTTGAAACTGTCTATGGAGCTGGTCTGGGCAACCTCAGCCGGTAGGCTCTCCCAATTCTCACTGCTGATGGGAAGAAGGAAAACTTGTAGTTGTCGATCCTGGTTGGTAATTAATGTGCCTCTCTGGTATAGAGAAAAAAGTTACTCTTTCCAAGGAAAAAATTTCAATGAGAATAAATAAGTTATGGTAAGACAATGGTTAATGAGAAACGCTTCGATAAAAAAAAGTGTATACATATACTTTACAATACACCTGTGCGCCAGCTTGCCTCGCTGACGTGTTGTAATACGAAGCGCCTAAAGCCTAAAACACACTTGAGCAGCGCGACGCAGCGCAGCGCAGCGCAGCGCAGCGCGACGCGACGCAGCAAAATATAGTTTGGTCTTAATGCCTTAGACCTTACACACTTGAGCAGCGCAGCGCGGCGCAGCGCGACGCAGCGCGACGCAGCGCAGCAAGGTATTCTCTGGAGGAATATTTTGCTGCGCAGCAAAAACGCTGCAGGGCCTTCAGCCAATCAAAATACGGCAAGGCAATGGTTATGACGTAATAACCGGGAGATTGCCGCGCCCTTTCTCCACGTGGTCGTACAACGTGGGTTTGGAGGAAGAGCTAATAGCCGCTGCTAAAGTTTATCCTTCCGTGTTAATGAAGACGTGAAAAACATATTTATCATACACTGAGGAAATCAAGGTTTTTACTAGCATAACGTGAATAAAGCAATAAGTTATTTGGGAGGGGGGGGGGAGGGGGAAAGTTTACTTGGGCTTGTTTAGAAATTACTCCGCAAACAGAGTTATGTCGGAAGTATCAACATTAATCCCTTTCACGTTTAATTCCTAAGACTAAAGGCTTGGATGAAGAAAATAATAGATATGTAGCGAGAGACCAATTACTATATGCCCTTTAGTTACATGCTGGACTCATGCCAGGAGTACCAGATAAGGGAGCAGCGCGAGGTCACGTGGAAACAAGGACCAATCAGGGCTCTTGCATCGATTACATTACAGAGAAACCTTATCTCCACCACCAGCTGGGGGTGCCCAGAGCACCATTTTTGCCCATTAGCGGCTATTAGTTGACACTGGTTGAGGCTAGCATGTTCAGGTTGACCGACTGGTTTCAAATCCACTTGTGTTTGGTCATCTAAGCTAAAGGTAAACTCAAGTCATGTTGTTTCCGTTTCCTACATGAAACACGCCGACGGGAGGAAGATACATATTCAAAATCAGACCAGTGTCAGGTATTTGGTATTTCTCCTTGGATTTAAAGCGAAGAGGGGAAATTAAATAATTACTTGGCTTTCGCCCAATTGTTCTCACCATTCGAACTAGACCAACCCTTAAAGATATTTCACCCATTCACTCCCAGTCGGCCTCCGACAAGCTTGGTTGTCGATCCCAAGCAAAAATCATACACTTCATTTGATTTTACTCTAATCTCACAATGAATTGGAATGGCCAACGTTCATTCATATCCCGTTGATAAAGATATTAATTAATCTCATATGTTATCGTACTAGTTCTAGAAATAATCAGCAAACAACTCGCACATGTTCAATACGAAGTGAGGCATCTCTGTGCAGTGATGATGGAGGGTGGGTTAAGCTGCTAATCGCCATACTTAAATACCAGTTAACAAAACTATTTCACGATCCGCGTGATATTAACGACCTTCAAGGGACATGGTTTCTAATTCGTTCACCGACTGTTATTTATGCTTGCTAAATAGAAAAATAATTCACCAAAGAGGTGTTAATGGTAGTGTTGCAAAAAGTTACTCTAAAATGATACAACTGTTGGCAAAGCTAATTTGATTGTATATATATATATATATATATATATATATATATATATATATATATATATATATATATATATATGTGTGTGTGTGTGTGTGTGTGTGTGTGTGTGTGTGTGTGTGTGTGTAGTATATATACACACACATACACTCAAAGTATTTATTTTGTTGCATTAATGTTACAATTAGAGGCCCACCAAAAAAAGTATCTTTATCATACAAATCCCAGAATGACCTCAAACATATAAAAAAGAATACTGAAATCCAGTCAATGATGGGAATGCATACAAAAGGATCCCAGATCTTTTAAAGGATGTCACTGAATATTTTTTAGATATCTTGCAGAAAAGTTTAACAAAATCTAAGTGCAATGGACCACTAATAGAAGTGGAGAGCAGTTTGATTTAGTAAAATTCTGAAAAGCATTCTGCTGTTCAATAACTCAAAGGTTACCAAAACCTAATCAATTCACGTTTTTGCCATAAAAATGGATCACTGAAAAATTGAAAGGTTACATGAAGCTGTTCATGAGGTATCTTGCTGACAAGCTAGGCAGGCGTCAGCATAAGAATTTTGATCTAAAATGTCCGATAAGTACCAGAAAGTACCTAAAAATCAA
Organism: Maea johnstoni; assembly: GCA_963942565.1. Taxonomy (NCBI): domain Eukaryota; kingdom Metazoa; phylum Annelida; class Polychaeta; order Spionida; family Magelonidae; genus Maea; species Maea johnstoni. The sequence goes on along the minus strand of OZ012684.1, from coordinate 87,780,531 downwards.
ACCTAATCAATTCTTGTAATTGCCATTATACACATATGATATCCCTGCTGGGTGTACATCAGGAATAACTTCCCCGAGAGAGGATTGTCGCTTGAGGGCGGCAATCCTCTTGAGGGGAAGACACACCTAACAGGGGAAAATACACCTAACAGGGATGTCATAAATGCCCACAAATGAGGTGATCCATATATTATACTGTGTCGTTCTTTACATCGCCATCTTAACATATACTTGGCAAGTGTATTATGGATATTTCAGGAAATGAAGCAACATAAACTGCACATTTCTTGGATGTGAACTAAATCATTTCATTATCATTGATATGTAGGTGCAGTAATATGAAATCAGATGACATAATGTGTAAAGGTTCTAATTTAACAATGCGAGCGTGCAGTAACTGTGATCTGTTCCAAGAGGAAAATTTGGAGCACTTTAGTGATGCATTGTCCTTTCAATAACGCCCTACGAGATAGGATGATGTTAGACTTAGAAGAACTGTGTATAAGGCATGATGCGAAAATGCTTGAGTCAGGAGAGCTATTCCTTAATTTGATAGGTAAACATATCCCAGGAGTAGAAATTGACATGATGAAGGATTTCTGGGCAGTGTCGGGGAGAGCCACCAGTAACATGTATGTAAGAGTCGAGAGGGCCAGGCCGAAGACAGGGGTTGGGTAGAAACAAACCCCAATCCTTCTCATACATAGAACCCATGACTCGCCTGTACTGTAGCTCAAAAGCATAAGTTCATAAATGTACCTGTAGTTGCCCTTAAGGCAGATGTATGGGTTTCAAGATATGATAGTGACAATGCTGTCTTGTACGAGAGCATAAGGCTATGTTTATCCAATATCCTCACGCGTATAAAAGTATCCACTAAAATTTACGTATTTTCTATTAACTGTTTCAACGCTATTTGGTTTTTGGTTACTAATTATTGTTTTTGTTCCTAGTTCATAGAATGTTAACTTCTGTAATCACCCGTTTACTACAAATATTTCTTAAGTTGATATATTTCTCTTATTAAAGTTAGTTGAGTGCGCATAAGCCGTGCTACTGACTAAGTGCTATTTTCTCATCCTAAATACTGTTTTGAATTAACTGTATTTCTTGGTTATCAGCAGCTCTTTATGCTGTGTATGATTTGTAGTATTTATATAAAATTTTCTTTTTGTGTCTAGACAAAGGGACTGTATGTTTATTCAGATCCTATAGGATTCGCTATGTCGCCTTGTTAACAATCCGAGAGTCAGAATCTTGCTAGACTTGATCTATTAACTATTGATTTACTTTGTGAATTGGATGTATGAAATGAGTCAAACTTTGTATTTTCTCGTTATCTTTATATTTGTCTATATTCATGCAGGAAAAGACCTGATATATGTATATGACTTTTGTAACTAGATTACAGTCAATAAAGAATATATATATATATATATATATATATATATATATATATATATATATATATATATATATATATATATATATATATATATATATATATATATATATATATATATATATATATATATATATATATATATATATATATATATATATATATATATATATATATTTCAGTTGTAGCAGGGCTCGACATTAAGATTAGCCCATTAGCCTGGGGATAGCTGTTGAGGCTCAAGGCTTGAGCAAGGTCTGTGTAACTAGTAGGGTTCAGATGCGAAGACATTATTTGTATCGATTAATTGAAAAAAAATCGAAAGGTCAAGCGATTCTGTTCAATCATTTCGGCCACATTGACGTAATTTTAAGGAAAACGATTTTAAACACTATTGTGCCTTTTTGGCGGTAAAATTTTGCTGCAGCTTGCTGCGGCAGCAAAACGCTGCTACAGTGTGAATTGCTCACACTTTTGCTGCGCTGCGTCGCGCTGCTCAGGTGTGTTTTAGGCTTAAAGCTACGTTTCTTGAACTCTACATTGGCCAATTTTCTTTTAATCCGAAAGAGGGCGTCGTATATCTTGTTTACATTTGTGCGAAAATGGCTACCAATGTTTCACAGCGGAGACTGTGGATCCAGACAAAACGCCTTGACTTGGCAGGTACGTGTACACTGGATTATCATGATTAATAGAAATACTGGAAGCATCTATGTTCAGCTAATTGGATCCACAGGTTTGAGGAGAGTTCATCTTGTAATAGGGCGTGATAACAACGATTTAAGTCGCATCCTATATTATTGTTAATATGCCTTTAATTTATTATTTGGGTATTGCCAGTATTGGTAATGCCCATAATGGTATAAAATACCAAATCGTATGGACAGTTCAAATAGTCTCTACAAATAGGTGAAATGAGTGATATACTCTTGTTATTCACCAACTTCTTTCAATTGACTGTTATTCCCAGCTGCAATTAATTACAAATAATATTGCTTTCCCTATGTACTGTCAAATTAATGTAAGGAACTTAAGGTGTCTTATTTGTATCTTTTTGTATCAGTTTGAAACAAACTTAAAGATACATTGTTTCTAAGTGGTAACACTAGTACATATACATAATCACTACATGTAATACTCGAAAGACAACACTCATAATGGTGTGTGTATCAGCTAGAGCCATCAAGACACTGCGGCACACCAATGAGATTCTTCTTCTTCTTCTTCTTCCGGTGTACCACCAAACTTCATAGAAGACTCAGGTGGGGATGAGTGCCTGTTAGTAAGAAAAGTAGGAGAATATGAACAACAGCGGGTTAATTTGTTAACGGGTTAAAAACCTGACCTCTATTTAGGTTGTGGATAGAGACTTGAGGCTAGCTTTGAAAGCCTCAGGTGTCTGAGATATTGGGACGTCCGGGGGTAGAGCGTTCCACTCCCTGATGGTTCTAGGGAAGAAGGAGAACTTGTGGTAGTCACTAGTAGAGCTTGGTACCAGGTAGCCGGCTGGGTGGCACAGACGGGAAGATCTTGTTATAGGTCTTAGATGGGGCGATGCAGGTACAGCAACCAGGCCATTGGCAATCTTATACATCAGTACAAGCCGCATGTCTCTCCTTCGCTGTTCTAGTGTCTCCCATCCTAGCACCGAGATCATATCGGTGACACTATCGGTTCTGTCCCATCTGTTTGTCACGAATCGCGCTGCCCTTCTCTGTACCATCTCAATTTTGTTGATGTTGTCCTTGGTGTAAGGATCCCAGATGGTTGCCGAATATAGATTATACTAGCTCCTCCAATACTGCATGCACATACATGTAACTGTACCTGTCAACTGTCCTGATATATTACTGTATTCTCCTGATAACAAATAACATATTCTCCTTATAATAAATAACACCTAATTATCTGTCTCTAGTTTGATCAACTCACTAACTCTGGTACGTGGCCGTTGTTTACTACATGTATATGCTCATAGAGTAAACAACAGCCATGTACCAGAATTAGAAATGCTCAAACTGATCTGTCTCCTGATGGGAAAATCAGCGTATATGATTCCATAGAGCGCCATGTGTGTGCTGACTGCTGAGAGCGTGAGTTCTAGTGAAATGCGGGCATAACATAGAGAATTTTGAGGCTATTCAGACAATTGCACTTATTGTTGTCACTTTTCTTCTTTTCAGAGGACAATGAAGATGATATACCCATTGTACTTAAGGATCTGCACATCCGACAGGAAATGGACAGTGATCTTGTTCAACACACCATCAAACATTCTCTAGGGATACCAGATGATTTGATATTAAAGGTTTTCAGTTTACATTTTATGATGTTCAATACCTTCTGACTAAACTGTAAAGATTCTACGAAAAAAATATTTTGCTTATTGCATTCATGCTTAGAAATCTCCTTAAGCGTAGTCTGGATAAGGAATGTCATTGATATCAAATTTTACCGATTCGATTTATCGCTATTTTTTTCGATTCGATTCGATACACCGTAACGTGCTCGTTGGGCTTAATTAATTACCTAGTAATTGCTCAAAATAAAAAACATTCTTGCTTTTTTAATTCATACATCAAACATCAAATTAATGAATTAATTCTGTAATTATGCATTCATCAATTATTATAATCAATCATGAATTATTTTATTCTATTTTTATTTCATTTGAATACATGTATTACTTAATCAAAATTTGTTTATCATTTTACTTTATATTTGATTTGTTCTTTTATACCTATTACAATTCATTCTACTTTGAATTGAATTCGTTTTGTGGCTGTTATTTGTATTAATTTCATCTATAGCCACGTATGTCTATATGGACACTCATTACGTTTGCTCATTTGAGACACAAGCGTATCTCGAATACTGCGCACTTGATGAGCAGTACGTTTAGCGAACGTTTCAAACATTTGTTGTTCTGAACGTACTGCAAATTTTATGTGCGCAGTAAAATAAAATGGCAGCCGTTTGTTATGGTGAGCGAATCGATCTACCACTCATGATTTTGTGTGTACTCACAGCTGAGAGCCGTAGTACAACGTAAAACATAACCATAAAAGGTAACGGCCGTTGGAATGTTGAGGCTAAGTGATCGCTCATGATTTTTTGCTGTAGAATTTAACCCCCAAATGTAGCGGCATTTGGAGTTAAATTTTGTCGATTCTATCACATCGATACGGTTGCCTTATCGATGCGACTATCGATAGGGTCATATCTAGCGGTGCATCGACTTGGCGACTATCAATGACAATCCTAGTCTGGATATGTACTATTATTATTATTATCATTATTATAATTATAATTATTATTATTATTATTATTATTATCATTGTTATTATCATTATTATTATTATGAGTTTCAGTTAACATCTTTAAAGTTTACAATACAATGTTTGCATGTACTTGAAGTATAGCTACTTGTTGATATGACACATGCACCTATCTATGCTTTATGTAAGCTGATCTGGTCTGAAACATATAACTAAACCTAGCCAGCTTGCTAATGGAGCACAAAGGGCAGGATGGTCTCAAGAGCCAATGTGACACAAAGGCCAACATGCTAATGAGCCAAAGGGCAGGATGGTCTCAAGAGCCAATGCGACACAAAGGCCAACATGCTAATGAGCCAAAGGGCAGGATGGTCTCAAGAGCCAATGCGACACAAAGGCCAACATGCTAATGGAGCACAAAGGGCAGGATGGTCTCAAGAGCCAATGCGACACAAAGGCCAATATGCTAATTAGCCAAAGGGCAGGATGGTCTCAGGAGCCAATGTGACACAAAGGCCAACATGCTAATGAGCCAAAGGGCAGGATGGTCTCAAGAGCCAATGTGACACAAAGGCCAACATGCTAATGAGCCAAAGGGCAGGATGGTCTCAAGAGCCAATGCGACACAAAGGCCAACATGCTAATGAGCCAAAGGGCAGGATGGTCTCATGAGCCAATGTGACACAAAGGCCAACATGCTAATTAGCCAAAGGGCAGGATGGTCTCAGGAGCCAATGTGACACAAAGGCCAACATGCTAATGAGCCAAAGGGCAGGATGGTCTCAAGAGCCAATGCGACACAAAGGCCAACATGCTAATGAGCCAAAGGGCAGGATGGTCTCAAGAGCCAATGTGACACAAAGGCCAACATGCTAATGAGCCAAAGGGCAGGATGGTCTCAAGAGCCAATGTGACACAAAGGCCAACATGCTAATGAGCCAAAGGGCAGGATGGTCTCAAGAGCCAATGCGACACAAAGGCCAACATGCTAATGAGCCAAAGGGCAGGATGGTCTCAAGAGCCAATGCGACACACAGGCCAACATGCTAATGAGCCAAAGGGCAGGATGGTCTCAAGAGCCAATGCGACACAAAGGCCAACATGCTAATGAGCCAAAGGGCAGGATGGTCTCAAGAGCCAATGCGACACAAAGGCCAACATGCTAATGAGTCAAAGGGCAGGATGGTCTCAAGAGCCAATGCGACACAAAGGCCAACATGCTAATGAGCCAAAGGGCAGGATGGTCTCAAGAGCCAATGCGACACACAGGCCAACATGCTAATGAGCCAAAGGGCAGGATGGTCTCAAGAGCCAATGCGACACAAAGGCCAACATGCTAATGAGCCAAAGGGCAGGATGGTCTCAAGAGCCAATGCTGCGACACAAAGGCCAACATGCTAATGAGCCAAATGGCAGGATGGTCTCAAGAGCCAATGTGACACAAAGGCCAATATGCTAATGAGCCAAAGGGCAGGATGGTCTCAAGAGCCAATGGGACACAAAGGCCAACATGCTAATGAGCCAAAGGGCAGGATGGTCTCAAGAGCCAATGTGACACAAAGGCCAATATGCTAATGAGCCAAAGGGCAGGATGGTCTCAAGAGCCAATGCGACACAAAGGCCAACATGCTAATGAGCCAAAGGGCAGGATGGTCTCAAGAGCCAATGCTGCGACACAAAGGCTGACATGCTAATGAGCCAAAGGGCTGAAGAGTTTCTCTAGAAAATGTTGTCTGGATCTGTCTTACTTATAACATTAATTTGGGACTTGAGAATAATTTCACAAAATATTTAAAGGAGAATTGTTGGTAATGTTCTGATTGATATTCCTGAAAGATTTCACCAAAATTGTACTTTACCGCAGCCAGTATATATCAAATAAATCAGACCCATTTATGCTCTAGTTTTAAACTAAGATAAGTTTATATTTATTATCTAAAGATCCAAAGAAATTTAAACAAAGGCATATATATAACATCAAGGAAAGAAATAATGTCTTACAACAAAATAGAACCACAATTCTTGTCATCATTTGATAAGCCCATGTAAGATAGTATATCAAAGGAGTATCAGTCCATTAAAGGCTTGCTACAGCAGTGTAAACTTTGGTTTATGGTTTTCATACGTGTTTCTTTTCTACTTATAGCTGAGAAACCACAGGGGATCACTGATACCCATCAATAGCAAACTGATGGCAAACTCTAAAACTGTGTAAGTTGCAAATATCCAGCTAAGTACGTTTTGTTTTATTAGACAGTAGTGTTAATTGTGAAGTACTACTCCTATTTTTTCTATTTTACTGCTACTAATACTGACATGAGGTAGTAGTAATAGTAGTAGTAGCAGTAGTAGTATTATAAGTAGTTGTAGTAGTATTAGAAGTAGTTGTAGTAGTAGTAGTAGTAATAGTAGTAGTAGTAGTAGTAGTAGTAGTAGTAGTAGTAGTAGTAGTAGTAGTAGTAGTGCTACTAACTACTATTACTACTACTACTACTACTACTACTACTACTACTACTACTACTTTTTCTTTTTTGAAGTTCAAAGTATGTCCCTGAGATCAGCTGTTTTAATACAATTGAATAATGAGTGTCTGCTATACTTGTAGGCCATACATGCTTGAGGTTGTCAGAGCTCATCAACATGGTGAGTAACCATGAATTAGTTCATGCTGGAAGTTTACTATAATATCCACCTTGTTAAAATATAAAACATTGATTAATTATATGTCTTTATTAATCAAATGATTTTTTTTTCGCATGTTTTATTTGTGGCAACCAAGTTTAAGAAAAAATCATTCCATTTGTCAAATAGAATTAACTTTAAAACAACAAAATTAAAGAATAAGTATCAGGTGTTTGTGGTTCACCATTGGGATATTTTTGATGTATAGCATCTGAAACACTGTGTCCTTTCTTGTATTGTTGTGAACCTACATGAAGATTGTTTCTATTGATACACTGTAGCATCTCACCTTCCTTTGTAGTTGCTCCCAGAGACAGGACTATAGAAATGCCCGGCTACAATGAGAGTATGAGGACCACACTTGCTGGTTTTGAGCAAAGGGTAAGCCTTGAAGGGTCCAGAACTGTGAATGTCTTATCCAGGGCTAAAGAGTGTTAAAATTAAAATGATATGATATAGTTTTTGATCAATTTGAAAGATACCGTTTTGAAACGGTTTCTAAACAACTCATAGCAAGTTATGAGAATCTAGGCACCTTCATACTTTTAAGATTTGCATTGTCATATGGCAGTAGTTGCAGAGGTCAGAAATTCCCTCATAGGTAATAGCGCTGTATCATTTGAAAAATGAAATTGTTAAGAAATAGTTCACCATTCATAAATGACAAGTATTTTTCATTTCTTCAGTTTCAATCTCTGCCCCTTTCACACAATGTCTTCACCTTATTTAAACCGAATGCAACTACACTTGTGTTATTCACTTTCTGTAAGGTACCTGATCTGAATGTTTTGCTGTGATTAATAATTTGCTTAAGAAAGATTGCTTGGTAATGTGTGTGTGTGACTAGTTTAACTAATAGTAAACTTATAATTTCTGCATCTTCCATTATTTGTAGATAGCCAAAAAACCTTCTCACTAATTCAGGGATGGTTCAAAATACAATTTAACAGAAACAATTATACCTCTTTTGAAAGAAATGCATAATGTCAGACACTTGGTTTCTTTGCGTTCATTTCAGATAGATCATCTAGAAGCAGCAGTACCAGAGTTACATAGTAGACAAGACAGCAAGCTAAAATCAGTAAGTATGAATCATAAGTGGCAACATTTCACACTAGAGATACACATCAACGGATCCCTGCATGCTAGTAACTCTAATTGAGCAATAGTGATGGGTACAACGGTGATGACGATAATGGTGGTGGTTGTGGTGGTGGTGAGGATGATGATGGTGGTTGTGGTGGTGGTGAGGATGATGATGGTGGTTGTGGTGAGGATGATGATGATAACACTAACAAAAATTGATTGTTGGGTCCATCTGAGGTACCTCGCAACCACCTCTCTATTTCTAAGCAATTATACTGGTTTCCTAAAAAAATGTAGAATACTATTAATCATGAGAATATTTATGAATGGAATAGTTTGTTTCAATGCGGTAGATGAAATGTTTAATCCTTATAACTAGAAATAGCAAATACAGGAATGTCAACACAAGTGAAAACTTTGAAAACGACCATATCGCTACAAAAAAGTGAGTAAAGGATACATTGTAATCTTTTTTTCAAATAATGTATAACCTCATGCCCAAAATGAATTCTCTTGATATTTTTTCTTTATTGCAGGAAATGGAGGACGTGGAACACAAGTTGGCCTTTTTGAACAAGCGTTTTGAACAGGCTGACAGTATAAAATGGACAGGAATGTTTAAGAAGCATCCTATGTGGTAGATGGGATGTCAGACAATTATTTTTCATTACCAAAAGCATTGAATACCTTCAGGTTGTCTAATCAATTACTACAGATTGGGAGAAAGAGTTTGTAAAACACCACTTTTCTTTGTATAATTATGTAAACGAATGATTTAGACTACAGGAAATAGGGAATGGTGGGCAATGTCAAAAGTAGAATTAATGATGTCCATTTCTTGGTGACTAGACTGGTGATGAAATGCTAGATACCTGTATTTTTTGGCAGATGCCCTCAGAAAGTTTTGTGGACAGTGGCAGGGTTCGAGCAGTGTCAAAACAAATCAGAAATTTCTGAAATATGCTACTCCTCATAAAAAGCTGGATGTAGAATCCAGTTATGCTTCCCTTGTTCCCTTGATTAAAGATATAGATGTGTCAAATACAGACATTTTTTCAGTGGGTATGATCATTAAGCTTCCATTAGCAGCCTTTAAGTGAATTTCCCTAAAAACGTTTAGAGAATGTAAACAACCTTATTTTTTAATCAAAAACATTTTAAGTGGGTCATTGTCAATCCCCCCAGTAGCCTTCACATTTTTCTTTGCCTAATCATATACAGTTCCCTAACTTTTGTTGGTAACCTTGATTGATACGAATTTTACCTGTAAGTATTTCTACATAATGATATTATTGCATTTATCTATAACTGCGTACTATATGTATACTTGATATTATAAAACTAGGAACACCTCGATGAGATCTTAAGATGTCTCATCCCAAGATCTACCTCCTCTCAAATGAGTTAAATAATAGATTCAGTTATACCATCAGTTATATTAGTTCAGGATAAGTTATACCTAAGTTTAGTCTACCACAATCATCCTAGTATGTGCACCCTGGCCCACTCTTTATGGTGCAATTGATATAGTTTCTATATCTTAAAGGTGGCATTCCAGTTAAATGTATGCTTTGTCATTGGGATTCCAATGCACTATATTTAACCAAGAGTACTGAACCAGCCTGCAAATAGGGAGTATCCAATGGTATCATTTGTGTGGGTTTTTCTTAGATCAAGAAAAAAATATGGAATTATATATATATATATATATTTCCTGAATAAGTGTAAGGTAAGAGCAGAGTGAGTAGTCTGTGTGTAACCCTCTTTATTGGGTCAAGTGTTTAAGTGTTCCCTATGTTGTTTACCAAACTTCTAAATGAATAAACAGGGTTCCAGGGGGATTTGGAACTCTCACACCCATCAGGGAAAGTAACACATATGCACAAAGGACCGCATTTATTTGCCAGTATTTGGCATTAGCATTGGTAGCAGCATGTGATTGCTCACTCTGCTCAGCAAATTGAGAAAATAAAGATGGCAGGTGTATATAGAGGGGTTAAAACTTGTATTAATAGTTAAAATCTTTGCGATCTAGTCATAACATATGCTATTCATTTAGCATACTGATTTCAAATTATCCTGCCCTCTTAACCTTTCCAAAACCCCTTCACTGGAAAGGTGACTCATTAAGTCCCTATCTTGTCCCTCTATATTGGCTGCTTTGAACAGTGTAACTTAGAAGAACGACTCAGAATATCATCAAAAAGGTTAAAGGTGGCTCATTGCAAGGTTTTTGCCATGTTGTTAGCCTTCTTGTTTCTTATATAGAATTGCTACAGAATGTCACTTTTAGCCATAGATAATGGCATTGTGAATATAAACTGGTTATATTTATTGTATATTTTGTGTTTATTTTATGAATGTTTGTATATTGAACTTTTTGTATACTAATAATGTGTATTGATGTACAATGAATAAACCAAATCTTTGTGGTGCATAAAATTGTGGTTCATTAGTTTCTTTTTACCAAACATGGATAGACGCGAATGCAACTAAGGCATTGTCATAGAGGTAGCTGAAAAGTTCAGCATTTGCATGGGTCTACTGATAGCTGATATTCTATATAAAGAAAATGATAAGTATGAAAATTCATGCAGGATTATATAGAAAGTTTTAAACAGCACCTAGGCAGTGGGTATTTGATTCAGCCATAAAAGAGAAATTGCATTTTAACTTTGAAATTAATGTTTGCTAGCTTGCAGGGGGAGTTCTTTTAATACCATCAGACCTACTTTCTATCCACTAACAAATATAGATAAGAATAAGGTCAGCTCCCAAATTATCCATATATTGAGAGGTTAGAATAGTTCAGCAGGTATATATTCATTATATATATATATATATATATATATATATATATATATATATATATATATATATATATATATATATATATATATATATATACAGGTGAACTTGGATATGACGGACCACTGTACGACAGGTTTTTGCATATGACGGACGAAATGCTTGGTCCCAGTCCGATGCATATCAAGTATTCGTCATATGTATACGACAGATTTTGCATATGACGGACCAATTTTCCTGGTCCCATTGAGTCTGTCATATCCAAGTTCACCTGTATATATATATATATATATATATATATATATATATATATATATATGGTCCGTGGTACGCTTAATAATTCAAACTTTCAAATATTCAAATTTTCAAATATCTGTATTTTCAAACTTTCAAACTTCCATATATCCAAACTTCCATACTTTCAAACGGGTTTGAATATATGAGATTACAGCCGTATTTCCAAACTTTCAAACTTCCAAAAGTCTTTACACATTTATACTATTGCATGTTTAGAAAAGCCGCAGAGTGGCACACTTAATAAATCAAATTTCCAAACCTTTCCTAGCGGTACGCAAGTAGTTCTGTTACAATGTTATGTTGATATATTATACATTGTATAATATCAATAATATCAAAACAATATCAAATGTTACTTTTCAAAGGAAATTGCCAATTATAAGAAAAAAGGATAATTTTCGCAAAGCAGCAAGAATGGTGGAGTGACCTACTTGTCTAATCTATTATTAGAACGGCAGCTTCTAAAATGCGGAACTGGATTTATGTAAAACTCGTGTCGATATGATGGACCAAGTGTGAAAGAGCAAATAAAGAAATTTAATTTCAAGACCTTCTTTTGGGGAGGGTAAATAGAACTTTATTTGTTCCCGACTAACCCATAGGCAGGATAAAAAACTTTATTTGTTCCCGACTTACCCGACCACTCTAGTGAATAGGTATCTATCAATATATATCATCTATCTAACCTGTCTGTCTGTATTTCTGTCTATCTATATATCTATCTACTATCTGGCAATCAATCTTTCTATCTATTCATGTGTGAGAGCCTTATATAAATTAAATGTGGTTCTTCATCTTAAGTGAGAGCATCCAAACACACACACATAGACATATATGTATGTATGTATGTGTTTGCGTGCGTATGTGTTTTATTTACACTTCCTCTGGAGTGGTCAGGAAGAAATAAAGTTTTATTTACCCTACCGGTAAAACAGTGTTATTTTCCTCCCCCTAGAGTATGCGGGAACGTATTAGTTAGATCTTATTTGCGTGGGGCTTGGGGTGGGGGAGGGTGGTATATAAATGACTGTGCGCGGGCATGCATGCATGCGTGTGTGTGCGTTCATGAATTGGTTCATAAACTACGTTATGATGGAATCAATGAAGTATATAATCACATCTGCCTAGCTGTCTTTCCGTATTTCTCTATCTACCTATCTATATACGCACACATACGCACACACACACATACATACATTTATGTGTGTGTGTGTTTGGATGCTCTCACATTAGACAAAGAATTTTTTTTATTTATCTAAGGCTCTCACACATAAAAAGATAGATAGATTGATAGATAGTAGATATATATACAGATAGACAGTAATACAGACAGACAGACAGAAAGGTAGATATATAATGTATATTGATCGATATTCATCCACTGGAATGGTCGGTTAAGTCGGGAACAAGTTCTATTTACCCTCCCAAAAAGACGGTCTTGAAAATAAATTTCATTGTTCCCTCCTTCACTCATGGTCCATCATATGGGCACGAGTTTTACATACATTCCGGTTCCGCATTTTAGAAGCTGCCGTTTCTAATAATAGAATAGACAATTGGGTCGCCCACGTTTCATGTTCATTAGCATCAATGACAGTTTAAGCATAATCAATATCCATAATTGCAATATTTGAGGATATAGGAAATTAAGAAATGCGTATTTCATAGCCTTAATGAGAACAGCGTCTTGATGATAAATAATAACAATGACGAAATGGGGGTCGTGTTTGCAACTTAAGGCAGCTTCTATTAGCAGCGCGATCACCGTATATTTGAAAGTTTCACATTTTACATTATTAAACGTTCCATGTCAAACTTTCAAACTTCCAACACGTTTTGGAAGTTTGAAAGTTTGGATATTTGAAAGTATGGAACTTTGAAACTTTGAAACTTTGACCAAAGTTTCAAACTTCCAACACGTTTTGGAAGTTTGAAAATTTGGATATTTGAAAGTATGGAAGTTTGAAACTTTGAAACTTTAACCAAAGTTTCAAATTTCTAATACGGTTTCAAAGTTTGAAATTTTGAAAATATACCCAAAATTCCAAATATCCAATACGATTTGAAACTATAGAAATTTGAATTATTAAGTGTACCACTGACCATATATATATATATATATATATATATATATATATATATACATATATATATATATATATACATATATATATATATATATATACATATATATATATATATATATATATACATATATATATATATATATATATACATATATATATATATATATATATATATATATATATATATATTTATATATATATATATATATATATATATATATATATATATATATATATATATATATATATATATATGTTAGTTTTATTTAAAACTACTTATAAGGAATAGGATTTCACTTTAAGTAACAAATACCAAAGTATTCACAACACCAAATAGGTCTACTAGTATTAAGTTAGTATTTATTTATCACAAAAACAGTGTACAAGCAAAATGCATAGCTGCATCTCAGTCTGTAAAACTTTCCTCCATAATCCTAGCATTGCTAGCAACAATCGACATTTCAAAGAAATGTAGTGACTTGTAAGTTTTTCTTGAACATCTCTAAATCAATCATTTACAATGTCAGATAACAAATATACAAATATATTTTTGATAAGAAGTGATGTCAAATATAGTACGCAGAGAACAAAAGAAAGCTGCAACTACAAATCATAGTGCCCAAAATGTACAATATATCAGAAAATACCATATTAACCCACATATAATACACATGTTAATAAAGCCAGCTACGCAGCAGAATCAGGACGGTGTTTTATATCTGGTTGTGTGTTATAGTGGGTGAATAGGGTACTAGCCACATGGAATCAAAGAGGGTCAGTTTTCTAACCAGCAACCTTTCACTTCAAACATATTTTTTTAGCTACACAGGTTGCCTTCTAAAAAGCACAGTCACAAATAGTGTTCACTTAACCCTTCCAATGCTGAGGCTACATTCATCCAAAGCACAAGGACACACTCTATGTTATTTCACTACTATTTCCCTGGTGTTTTATAATACTAAAACCATACTAAGAGTGCAACTGTTACAATACCATAAATATAACCTGTATTATCTTCTATACCCACTTAATTGTTACACAGTCATTCCTAAAATCAGCAATACTTATTCACTACACCCCTTTTAACCCATTCATGCTTAGTACTAAATTTATAGAAGTCTCACTTTATGATACTTTTGAAAAGATTAACTTAGGAGAATAGATCATGGATTTAAACGAAGTATTTGAAGAAAAGTTGTAGGCTGAGCACTCAGCACTCAATCAAATAATTTCCTGGGGATGTTTTTTAAAGGAGGTACCACCAAGCAGTCTGGTCGTATGGCTGCTACAAGCATGAAAGGGTTGATTATGTAATGTACTTCTATATCACATTACTCACATGGTCCTCCTGGTTGTAAGGTTGTCCCAAAGACTCTCAATTCAGTCAAAATTAAGCAAATCTTTCACTATTAAACTGGTCAACTCTCAACTTATGCATGTTACATTCATAAAAGAAGTACTAAATCATGTTAGAACGTTTACATGCTAAGCTATCATTTAAAGCAAGCATAGGAAAGAACAATAACTAACAGATCACTTACATACGGTTAGCACTTAGCAATTTAGTATATAATCTGTTGGATAGCACACAGAATGTCTGACCTACAAATATACAACACCCTAGAGCACTGGCATGTCACAATTTTGTTCAATATCACTGTTACATATACATATAAAGTAATATGTGTAAAAGGCCAAGAAAATATTTCTTTCATAGTACACATATATTTAAACAAATCAACCCAAAAGGGTCCAGGCTCTCAAGTCAAAATATATAGAAATGCTTAGTTGTCAAGAATATCAATCATGTCTACGTCTACCTCTTTATACAAACATAGCCTGTGTAAATTACAAACTGGGACTGTTCTGGGCAAGATATTTAGTAACCTTTGCATAGATCAATTGGGCAAGATAACAGCAAAGGCTTTTATACAATCAGATCACTCAAACCAAATTCATATCTAAATTCCAAATTAGAGTAATCTTAAATTTATTGGAATTGTTGCATTAATTAATGCATTTTATTTCCATACCCCCTCACCACATCCAGCCATGTTTGAGTGGGTTAAAATGATTCATTGCACATATTTATTTCATCATTGGCAATTAATAGCTATCACGTCATATTGGATATGTTTACGTTCCTCAAAAAAGAAAACATTTCTAGAGAATCCTTCACTAGTTGATCATACAAAGGTAAAGGTATTCGGTTTATAGTCTTGTATCCACCGAGGTGCTCACACGACTTTCCTCCCCTAACAGGCCTGTACACACGGAAACCATTTCAATCCCCTGGGGGATATTCCAGAGCAATTGGCAGCATGTAGCTCACAAGCTCTTACCACTGCCTTATTTATGCTAGGTACCCATTTTGCAGCTGGGTAGACTGAAGCAATATGGATTAATCTGTCTTGCCCAAGGACAGACCAAAGTGCCCTGGCCGGGAATTGAACCAGCGACCCTATGATTACTAGTCCAACACCTAACCAACTGAGCTACTTTGTCCACACACATACACACACTTTTAAAGGCCCATTCAAATAATTTCAACCACCTTTAAATGAAAATATAATACAAATGTATTGAAGAAAACATGTACAAACAATCCACAAGAATGTCCAGCAGAGCAAGTAGGTCAGTCTTTGGCTAAACAATATACATGTCCTACATAAAATAATCATATCGGCACCAAGTTACTTTTATTTTGGCCTGTTTTAACAAGAATCTAAAGATATACCACAGATACATTTCAAGAAACCTTTCCAAAATAGCTTATTCATCTTGAATTCTAATTTCTAAAAAGTATTTCGAAAAGGCCATGAATCTTGTTGGTGCTCTTGGGATAAATGTGTCATACACCGAGTACTCGGCTAAAAAAGAATTTAGAGAACATGAGCATTTTGTTAGCTTTAAACCCGTTACATGCAAATATTTATTCTAATTGCCCTATTCCATAACAAGAATATTTCTCAAATCGATAGAGAAAGCTGTTTCATGAGTACCTCATTGATGGATTTTACTCTCTTAATCAAATTGCATTCTTTAGAGCTCACCATAGATCAACAATCTTCTGAGCATGTAAGCAGAAAATTCTGACTACTGAAGGATTCTTTTCGATAAATTGCTTAGACATGGGAAGAGGTCCTATGACCTGTTGCCGATGCAAATCATCTAGATCAAATTTTCGGGAATTGTCAGCTGTCAGATCTTTATTGCTTAACAATGAGAAATTCTCGTCGTCTTCAACTATGGATAGTATGGACGGTATAGCGACCTGCAGAGGGATCCTTCGCTTTAGGAAAGCCTGCGACATGGTGGCGACTACCTTAGCTAGACGCTGTGGAATGTAAAAGGCAGAGGTTGGGCCGGTGAAGTACGAGAGCAATCTCAAGCGCTCCAAGAAATCAAGTGACTTTTCTCCCCCTAGTTGCTTGACGGCAGTGATTATCGTCGATCGAGCATCCAGCAGGTATTCCGAGCTAGGAATGTTGCCCTTGCCGTACATATCAGATCCCAGTTTCAGGAACTTGGACATGGTCCAGATCTTGTTCCGGTCCATTCGCCCAATATTCCAGAAGTTGAGCATCACATTGTGGTCGATGACGATATAGCCGGAGACATTGTAGCGCATCCTGCTGGCATGTACCAAGCACCTATAGCTGCTGCCACTGCTGCTGCTCGGCACAGAGAGGAATGTGAATTTCCAGGAGTCTGTGAGATTTCTATGGGGAAACCCTGCCCCACAGTAGGCGATATTGGGGAAGTGTCGACGGTACATGGCTTCCAGGTGGGGAATATCAGAATAATCGCCATCCTCAAATGTGATGAGTAGGAGAACTTCAGGTATGGTCTTACCTACACTGGTGCTGCCCTGCTGGGGCGACATCTTCACAGTTTTGCCACACTGCTCAGTGAGGAATTGGTCGATGTTGTGCTTATTTCCAGCGGAACCAAGGAGCTCATTGTCAGGTTTGTGATTGAACGAGGCCTCCTGCTCACTGGGGTGGAAGATGAGATTTATATCACACTCCACAATGTCATTCTTGGCCGGCACAAGAGCTGGGAACTTATAACCGATGTCTTTCAGATCGGCGATCCACGCATCTATAAGCTGAGCATCTTGATCCAGCCAGAAACCTTCCTTGGCAATGGCGTAGGCAAGCTTACTCATGCACTTCTCTAGAAGCGTTTCCTGGCACTCCCACTTACGCAGAAAGGTGATGTACCTCTCCGCATCGTAGTACAGCTCTTTTTCGTGCTGAAAGTCCTCGAGGTAGGAATGGGCATTGCGTTTTTGAAATGCTCGTGGAGGGTAGAACGCGAGCCTCTCACCGATCAAAGAGAGAAGCTTCTGGTTCCAATAGCTGCGCCATATGTCGGTGATCCTCAAGTGACGCGTTGGTGGCAGGGGAAGCGACCAGAACGCTGGGTACTTGAACATGGTGTTCTGGCAATTGTAGGCGGCCATTGTGCCCTTGGGCAAGGTGACGGGAGGAGCGCGGCCATCGAAACTCACATTCAACAACACGGTTGTGTGTTTCCTGCTTAGGCGATAAATAGCATCCACGTCGGGATCGCCATTGACCACACCCTGCTGCACAGAGGGAGTTCTCATGCGGCAAAGCTTATAGCGCTTCACCACCGGTATGCCGATCCATTCCACTGGGAAGCCTCGAGGCCAGATGGTTGGCTGACCAAAGTGAGCGTAGGGGTTGGAGGTTTTGTTGGCTGTATCCAGTAGAAGACCATAATGCATGTCCTCCATCTCGAAGCCAGCGAGATTGTCGGTCGGATGGTTGTCATCGTCGGTCTCATAGATGAGCTTAGCGCCATGCTGAAATAAGAAGTAATAGTCCATAAACGAATATTTGAAGATAGCAAAATAGGGGGTCCATGGGACTGTCATATTAATTCTTGGAGATGAGGAATTCAAAAAAACATCTCCAATTTACCACATATCAGCATTCATGTGAAACGCTGATTTATGGGATTGACTGGGTTTCAGGAAGGTTGGTTACTTGGAGACGAGGAATTCAAAAAAACATCTCCAATTTACCACATATCAGCATTCATGTGAAACGCTGATTTATGGGATTGACTGGGTTTCAGGAAGCTTGGTTACTTTTTTATTTTAAGCTTAAAGATAAGAATAACGATTTGTTAATGGTTGCCCAAACCATAGTACCTGGGGAAAACCACAGGCTAGCCCCAAGTCACTTGCAACAGGGTACCTTTGACCATATTGAATGACAGCGTGCAGTTGGCAAAAAGTGCTTAAACCGCGCCACTATTGGCACAGCCCCTGTACAAGTTGCAAAGCTTATATAGACAAAATAGTAGCTATTATTAATGTAAACTAAACCAACACTGAAATTATATATTTTCAAAAGTACAGTAGATCCAAAACAACACAAGTTTGTCAAGTACAGCTATTAAGGCATGGGTGGGTTAAGCCTGATACAAGTAAGGAGTGCAATATTTACCTGCATGGCATAGAGGTAGCCAACTGTTTTCCTGGCATATGCTTTCCATGTCAGGTGCTTCATGATACGGTAAGGGAGCTTCTTTTGTTTCTCCACACTCAGGTAAACGCAGTTTGGAAAACTGAAACAGATAAATGATTAAAGATAAAGCCACAGTTTTGAGTAGTTTTCACATACCATGAAACGCCACATTGGGAAATCATATTACCTCTAGGTTCATTTCATGTATTTATTTTTGTCATACTGTATTTGTATGATACATAACACTGCATTTGAAATGTTCATAGTATTTGTGTCCTTGTAACTGCTAAAGAAAGTACATTTTACAGGGTGTAATATTGATTTTGATGTTAAATATTGATTTTGACTTACTGTGTTACTAGATATATTGCAGCGCTTGTCATATGGACCCTTAATTATGACAGACTGTATTATTAACTAGAATGTCAGTATTGGCCCGTAAATATAAATATCTTCCCCACTGGGATAATGAAAAGCTAGGAATTAAGGAATGACATATTCTATAACAGAACCCCTGAACTTTATATTATGCTATCTGGTATGACATGAATAGTTTTGGATCATAACAAAAGTAGAAAGTCCCTGGAAACATATATGATACATACTATATACTCCATTGAACATTTTGTAACAAAAAAGCTGAGTCAACTAAAATGATACAACTGTTGCAAAAAAGTATACAAATTATATATCTTGTTGCATTACTGACACTAAAACTTTTTTTGAACTAAAACATCCAAAAATGACCTTATACTCAGTTCGGTCATGGGAATGTCACAAGAGGGGAGTTCTGGAATTTGAAAAGATTTCACTAGAAAACAGTTTTTGAGATATCTTGCCGGCGAGCAAGTCTGGACCAGATTTGAGGTTTTGAATCAGATATCCCTAAATGAAATTGAAAATATATCAAAGTTAACCAAAATCTAATCGGTTCATAGGTATGCCATTAGAAAGGATACCTGAAAATTTGAGAAGATTACAAAGAACATTTTTTGAAATATTTTGCAGACAAGCTAGACTAGACCAGCAAATGAAGTTCGATCTAAAATGTACCAAAACGACCTTTAAAACTGATCAAAGTTTACCAAAATCTAATCATTTCAGGTAAGTGCCTTTGGAAAGGATCCCTAAAAATTTGCAAAGATTTCAAAGTACTGTACATATATTTTTTTAATCTTGCAGTAAACTTTGAATGAATTGTGAATTCTCACAATATGCCTACAGATATAAGGGTTTTGAGGGTTTTCAACCATGAACCTTGAGCTAATGTTTTTAAAGAAAATTCATCTTTTTCTAAAACAAAACTCTTGATTTTTTCAAAAGTATCACCGAGACGACAAATGTTAAGAAATGGTCCAGGTATAAATGGGTTATAATTATTTCATAGGCCTGAGGACGTCCTACCTCCAATCTTCAGGTGTCTTCAGATCTCCAACCACCACAACCTTCCAGCCCTTTAACTGAGACAACGCCTTGATGTCCTCAGTCGGAGCATTGATGGTGGTGACAACAATCCACTTATCATGTTTCTCAGGGTCACCACCAGAGGTCCCCACTGAGATCTTCGTGTTATCACCATGCCTGGCCTGGGAAATTACAAGAGCATTTTTTGATGGCGAAAAACCAGGGTAAAATGGAAACATAACTGTCAAATGTGATAAATCAAATGTAAAATATATGTTGCTTAACGGATGGCCTGAATACCTGATGATTAGGCCTTAACCCGTTGATGGGTGTTGTGCCCGATAAACACCTTTTTGATAATATAATATATCTCTCAAACAGAAGCAATTTTGAGAAAATATTTGAAGGAGAAATGTTAATTTAAAGTTAACATACAATTCTCTTATAAAACCTTATTCAATTTATACTTAGTTTTAGAGTCAATTTTGGCAATTCATTGGTCTGTGCAATAATTTTTCTAAGAGATCTCCAGTCATTAGTAAATATGCCAATCTGCACACATTTGTTTTACATCTAATAGAAATTCAGCAATCCTTCCATTACTCACAACAGCTTAGACCCTGACCTTCCCTACTTTGTGGACGTTGAAGCTAAAGCAGAGGAGTTGTACATGAACTGTATTGTTTTCTGTAAACACTGACTTATCAGGTCAAACTAATCAGTTATTATAGGGAAACAAACAGGAGGATTCCATTTTCAAATTGGACATTGCTCATCTGAAATATATTCCCGTATCTAGTTATATACATTTATTAATATATATGTTATCATATTTTTCTTCTCTTATTTTTACAATTCTGATGGTTTGTACAAGTTAGAGTCAAACCTGCCTAAAGAAAAAACACCTATTAGCAAAGTCCACATATCTTAAGTAATGTTTCAAATTTTCATCCGATAAACAAAATGTATTCTAACTGCCCCTTTAGTGAAGACCACTTTAAAGCAATCAGGAGATTTTTCAACCCTTTCACTGCCGGTGGCTAATTTGGCAAATGCAAAAAATCTTAGAAATTACCTAAACCCTGGCACATGGGTACTCATCTGAGGGTACTTATTGAAAGCTACCCAATGAATACCAAGATGACAGTGTTTAGATGATTTTCAAAAGTCGTTGGGTCCTTGTGCTTTGGGCGAAAGTAACATTAGCATTGGATGGGTTAAAGCAATAAAACTAACATCTTCGACACAGTGTTCAGCCTTTGGAAATGTGAAATGCATCTTCAGATATTCAACTAATCTCATCAGATCAGATCCAGTCATTCAGTTCCTTTGCAAGCTGTTCAATAGAAAGTCTCCCTGGGATATGAAATATATTTGGAGAGAATTTGATGTGTCAAAAAAAGAAATGAATTAGGCTTTCTCATTTCAATATGAAATGTTACCCTAAACACCAAAAGCAACCATTACAGACTATGTTCATCAAGTTAGCCCTTCCAATGCTGAGGCTACTTTCATCCTAAGCACAAGGATGCAAAGATTTTTGAAAAACATCTAAACCCTATCATGTTGGTATTCAATAGAAAGCTCTCACTGAGTACCCTCAGGTGAGTACCCACGTGTCAGGGTTTCAGTCATTTTTTTATGTTTTTTGTATCATTCTGTATTGGCCAAATTAGCCACCACCAGCACATTATGATTAAAACATGTAAGGGCACGTCTAGTTGATTATCTGTTTCCCATGTCCAAGGTACTGAAAATTAGGGTCGGTCGGTCGGGTAAAAAAAAAAAAGGCAGAAGTACCTATAATAGGGTATCAAATTTCTTTATTTGTGACAGAAATGCTTCTTGAACAACATCCTATTTTAAAAATGAGACAAGGCACTATATATGTGCTGCAGTGCCATCTTTTGTGAAGCAATGAAGTTACATCTAATAATGAAGGTTCACATAACATAAAGTGTACAAACAAAAACAAATTATTCAGACTTTTTTTTATTTATTTCATTCAAAATGCAGTTCTCAGAAGAAAAAAAAGCTCCTCTGGACAGGGTCGGTCGAAAAGTAAAAAAAAAAAAATTTTTTTTTTTTTAGGGTCGGGCCCAAAAATAGGGTCGGTCGGGACATGGAAAACAGATAATCAACTAGACGTGCCCTAACCACCTTTCCACAAAACATAACCTAAATGGGTCCAGGACAGATTCATGATGCATTCACAATGGCCGGTCACAGTTGGAGATTTTACTTTATTCTTTATACTATATCAGCTCGTTGGTGATCTATGGCTTTTACACTTACTTTGTCATTGCCTCCTTGTGACTGTCCTGGTGAGTTTTTCTGTTCTTCCCCTTTCCCTTGGTTTGGGACTGGCCCCTTTTGCTGCCCTTCATTTGCGTTTTCCTCCTGACCCTTTTGTACACCTGGTTCCCTCTGACGTTCCTCCTTTCTTGGCTCCTGTTGCTTCCCCTTTTGCCCCTCCTTCCACTGTTGCCCCTCCTTCCCTTTTTGATCCTCCTTCCACTGTTGCCCCTCCTTCCCCTTTCGTTCCTCCTTCCCCTTTTGATCCTCCTTCCCCTTTTGATCCTCCTTCCCCTTTTGCTCCTCCTTCCACTGTTGCCCCTCCTCCTCCTTTTGCTCCTGCTTCCACTGTTGCCCCTCCTTCCCCTTTTGATCCTCCTTCCATTGTTGCCCCTCCTTCAACTGTTGTCCCTCCTTCCCCTTTTGTTCCTCCTTCCCCTGTTTCCTCTCCTTCCACTGCTCACGTTGCCCCTCTCTCCCCTGTTCCTGTTGCCCCTGCTTTTGCTGTTGCCCCTCCTTCCCCTGCTCCGGTTGCCCCTCCTTCCCCTTTTCCTGTTGCCCCTCTCTCCCCTGTTCCTGTTGCCCCTGCTTTCGCTGTTGCCCCTCCTTCCCCTGCTCCAGTTGCCCCTCCTTCCCCTTTTCCTGTTGCCCCTCTCTCCCCTGTTCCTGTTGCCCCTGCTTTTGCTGTTGCCCCTCCTTCCCCTGCTCCAGTTGCCCCTTTCTCCCCTGTTCCTGTTGCCCCTGCTTTTGCTGTTGCCCCTCCTTCCCCTGCTCCAGTTGCCCCTTTCTCCCCTGCTCCGGTTGCCCCTCCTTCTTCTGCCCCTCAGCTCCTCCTTGCAGTCCCACTGGGCCCTTCTGCTGTCCCTCTGGTGCTCTATTTTCGGGCTGCTTGTCTATGTTTTCCCTCCTTGACTCTTCTTGTTCTCCTCCTTGTCCTCCTTGTGACATCTTATCCCCTTGGGGAGATATTGCCCCTTGTTGTTGTTGTCTCAGTCTGCTGGTGTCCTTGAAGTCCAAAGGGCTCATCTTTTCTTTGGCATCTCTGCCCACCCCTGCTTTCTGGGGATTGTGGCTCATCTTTACTGGTAGAGCATTCGCATGAAACTACATAGAGAAAAATGCAAAATATTAATAAAATAATCAAATCAACTCCGAGAGCTTACGATTCTGTCAAAATGCACAATTTGTGCTAAATAGTTGCAACTATATAAACAAGCAGAGTCAATGCCAAATTGTATCATTTCTGAACAATCTCAAACGTCACATTTTAAAATCGATTATCGCTTACACAAGGCTTTTTAAGAGTTAAGAATTGCTAACAATACTTTGTGCCAAGACCAATCTTAAGGGACCATAATGCAACCACTAATGCCAGAAAATAATGTCCGGTGCCTTACCCCTTCCAAAAACTTATAAAGATACAGTGGCATGCAGTTAATAGGGGTCTGTGCAATTGTTCGGACAAATATGGTAACTGGATATGCAAGTTCCAAATATAATGTTCACCTGATCTTGTAAAATGCAACTTTCTCACTTACTCAGATTAATAGCAAACTTCACACTTCAAAATTCAAACAGGATTTTTCAAAACTTCTTCTCAATTCAGAATCAAGTATACGCATTACATTATAATTTTCTAATTTAGGGCTTAACACAGAGACTAACAATGTTTTGTTCTTGTTAAAGGAAATATGGTAGGACCAGTAAAAAGATTTCAGGACCAGTAGCTGTTACTGATCCTAAGGCGCCAGTAACATTCAAAATGATTGTTGAGGTCTGCACTATTTTGCATGGAAGAAGTAATAGTTTGTCGTTCAGTTTTGATATTACAACCGTTGCCTGAATGGCAGAGTGATAAAATGTAAGATATGTCCAGATAAAAGACTCTAAGTTTCTACATGCCAATAGCAGGTTGACAGCTGTTTAACCCTGCATCCATGGCCCTGAGAAAAGATAGCATATGCAATATTGATGTTGAGTGATAAATACTCAATTTTAACTAGATGCCATGTTATGCTATCATTTCTATAATTAAAATCTGTATCTAATGAATGAATTGACTTACCTTGCCAAAAAGCTGACCTAAGAAGTTTGAGTTGACTATCAATATTCCTAGACAGACAATGATGACGACTGGCAAAAAACGACCACACCTCCTTCTGCCAATCACAGCCATCCTAAGCAAAAAAGAGAAAGGTTCCTGTGGTTATTCTGGTTTATCTGTTTACACTAGGAGCATGCACATGTTCTAATGGAAACAGAGATAACTTGATAACAAAAGCAACATTTTGAGAATTATATGACTATGACTGTTGTTTGTGACGGGTTTATGATCCCCCATCATACACATGTTAATGTGTTTCAAATAGTGCCTTTACAGACGAGATACCAGACATTGTTCAAAGGTATGTTAGAACCAGGTAAATTAACTGCTGCATAAGTGCTGCCATTCCAGCCTGGAGTGGCCACAAGAAGTATGGCATTTTCTGATGAAGTGCTCTATCAAACTTTTACGAAATATTTCAATGAGAAATGATGGTCGGAGCAACTAACAATCTCCTTCAAATGCTTGGTTAATTTTCTATTGATCCTAAGTTAGTTTTCAGAAGTTTAAGACATTGCAGATAACACAGGGCTAAACATAACAGATAGCCCCATAGTCATGACTACCGTATCTAATCATGGAAAAACAGCATTTCGGGCAAGCTGAATAGGCCCTAAACTTGCCCCGCTTGACTATCTCTCATTAGAATGGAAATTGAGAGGTACATTCATGGAATTTATAACAGGGTCTTTTGAATAACACTATAGTTGACAGCAACCTTGAAAAATCATAAAGGATAAAGAAAATATACAAAATTGCTATCAAACTTAAAGTTTAAAGAAAAGTTTTTATGTTTCTATGTCAAGGTTAAACAAGATAATTGCTCTCAAATTGGTCGGGTAACATGAAAGCCTAGCAGGACTATCTGATCTTGGGTCCAACTTGCCTGCCTGACTATCTGGGTTAGCCGGGTGGCGGGTACTGTTGAGCCCTGTAACATGTACTTGTCATGGAAAGCTCTAGGCATAAATGCCTGCGAGTTGGAAGTCGCAGTGGCCTAGTCATTAAGGCATCAGACTAGCGACCCAGGAGCCGGCCATTTCTGTCTGTCTTTAGGCACAGTGCTGCAAACTGGTTTCAACCTTTTAGTCTTATTGCTGGGCAACCAAATTTGGAAATTTGGTGGCCCAGGTCAATTTTTGGTCTCATCTCTGGTCCACTGAAATCGAAAACTTGGCGACCCAGCAAATTTCAGGTATTTTCACCCCAATATATGTTGGCAATATCTTATTTTCCAGTTATCAGGTTATTAACATTAAAAAGTCATTTTGAATTAATTTCATTCTAATTAGTGTTTTAGTTTTCTTGCTTTTTCAGAATTTCAAATTTTCTTAATCATGTAGTAGGTAAATTTGTTTTGCACATATTTCACAGCAAAGACAAAAATGAATTGATTGAAGCAACATTATCATTCTCTTAGTTTTTGTTTTATTATCACTATTATTGGGTTCACTCAAGTTGGAGTTAGAAACTCAGGTAAGAAATAATTTTCATAGTAGTGCTAAATATCTCAGAGCTAGAAGTTTTCTAGATCTGCGGCTGCATTTACTTATTGCTACATGTAATTGCAGGAGTGCTTCACAAAGGTATACTCTTTTAATGAAGGATATTGATACTTTATGAATATAAAACATTTGTGATTTAAAAAGATAATGTGTGTATTGTTGTCAGACTTTCTGGTAGCTTGGAAGAGCATTGTATGGCAAATCCCTGTGGAGTTGCCGTGGAGACAAATTGGGTCACTAAACTCAGACAGGAAACCCCCTTGAAGAGGCCAAAAGAAAAGGTTGCTGAACTGGGCCATTAAAATCCTTGATTTGGTCACCCAGAACAATACTTGGTCGAAAAACAAGACCTTGCGACAATTACTTTGCAGCACTGTAGGCAAGATAGTTTACTTCCCGCTGCCTAGTGCTTTGGATGGCACTTAAAGCAGTAGGTCGATCCAGTCGCAGTCGGCTAAGAGCCCTCGCATCTCGTGTTTACCTTGTTAAAAAATATACCGACTTAAAATAAAGCTTACTTTACTTTACTTTTAAGCAACCAGTATCGCACGGGGCGTCAAAACAAGGACATCAGCTACCACCACCCCACACACATTAATTTTGAATTACAATAAGCACAACAAATTCAAAGTTCTTGCATTGGTAATCAGAGAAAACACCTCCTTAGACTAGTCTTCTCACTTGAACTCGCGAGTTACATACCTACATGTATCATATATCCATCTTAATTACTTACTGCCTTCTTAACTTCCAGATAAATAAATAGTCACTCCTGGTTACAACTGGTTTACTACATGTATCAAATAAATACATCAAATCCTTACATAGCACATGCCACACTTAATAACTATCGTCTATCCCCTAAACACTTACTTTTTAGTCAATGTCGGTTTGTTGGAGCCTCGTTTAATGTCACCCATGACCGTGACGAAGCGGCCCTCGGCTTGATGTGTATATCACTAATTGACTATTACGGATCGATTCTCCGACTCAAGGATCCGCATAAAATCCAAGTATCCTTGATGTTCAAATTTAGGTCCCTGTTTTAATACATGTATATAAACGACAGGATATGTCTCTCTATGGTTATCTATCCACCCCCTGGTGACAGCTAGTCCGCATACTTTTCCAGCTGTTTTTAATTTTAAATCGATACTGGCGATAGTCGAAACATGTTACCTTCATAAACCGACAGGCTTTAAATTGTGCCTTTGGACTGTTTCAATAATGTACCAGTACGAAGCTTCTATCGATTATAAATGCATGAGAGTGTTGCCACCATAACCTATATAACGTATGTGACTGACACGTAGTTGCCAAACCCGAAATAGAGCTTGACCGTTCGACCCAATTCTTACTTTGGGTTCAGTTAATTTAGACACACCTCCAAGATGGCGCAGGTGCGCCGGTTTTGTGCGATCAGGCGTAACGCCTCGTTGTCGGACTGGTGTTTTGCATGTTGCCATGCACGCAGGAGCTGCGGCCAAATAAAACGGCGTATGCACGGCGTATAGAGATAAACTCATGTCACGACGATATACGCACCCAGTTAATATCTGATCGACATTACTTTACCTTTTACCCAAACGTATGAACATTGTGTCTTTCCTGTTAGCGCTGATGTGGAATTAATCTCACTTCCAGTTGTTTGATATGGCTTAGGCTAGTCCATCGACTAGTATTGGTCGGAGCTGCTGCACGCTTTGAAAGGGTGTCTTAAGGTAGCTTCAGGGGTTAATTTTTTAGACTCAGGTTTTCCTCTACCCTTCATTTTTTGACAATTTTACTGGCCTATATAAAATATAGATTATCTGAAAGCTCTTCTGACCAGGAATACATCAAGCATTATAGAAGTACCCTCACAGCAGGGAGTAATATTCTCGGGGTAAAACACCAGAGACCCGGGACCATCACATTTCACAAATGTTGAGAAAAGATCGATACAGAGGGAAAAGTATCAACGTTTTTCCAATTTTTACTCCTATCAAATTTTACAATATTAAGGTAACTTTATGGGTTAATTTTTTAGACTCGGTTTTTCCTCTACTCCACTTTTATTTGACGATTTAGCTAGCCTATATACGATGGACCAAGTGTGAATGAGAAAATATATTTAAATATATTTTCACCACCGTATTTTGTTGGGAGAAAATATATTTAAATATATTTTCACCACCGTATTTTTGGGGGAGAAAATATATTTAAATATATTTTCACCACCGTATTTTGTTGGGAGAATATATATTTAAATATATTTTCACCACCTTATTTTGGGGGGAGAAAATATATTTAAATATATTTTCACCACCGTATTTTGTTGGGAGAAAATATATTTAAATATATTTTCACCACCGTATTTTGGGGGGAGAAAATATATTTAAATATATTTTCTCCACCGTATTTTGGGGGGAGAAAATATATTTAAATATATTTTTTTCCCGACCACTGTAGAAAAAGGGAAAATATATTTCAAGCAATGGCTGGTTGCCTGGCTCATTTTCCTATTGGTATGGGGAGTTATCGTTATATCAATATAGCGAAATGACACTGGGAACCGAGATAGGTGAAACAAGTTATAACATGTTGACAATTTATACGATACAAAGTAACCATTGCGGGAAAGGTCTTCTGATGATGAATACATTGTGGCCTCACAGCAGGATAGTACAGGATTTTTTGAGAAACGCAGCTCCTACGTACTGTCGTGGACCTTCAAAAGAAGTCTAAATTGGAGAAACCGTCGTACTCTTCCTCCCGAAATACCATTAGCTATAGCTACGGGACACGGGTATTTGCTAGGGGATCATCTTTTTAATAATAAATTCTATTTAATATTATATTCAATTAAACTTACAAATATTTACACTTCCTTGTTCATACAAAATTTCAATATCTCATTGTCTGGAAGACTTATGCCCTTTCCACTATGCAAGATTAGGTTACCCTCTCAACTTACCAATAGGTGGGGCCACTGCCACCAAGGGGCATGACTGTTACAACCGGGAAATGTAACCCATGGCAATATTTATTCTTTTGGATATATATGATCTTTTCCCATTTTAATGGTGGCGCCACCTAAATCTACCCATTAAAATCTAAAATTCAATAAAACTCATTAAAACTCTACTTCCTAGTACCTACAATATTAAATATGTCATTGTTGGGCAGGCCAATGACCCTTTATATTAGGCAAGGTTAGGTTGACCTTGCAGCTGACCAATAGGTGTGCCACCTGCCCCCAGGGGTGGGGGGCATGGGTGCGACGCCTTCCTATCTGAAATGTTCCCCTTTGTGAGATGTACCAACATATCTAATTTCATGCTCTTAATACAAAGTGCATGATTTTTCTCAAATCTGCGGGACTATAATAGTACGTATAGAAGATCCCCTAGTAAATACCCGTAGCTAATGGTATTTCGGGAGGAAGAGTACCGCAGTTTCTCCAATTTAGACTTCTTTTGAAGGTTCCCGACACCCATAATTGTGGGTGTAAGTAGGAGCTGCGTTTCTCAAAAAATCCTGTACTATCCTGCTGTGAGGCCACAATGTATTCATCATCAGAAGACCTTTCCCGCAATGGTTACTTTGTATCGTATAAATTGTCAACATGTTATAACTTGTTTCACCTATCTCGGTTCCCAGTGTCATTTCGCTATATTGATATAACGATAACTCCCCATACCAATAGGAAAATGAGTCAGGCAACCAGCCATTGCTTGAAATATATTTTCCCTTTTTCTACAGTGGTCGGGAAAAAAATATATTTAAATATATTTTCTCCCCCCAAAATACGGTGGAGAAAATATATTTAAATATATTTTCTCCCCCCAAAATACGGTGGTGAAAATATATTTAAATA
The DNA here is from genome assembly GCA_963942565.1 of Maea johnstoni. Classification (NCBI taxonomy): domain Eukaryota; kingdom Metazoa; phylum Annelida; class Polychaeta; order Spionida; family Magelonidae; genus Maea; species Maea johnstoni. The sequence continues at coordinate 87,750,220 of OZ012684.1, read as the reverse complement.
TATTTTCTCCCAACAAAATACGGTGGTGGAAATATATTTAAATATATTTTCTCCCCCAAAAATAAGGTGGTGAAAATATATTTAAATATATTTTCTCCCAACAAAATACGGTGGTGAAAATATATTTAAATATATTTTCTCATTCACACTTGGTCCATCGTACCTATACAAAGTATAGATTACCTGAAAGTTCTTCTGACCAGGAACACATTAAGCATTACAGAAGTACCCTCACAGCAGGGAGTGATATTTTGGGGGTAAAAAAATGACTAGGTCTTGACTATAATTATGAAAATTTCAAACAAATCTGTTGACATTTGATACCCAGAATCTTAGATGAGCAACCACAAGTTATTTTGGTCCAAGCCAAAATGCATGTTTTAGCGACCATGTGTTGGTAAAATGTGGGGAAAAGGGCCAAGCGCTTGTGCGCAAGTCTATGGGAGATTTTGTAATCGATGGTCTCTCACTCTTCTCCATGATGGCTTTGACCTTCACAACCGATCAGTTTATGAGGAAAATAATGTGAGCTTAAACACATGTAAAATTCTCAAAAACACCATATATTCACAAATCAACCCCACAAGCCACCTTAAGGTAGAACCCTACTCGATACCAGGGGCATTTTTGAAAGTTGAATATCTGAAAACTGAGTTAACAGAAGACGACTGAACTTATATACCAATGTATAGGTTACGTCTCAAAGTTCACGGATAATGATAAACTTATCAATAAGTGCCTATTCCGATATGATGTGGCACTGCAAAGCCCTGGTCACATATGACAAAGACCTCCGTGCGGCTGATTGATCGCATGCGTCCAAGTGCCGTGACCAGGTCGCATGCGGCCAAACAAAAATCTTTCATTTGTGGTCACAAATGAATTGGCCGTGCGGCCAGTCGTGACAAGGTTTACAATCACGTTCCTATATTTAGGAAAATTGCAAATGGAGGGAAAATATCCTCTGCGCGGAGGATGCACGGCCACCTTGAAGAGGCCTTCCTGTGGCCTCACGGTCCTTATAGAATAAGTTTAACTTTTTTTTTAAAGAGTGCCATGAGGCACTCTCAATGATCAGTGGGAGCGCCGCACGGCCTTGAAAATCGCCGTGCGTCAGACGCTCAGTCAGGAAATGTCCGTAGGACGGACGTGGACCGTAGACTGATTTGCGAACGCTTGCGACCTGTTCACGGCATTTTGGACACATGCGATAAATCAGCCGCACGGAGGTCTTAGTCATATGTGACCAGGGCTTTCGCAAACCTCTCTACGGTCCACGACCACTGATTTTGGACCTCACGACCTCTACGGTTGAGGCCAACTCCTTGAGTCACCCGCAAGGCGATGCTGCGATCCCCACTGTTTTCGGCCGCAAACAGACCGCACGGCGGACGGATGCCTTATGTGACCAGGGCTTCTCTGTATATGTTTGTTATTGGCATAGTATCAGAGACATCAATCACATATAATTAGAAACTCCCTGACATAATAAGACCCACCCTAAACCCGAAAACCCGATTGTACCATATGATCATTCACGTGATTAGGAGGGTCGTACCTCCACAGAGAATCTGCACAAAGAGCATCTTAAAAATAGTTTTGAATTCTCCTGTACGCCTTAAAATTATCTACAGAAACGTGGTTTAGATAGTATTAAAATGGCTGATGTTCTGGTCCTGTCAAAAATGGGACATGTAGAGAATAGTATCATTTTTATATCATAAGGTGGCCGCGTTTTCCACCCAGCCCAGCATGGCAGAGATTGAAGTACGTTAATTTTATTACTTTCTTTAAATATGATGGATATTTTCATAATTTTAGAGGCTACTTTATTACTTTTTTTAAATATAAAGCCATTATGTGGCACACATAATAATGGAACATAATCTGACATGACCTTGGACCGGAGAGGTCCATTTAATATATAAATAGATTGTCCCTGCTTGGACCAAGAGGAGGTTTTTATCCTGTAACATTCCAAAATACTAGCTTCAAAGACTGTATCGTTATATTCACTCTTAGTCAAAAATGAGTGGAAAACAACGGTCAGATGTTCCAGTTCGAAGGAATCTGCATGGTCAAAGCAGGCAACTATATAAAGGTCGCTTTTCAAGGAAACGCCATTAGCCTTATCAGCCCCGATGATTTGAGCAAGGGATATGATACAAAAGTAGCAATAGCTTTCACTCTACATACTTCTGATGGATTGTGTCGAGTTCCTGATTTATGATGAGATAAACATAAGTGTAATTGGTTGTTCAGCCATAGAGGTGTAAATAGACACGATCAAAAGAGCACTAGTTCTGACATTTCAATCCTTTTCAGATAAAAAGGTGCATGTGTTTCACACTGACTCTGGTTTGAGGTGAACATGAAATGAATGATATCACGAGAACACGTGCCACTTTTTGTCTATGCAGCAGTTCGATAGAAAGTCGCTTCGTTTAGAAGGGTGGACAGGGATCCCCCATGAGTGCCTCTGGTGACGATAGACTGTATACATCAACTGATATACATGCTTCTGGGACAAAGTTTTCCTCACCGAATACAATCTTTCCTAGGTTTCCACCTTAACGTAGCATATGGGGTTAATTTCTTTTACTCAGCTTTTGCTTTTATTTGACAATTCAGCCTATATTGCCTAAAAGGTCTTCTGATTGGGAATACACTTAGCATTACAAAGATAAGATTTTGGGGATAAACAAACACCTGGAAACCATGCATATTGCTTTCAAACGGAGCTTCTATCCAATGCACAATTTTATGGACCGATGACCTACACGTCACATGACCAAAGATTCAACTTGTAAAAAACATTCAACCTGACTGAAAACAATTCAACTTACATGTAAAAGAACTCAACTTGACTTCAAAACGATTCAACATGGCGAAAACAACTCAACCTGCATTCGTCAATACCATTCGGGCAGATATAGAAGAATGCAGGTTGAATTACTTCTACATCACTCGATTGCTTCTGCATGTGCAAGTTGATTCGTTTTGGCCTTTCGTTCACTAATTACTAGTATGAATATTGGAAATTCAAGGTTGATATTTATTAATTCATTTTTCAATATTTAATATTCATTTTTTCATATTCATAGTTCATTATTCAATATTCATAATCAATTTTTCAATATTCATAAATAATTTGAATTGCGAATATTGAAAAATATGATTGTCGTTTTGATCGGTCACTGTATCCTATAGTATATATTGTTTCTGCTTAAGACGAGATTTTCAATTCCTCCATCATAAGAAGAGACATTAATTCAAAATTAGAATAATGTTTCTATTAGAAAAAATCAAGGAGGCCATCATCTTCTTGGGGATAGGGACTAGGACTAGGTGTCACTTTATTCATGGGTGGGTCACTGGTGCCTAGGAGTCAATATCCCAGGGGGTCAATGTAAGCCTAGGTTTCAGTGACTGGAGTTCAACAGATCTTGGGATCACATAATCCCATTACACCAGCACTCCAGATGGAAGTGCCTAAACCACATGCTAATGGTCCCCTTGAGAGACTATGATACTCCTCCATGTGTAGGGATCATAAAAATGGCCCAGTTGGTCTGCAATACTTGACAGTGCCTAGACTTGCTACACATCTGGGATATCTGGCTCTTTCACAGATCTGACCTGAGTTAATTTCACTCCAGGTTTAGTTCTGAATACATCCTATATGGACAGACTTTCCCCCTCACCAAAGCTTCCCCCGTTCAAGTACACCATTAGTAAACGGACAAAGCGATTCAGTCTGCATTCTTCTATATCTGGCCGAATGATATTGACGAATGAAGGTTGAATTGTTTTCGCCATGTTGAATCATTTTATATTAAATATATCTGTAATGATTCACCCGTTATCGCTTGAATCAGAGTATTCATTTCGAAAAACAAGAAAATCAACCAGAACCTGATTGAAGTAAAATTGTGTTATCATGGCGGTGTCTGTGTACAGAGCAGCACTGTACCCAAGGCAAAATGGTTGGGTACCAAAGAACCAATGTGCTCTACCCACTAATAGAAAGGCAAATAATCCATACAATCACATAACTAAATTCTCAGTAATTTGGGACACTTTAATTATTTTGATTTTTATGGGTTCAGGGAGGCCCATGTTTTCTGTAAAAGTACCTTGATGTTGTATCAGCAAGATTTACAGCTAGGTACATATCTTTTGAAATGTCAACTGATGATAGATCGAGGGTAGTACAGATTTCCCACTAATTATTTTGCAAAATAATTATAGTGACCCAAATTCATAGGGTGGTCTAAATTTCCAAGAATTTACGGTAGGACCAGTTCGCAATGAACGGGTGTTGTTCAGCGCTACTAACATGCATGCAGCGTTGATCGTGCTGCACGCGGGTCACCAGCCTGAAAAAAAATATGACACGCCAATTGGCTGCAAGCAGGGTTTATCAGGGGATCTCCTGCGCATGCTGTGCCTGTAAGCCAGGTGTTGCAGCTAGATCTTTTGGCTACGAGTCCGTGTGATCTTCGTCTTAGATACTAAGTTATGGGGTAACCCCTTTAAACAAGGTAAAATAAAAGCCTTCTTGATGCACCCTCGTCGGATCACATCCTTAGCTGTAATTGACAGGACAGAGTTGACCAAACTATCATCGCTTCAAACACGCATACTGGGTGTCAATGGATTGTTTCCACATTCTGTACATTCATAGCAAAAAAGAATATATGAATAAGGAAAATGTAGAATATTATCTTATTTTCGAAATTTCAACAAAAAAACTTTGAAAGAAAGGTTATAAAATATGGAAGGAGCATTTTTTTAATGGAGACAACTTTCTTCCTTAGTGATCTTTCTCTATACTCATATCATGGTCTTTGATAAGTGTGGATAAAATATGCGTGTATGCACTCTTTTAGAGTTTTTCACCCTTTACATCCTATAGGTAGGTTAGTTTTGTATGCTCAATGTATTCCACATAAGAATACCTTTTAGGCTGATGGCCATAATGTATGAGAAACCCAAAAACCCAAGCTACCTAAACAGTGTGACCTGGAAAGCTGTTGTAGTAACGGTTATCAAAACTCATCATCATCATCATCATCATCATCATCATCATCATCATCATCATCATCAACATCATTAACATTACCATCATCTCAATAGTAATGATAATAATAATGATAATAATAATAATGACAATAATGATAATGATAATAATGCTAATAATGATAATAATACTAATAATGAAGATACTACTACTACTACTACTACTACTACTACTACTACTACTACTACTACTACTACTACTACTTCGAATAATAATAATAATAATAATAATAATAATAATAATATTAATAATAATAATAATAATAATAATAATGATGATGATAATGATAATAATAATAATGATAATAGTATGACAATAATAATAATAATGATAATAATAATAATAATAATGATAATGATAAATGTCCAAGTTTATAAATCCATGAGCACAGACATAGATTACAGCATTGAGAAAAAGTAGGTGTGACCGAGATTCGAACCACGTACTTTAATGGATTTTGTTTCTATGTTTTTGAAACTGCGAAAAATATGATTATAATCATGGTAAACCCATCAGTCTGATATATAATCATTATATAGTGGATTGCGGGTATAAGTTTATGATTATATTTTTCTGTGGTTTATAGGTATACATATATGATACCTAAAACGCCCGCGGTTTGTACCATGATTTATATTGTTCTATGTGGTCGAACCATAAACTTGGATTGTATATTTGTTCTTCTCGAAATTAAAAAAGAAGATAGGAGTCAATGAAGCGTGTACCGTGTACATAAGAGACATCTGGTGAGAGAGAATGGTACTAAATAGTGTAGTGTTGGTATCTGTATTCTAACCTAATATATCTGCATAGCCACATCGATAAGAGCAAATCACAGAGTTATTACTATGCCATATCCTACACACACATATTTCAAGTGGATGAATTATTAATATGTGAATTACTCGGATTTGGTCAAGGGCTCCTATAAAACCATATTCCCATACGTGCCTAGACAAACGTGCTCTATTATTGATATGCCCGTAAGGTTTGACCATTACCAATCATTATTCTAGTGTAGTATACGGTAGGTCAATTACAGAAAGGTAGTTCATCCGGAAAGACACTGTATACTGACCTCTTTGTGGTATCTAGACAACTTCGCAGTTTTTTCATATTGTCGCTTTAGATAAAAGAAAAACAATGAAAACCCTAAATTAGTATTATCTAAGTTAGTATAAGTGGGTAAACGATAAACGTCAACTTCCTGTTGTAATTAGACATAGTGGGCCTAATTTGTCTTGCAAATATTCATAAGCGTGGCGCAAATGTACTCGTTTATCATCACTTTTTTGGTCTCTGCAATAACGACTGGCTAGTTTTTAATGGGTGAGCAAACTTTGATACCCGGAGAAAAGCTCCAATAAAGTTCTAGTGAACCCAGGTCACCGATAACTTTCTCACATGCGTGTAGCGGGATTTGAATCTTGGCAATGGTGAGAGACAACAAACAGTCAGTGACAACGGCATACACCACCCGAAAACCGCCCGCGACATTAAAGCCCCTTAACATAACAAACCCAACATCCTCCTATAACTGAAAAATTGCATAATTAGATGTGGATTAGATGTGGATGTTTACAGTTATTCTCGTACCTAGCAACCTTGCTCAACAACAGCAATTTCTGGGATATTGTAATACTCTGATTACGCAAACATGCAAGGTTTCCAACATAATTAAGAATTAACAATAGCTTAGTAATCTAACCCTTACTTTACCTACTAGGTGCGTGCATGTACGTACTAACTTACATATACATATATTACTTATATAACCGCCAAGATTAGGCGGTGGTGGTTTTCGCCAGGTATTCCGATTTCCTCCACCACTTACAATTGGCTAGTTACGACTTGTCAATATGGTAGAAAAAGTGACGAACATCGAAATTCCAGAATCCAAGTCGTGGTGTCCTATATCACCCATTCCATGGTATTCAGCAGTTACGTGCTGTTTGAATGTGTGGTCCAGCCTGATATCCACCAGAAGTCATTTATATCCCACGAGGCGGAGCCGAGTGTGATCTAGACGACTGAGGGTGGAAAGCAGGCCACACCGCACTTTCAAACATGGTGTAACGGATTTATTACGTACTCTTTCATAATAAAATGAACTTTTGAAAATAGCTCTTATTCCTTGAATATAGATACAACGGTGAACAAATATAATTCTTCTGCCATCAAAATAACATGCAGATATAGATCAAGTATTTTAGGCAACATTTTCAATTTTCAATTTAACCACACCCCTATATGCCCACTGAATCCATTATTTACCCAATAATGCCCTCATCGGCCAAAATATTGCTAGCCAAGTTGGAATATCAATTATGCTTTTGCGCCAAGTGGTAATATTGAATTTCGGATTGATGTTCTAGTGGTAATATCAGTTAAGCTGGTGCACCGAGTTGTAATATTGAATGAAAGTGGTTATCTCATCCCTTTGTTTAGGTTGACTGGTAACATTGTCCACTGCATAATTTAAATGAGGTGTTCACAAGTATTTCAGTCTATCTCTCATTAAATACAAAACTATATTTTATTTTCTTTGAAAAAGTAAGATAAAGTTAAGTTATTGAAATTATCACAATTAACAAAAATATCGAAAATGCTATTGAATCAGTATTTTCATGTTAGGATGGCATAGAGGAGGGTGGGGGTCATTGTTGGTAACATTTATAGATCATCCCTAACCCTGATGCGTATTCGGATGTTCTCACTTAAGTAACACTTAGCAATCGAAGGTCCGTGATCATTTGCTAATGAGACTACAACTGGTTGATGGATATGCCAATGCGTATCAGTATCAAAAGGTGATGTTGTTCTACTTGTCTTTTAAAACTTACTTAAGTTAACTCTCAAACTTCCTATTTCCTCAATCTATTTTCCAGGGGTAAACAGTACACATTGCCAAGAAGTACTCTTGTAGAAGTACCTTTCTGCTCTACTAGTGTATTGTAACCAGCATGAACATGTTAGCAGTAGGTGAGCCTGCAAGAGGTAAGGAATTTGGAATTTCGTTTCTCATCACTTTTTCTGCCATATTTCGGCTAAGTCGTGACTAACTGGTGGGGGAAACCGGAGTACCCGGCGAAAAGCACCGCCTGACCCCAAGTCACTGGCAACCTTCTCACATGCCCCAGATGGGATACGAAATCGGACAGTGGTAAGAGACAGCTAGCAGCCAGTGGCAACGCCTTAGACCAACGGCCATCAGGGCAGGCCCCCAGCGAGGTAGGCCTCGTTCTTAATCCATTGACCTCAGACCTGATACCATACCATATAAAACATATCATATCACTATAAACTATATATTAGATGAATTAAAACAAGTGGATATGAAACCGACCGGCCAACTATTTTTGAGGGCGTGGTTGAGCTGCGTGGTTGGGTGGGAATGAATGAATAAATGAAGTCCATTTAGTGCCATTATTTCTTTTTTTTCAAAAAGTGGTCCTTTGTCACTGTTTATGAACAGTCTATAGTCAGTCTGTCCCAAGCTTGACTGACCGTTTTTCCCTTGTTTTGTTACCAAAAGTTTGTGTTCGCCACTGGCATCCAACCTTGGCGAACCTCTGATAAACACATATATATATACATAGTCGTGTATATATGTATATAAACATTTTTTTGACTAAACTCAGCAAAATGTTGAATTTGCTCATGAATCCCATTGTAAAATTGGCCCATTGCAAACTTCGGTACAACTGAAATGTGAGTGATGTCGTGCGCAATTTTAATATGGGCACATAATGGGCAAAATCTACATTTTGCGGAGTTGAGGCAAAAGTATGTTTATAAAACTCGACCTAGTGCTCCCAAGAGGTTTATCAAGTTTGTATAGCATATACATCAAAGAGGAGAGACCATTCGCTTGTGTCAGACAGACTTAAGTTTAGGTGAGAGAAGGAATCGCAAATGTCGATCTGTTCAACTAAGAGTGGGACTTGTAAGGAATAGTTGTGTATTTTTTTGGAAATTCGTAATAAGTACATTTATTCAACATTTCACAAAACCACTACTTTATCAAGTATCTTAACCTGCGACAGTTCTTATTGTCAAGCTTAGGAGACAATTGCGTTATCCTATATAAAGCAATTTCATGTGATGTAGTAGGGACTACCCTAAACTGCTGACAAATGCTATTTTATGCGAATAATCGTCACAAAACGTATCAAGTAATAGAGCACTTTTAATGCCTTAAAACAATATAACTGTTGTAGAAATTGGACACTCCTGGACCAAGAGGCAGCCCAAAGCAATATGTCAATATGTAATTTACATGCGATATGACTTGACGCCATCCTGCATGAAGGCCACCCGTGACGTCACAGCCAAGTTTTGCCGCCATCGGCGTATTTTATGGGTGTCAGAGCAATTATGCTCTGTATCTCGCTTAATACTAGGAATAATACACTTTTATTATGCGTTTTTAATCTACAAATACACGATGTATAACATCCCAGAAATGACCTGGGTACCCATTACTAGTACTTTAACAGGCTGGCTGCGGTAAATACTAGTAGCACATACGTCGCGTTCTGCGCATGGTTGCGCGCGAGTTTCACTGTATCGTAAACGATACGAGAGCCTTCATTGGTCTTTGTATCCTAGTAACGTCACAATGAGGTCAGATTCGAGATAGATGGGATAGCCAGGTCTTCATTATGGCGCGTATAGTAATTGGTCTCTGGCTACATATCCATTCTTTTATTCATCTAAGACTATATGTGCATGTCATACTTTAACATATTTCACAATATAATCTAATAAGAGTCAGTTTCACATATACATTTCCCAAGGATATCTATATGTAATGTAAACCGGTAGTCCATTACTATTGGCAATATGTAATTAGGCGTTATGTAGTAGTTTGTGTTGATGTAGCATTTCACTAGCGTCTATAAGCTGTGTATGGATTGAACGCTCAGACCGCACTGTATTGGATTAAACGTCAAGGTGATGGCAATACACTGGGCAACGGCTTTAGATTTATGAATAAGTCAGCTAAGGGATTGACCAGGCTAATTAGGCATTCTAGTTGGGTTATATAAACACAGGCTTATATATCTACATTGAAGGAGGGGAGATGTGAAAATCAGGACATGGAAAATATTGTTTTAATTGCAGCCGCAAATCAAAATACTTGTACTGTGAATCACGCTGAAGCATTGCTCTACTCATGTCTAACATAGTTCAATCACAATAGCAATTTACCCATCTATTCTGTCTATTCTGCCCAGCACTGATTGGTGGCGCCCATCTTTGATACTTACACAAAATGTTTATCCGGTGACTTGAGGTAAGGCGGTGGTTTTCGCCGGGTTCTCCGGACTTCCCCACCAGTTACAACTGACTATTCACGATTTAGCCGCAATACGGCAAAAAGGTGACGAAAAATCAAAATTCCAAATTCCCATTGGTGACCATTTTGAGTGCCATTGAGGCAGCAAACGCACTGCCATCTCTTGTTGAGCATATCATTGAGATTATTACTTTTATATAACTTTCCAAAATAATCCAAAATGCAGAAGGTGAAAACATCGAAAAGAGTGACATGTCGAATAGATAACAGGTTATACCTAGGAATCTAGAGATACGCCTTGTTATATGATTATGCTGCTGTGAGGTGTGTTTTGGCATGGGGCTTTTAACTGGCTTGCAATGGTACTCATCACCTTAACCTACTTAGAAAACCGGTGCTTCAAATCATTATTATGGTGTTGTGTTATACAACTCGCTTTATATCACAAGCCAGATCCCACTTATAATGAATGGCTATTTGTCTGGTCTAACTCCCTCTGCCATTTCCATATGTAGCTTGTTTTCGATCATCCGTTTATTAACACAATCTCCTCTGAAGCTAAGAAGTAGTGTGGAAATGAAGGAAATGTCAAGATAAAGCAATGTGTGGGAATAGTAATTGTTGTTGTTGTTGGGTCTAATGATACCTATTCAAATGGTTAAGTTTGACTTTTAGTGATACTTTTTTGACAATAAACATCTTTACAGATAAATTTTTGATGCAGAACCCTTCTATCCGAGGACAACTTTCGACTCGCATCAATAGTTTGCGCATCCAATTACTAGTATTTCAAAGTAATGTATTCCGCCAATACCGATATTGCCTAAGGAATATAACTAACATGTTATGATACGTGTTTTCCCGTACAGCATCATCAGACAGCTTCTTCTCTGAACTCAATCTGCGATGAAACAAGAAATATCGATGAATGCCCCTTGTATTGGGGAGTGCACGAGTAGAGAAGTCTATCCAAGTGTTTTCTTATTTATCTGAGGATCAACTGTTCAAGAGAGTACTAAGCGATGGTAATAATGTCAAACAATGTTCAAGCTTTCTTAGAACCGTCCTTCAGATGAGAAGATCTGAATTGATGAAACCTCAGGTACACTGAATGTGTCTTATGAATTCTAAAATGATTTTATTAATGTGATTATGAATTAACATCTGTGTGAGAGATGTATACTAATATTCTGTTTTTATATCTCTCACAACTCTATTTAGAGTGGTCAGTTTATTGAACATGCATGTGTTTTACTTGTGTATCCATACTTATCAATACTTCTGATAAAGATTACAATAGTATGTATTATTATCAGTAGTATTAGTAGTAATAGTAGTAGTAGTAGTAGTAGTAGTAGTAGTAGTAGTAGTAGTAGTAGTAGTAGTAGTAGTAGTAGTAGTAGTAGTAGTAGTAGTGCACTCTAAATTAAGTTCTTCCACTCTAGGCGTAGTATTGACTGATTGCTGTCTCTCACAACTACCAATGATCCCGGGTAAGAATTTGGCTGGCACTCGATGAGAATCTTGACAGCGGCTGACTGGCTTAGTCGGTGGTTTTCTCCGTGTTTTTGGGATCCACCACCATTAACAACAGACTAGTATGATTTAAACCATGATGTGACATTAAGACGGATGATAAATGAAGATCGTTGTATTCCTTCCTCGTCTTTAAAAGGTGCATATATCTGGCAGGTACTATATATGACCCAAGACATTTTTTTGGGGGGGAGGGGGGGATATTAAACCCTACTAGGTTGATTCATGATCTCGCAACGAAACTGTATATCAATACATATATTTAATTTAATGACCATGCACATAGATAATAGTTTGAACTTCGGTCATATGTTAGGCTACATTACGTCTCTCGTCTAACCATGTAAAAGGTGTATAATATCTAGACCTGGTCGGAGATTTAGAAATTGGGTCGATGACAATATCATAGTTGCTCATAAATTGTGTATCGTCCAATATCCGGACCAAGACAATGATTGCAATACATCAGTCATACAATAAATAATGTAAAGTCTAGCCATCCATAGAGATTAATAGTGGACCCAAGACCGAAGCATGGACACATGCATATATACTTGTCAATGCAGGTGACGATAACCATATGAGATGTGCAGTACAATAGCAGGGATAATTGGGCAAAATATTTTAAGAGGCTTCTCATTTTTACAAGCACGCCATGATCCACCATACCAGCACGCACTTTAGATATCGTTCAAAAACGTTGGTGTGAAGAGGAAAACCATAACTGGAGTTTTTCCTTTTCTGCTTCAATTACCTGCTAAAATTTGTCTCCTTATATTGTTATATATTTGCGTAAAACTAACTGTCACATATTTTGATAACGCCTCCAGGGGTAGGGACAATTACATGTTTAGAATGTTTAGGTGCCTTGCTTAAAGCACATGTAAATATATTACGATTCGAGAGACGTTCTTTGATGAGGTAGTTGATCGCAAAAACGTAATGACAACGCCTTCCTGTCGATAAGAAAAAACGACTGTTTCTTAAGTTTCCGCCTAAATCAACAATTCAGATAGATATAACTTACAAAAATATACACGAAGCCACATAAACTCTGTCTCTCTCAGCTTCTTCTGGCAGCAGACACCCTACTCTGTTTGACAGGGTCCATGCGTAGTTATATTGGCAACATTTCAGTGAGGGCTGAATGGAAACGTCTTCATCTCAGGTTTTACCTGATAATTTTCATTAATGAACCCTTAATTTCATCCATGCGTGAATGGCAGTGTACACCTATGAGGCTATGACAGTAACAAGAATATTTGAAATATTCACTAGAGGGTAGTTTTATTTTCCTTTAAAAACCTTAGTTTTGTTAATGGCGCTTTGTATTCTGAGATACATCCACATCCATCAGATTTAACCTATTTAAGTCAAAAAAGTGTCATGTGTGCCTTTATATTTTACGTACCAATTTGTCTACTTTTTATGGTGTCATGTTCTGTGTATATACGTATTCGTGTGAAAACGTTCGTCACTGGGGGGCGAGTAGACTAGGCTCCCAGTCCCTGTAATGTTCACCTTCCCTTATGTGTTGACCAAGCACTGTGGTTTGGTACCAGGTTTGGTAGATAGATGGCACCACCTGCTCCTCCTATCTCTATATGTTTACTGTCATAATCAAACTGAATCCTGGTGAGATAAATGTAAACTAAATTGACCACTGTGGCTACCTACACTATTTGGTGCTTGGTAACAGAAAAAAATCATAACAGAAAAATACATATGACAGCCTAGAAATCTAGGCTAGGGGGCGAGCTATAGTCCTACGTAATAGGGCTGGAGTATTGTCAAACACGGTATAGCTATTGACGAGCGGGTGACTGAACTTAACTAGTTTGCATTGATGCCTTAAGGAGGTTTTCAGCCATTTTTTCTCGTAAACTGATATCATACATTCTTTAGATGGTGTATTGCGGTTTTGAATAACTCACTAAAATACTTTTATATGTTTTCTTAAAGAATATTGTTTTATTATTATTATGACCAACCCAAGTGAAGTACTTGGAAGAAAGAGTGTTAACCCAAATACTTCCGAGAAACAGCGTGGGGTAATTGTTCATGTGGGTTTTCAAAATAGTAACACTCTCATCACGTTATAACTCCCGTTCTTGAAACACGGCATTGAAATATACGCCAGCACATGACAATCGACAAAGAACTTACTAGCAACTTCCGAGGAGGACAACTGAAGGTAGGTTTATCTGGCACAAACAGACGGACACAAACTTTTCTACAAACCAGAGGCTAGATCTTTAAGATCTATCTCCAGCTGTCGCTTGTCGATCATTAAGGACTCTCCGTTGTTTTTAGTGGAAATTATCTGCAACCGTTTAAGCTTTAAAGGATGCCTTAAAAACATTATAGTGCAACACCATTTGCAGGGGTATCTAGCATCTGTAGAAAAGTAATCACGAACCTTTTTTGCTTTATGTGAAATGGATATGTAATGTATCTATTTCTGATATTAGCAAAGTTTACCACAAGTGGAGGTGTGGTACTCTCAGGTAAAGTTATGAACCAAATATGATCTGGATTGGTGCTATGGGCAAGAGCCTTATCTACATCAAAGGTACTGTGTATGCACAGTGCAGTATATGTTCGAATGTGTCTGGTGATCACAGATAAGCTGAGGGCTTTTTATTGCACAAGGTTTAATAGTGCAAATAGTGTTTGATCTATTTGGCCTGATTCTGGTCCTACCCTTGTCCTGCAGGTTTCTCGGCATATATATATATATATATATATATATATATATATATATATATATATATATATATATATATATATATATATATATATATATATATATATATATATATATATATATATATATATATGTATTTATATATATAATAATAATAAAAATAATAATAATAATAATAATATTGTCATTTGATATTGCGCCCTTTCCGTATAAACATGCTCAAAGGCATGCTCAAAGGCATTGTATACATGTATATATATATATATATATATATATATATATATATATATATATATATATATATATATATATATATATATATATATATATATACATATATATATACATATATATATATACATATATATATATATATATATATATATATATATATATATATATATATATATATATACATACATATATATATATATATATATATATATATATATATATATATATATATATATATATATATATATATATATATATATATATATATATATATATATATATATATATATATATATACCCCGGTATATATATACCCCGGTATATATATATATATATATATATATATATATATATATATATATATATATATATATATATATATATATATATATATATATATATATATATATATATATATATATATATATATATATATATATATATATATATATATATATATATATATATATATATATATATATATATATATATATATATATATATATATATATATGTATATATATATATGTGTGTATGTATATATATATATATATATATATATATATATATATATATATATATATATATATATATATATATATATATATATATATATATATATATATATGTGTGTCTGTCTGTCTGTCTGTGTGTTTGTGTGTCTGTGTGTGTCTGCCTGTATGAATGTATACATGTATGTATGTGCGTATCGATTCGTTCGATTCTATCTCACAAATGTATCATGTGTCTGCATCACAGGTTAAACAGATGTCACATCCTGTGGGTTGCCGTGTACCCTTGGCCGCTCGGCTGCGTGATTGTTTTCACTAGGTTGAGCAGACAGTGTTTATAGTCGTTCCCAAAGCAGACTGGCATTAACCTAGATACCAACATGCAGTGTCCAGAGTCGGTATTGATTTATATGGAATGGTCACGGGAAGGTTCGATTGATGTTACCTGTATTTGTGTAGGTAATGGCGAAGTGAAGCCAAACATACCAACGGCTGCGCCTGGCATATCTAGACACGTAGACAAACAATAGGATTTCAGGAGCTTGTGGATGATCTTTTGAAAACTCATCAATATTCAGGGTGTACCATTGTTACACTGCCATAGGCCCCTTGTTCAAATCTGGCTTGACGCATGCGAGTCAATTCCCATCCTAGCTTACTAAAGGTGGATGATGTGTGTCGAAAGACCTATTTATTGGACCAAGGCTATGTACTTTTTGTGTTTATTTTAGCAGCAGAAATTGATATAAGGTATCTTGGCAAATTCTATTATATTCATTTTTCTGCCATATAGAGGCTAGATCGTAACTAGCCAGTTGTAAGTGATGGAGGAAACCGGAGAACCGGGCCAGGTGAAATCACCGCCTAGCCCTTTCTCATATGCCCCGGTCGGGATTTGAACTCATGCAGTGTTGGCATGCGAGAAAGTCGCCAGTGACTTAGTGTTATTCAGTGAACTAAGAATATCCCTCTGCGGGGAGCAAGGATGGGATTTTAGAACTTGAGTGCATGGTCATTTAACACTGGCTAAATATAATGGAAATTGACGAAGATCCCGGGGTTCAGATCTGTCTCGAGGTTTGCGAGAAGGTTGCCAGTCACTGGGTGTTGCTGAGTGCTCTTCCTCGGGCACTTCAGTTTTCTCCACAGTTTACAACTGGCCAGTCATGGTCAAGGAGACCTTTAAATACAAGTCGTTATCATTATTTAGCCATAATATGTCTGAAAGTGATGATAAATCCAATACAAGCTATCATTGACCCAAATAACGCAAGAAGACTTACGATCACTAATCAAGGTTTGGCCTTAAGACTTAGGATAGGGAACAGAGGATCCGATTTACTTAGTACCCGGTAATTTGAAATGATGGCGGATCGAAGAATCTCTGCTTAATCCAAATAATGTGTTTAAGGTGATCAGTGCTATTGAGACCCATTTAAAAGCCCCATCTCAAAAATATACCTCACAGCAGCAAGGTGTATCTCAAGGTTCTTGAGTGTTATCAGGTATAGAATAGCATAGCCAGCCGTTCTTTATCAACCAATATTCCATTTCATTTCAATGTTTACAACTTTTCAATCAAATGACATTGTCTCATTTCTTAAACTTGTGATGGTCGCTGCAGGTTCAAAGTAACCTTATGGATATCATTGACCAGTGACATTAAAAAGATAATTTCAGATTCCTTCCTGCTAAAGTTTTTAAAATTGAAAATCCTAGTGGCTAGGGAACCCCAATGATGGGTGTAAAAGGGCTATATCTCGCTGATCAGTTGTAAGCAATTTAACAAAAACAGTTAAACAAGGACACACCTCAATGATCACTTGTCTCAAAGTCAAACAAAGGCATGTAGTCGGCATACTATACATAGAATAACTGTGTTTTGTTCCATTGCTTACAAGTGATCAGCGAGTTGTGTCCTAGTAAAACCATCTCTGTTGTATTTGGTGTGAACATTTTCACTAAGATTTTCAATTTTATGACATGTAAAAAACTTAATCAGTAAGGAATATGTTTTTTTTTCTTAACTTCACTAATCAATGACTAATCAATGACATCCCCAAGGTTACTCCTAACGTACAGTGATCATCACCTGTGTAAGTATTGAGACTATTTCATTTAAGTGAACCGTTGTAAGTATTAAAATGAAATAGAATATTGGTTGACAAAGGAAGGTTGGCTATGATATTCTCTACCTGATAGCACTTAAGAATACAGAGACGCACCTTATCATATGATTATGCTGCTGTTAGGTTTGTTTTTGGGTGGGGCATTTAACTAGGTCTCTATAGCACTGACCACCTTAAGTCACTACTTTGATTGGTTCTAAGGCGACACACTGAGTTTATCAAAAGTATAACAATATACAGATATAGTATGCATGTTTTCTGAAAAATTAAATGGTTATATTTCAATACGCATTTTCACCATTTCAAAGAGTAAACAAATACGTTTCATCTTGATGTTTTCTCTTATCTTGTCCTTTTCCCGTTCTACCAGTCTTTGTTTAAGACTGGGACTCGTACTATAATCACAAAAACGCAAGCAAATCCTTCTTTGTTGTAATTGCACATTTCCTTGCAGACGTAAGTTATTATATGATAACATACAATGCACTCATAGGACACTTACATCATGTATACACTTTACTCGAGTGCATTCCTCGGAAACTCATATACAATACATTTTAATTGGAGACGTTTTACAGCATCATATACATGTATATACGTTTACTGATACAATGCACGTTAGATGATGATCATGCACTCGTCGAAATTAAAAATTCCTTTGGAAGTAATCATAAACCATAAATGAGTGTGTAACTTGAAGACATTAACCAGTTGAATAGCACTTTCTCGCTATCAATAACTTTGCAAGTTTACGATTTTGCAGAGGTCTAATAGTTCTATATTGTGTATGTTTGAAAATACAAACAATTGTCACTTTTTGTATTGGATTGATTGATATGCGATATTCAAAGAACCTTTCAAACTTAAGACAATAACCATAAACCATATTTATCGGTTTCAAAATGCCAATAGGACGCCAATTTCCATTCTGAAAATATACATGTATCGTTTTTTAGGTCACACATTTTTCTGCGAATTCGCTTCTATTTCCTGGTGGTCTGAATTCCAACAGCACAACTTCCGCATTTATTTTTATAAAAAGTGTGGTATTTTCATTCATCTGCTAGGATTGGGTATCAGATGTCTTTGGTGTGAATCCTGATCCATCTTGGTTTAAGAAGCCATAGAGAGAACTTGGCCGGTGAGTCACATGTTTTTCAAAAAAGTCGACACTGACATCATTAATCCTTTCATGTCTGTAGCAGCCATAATGGTCTGCTTATTATGGTGACAATAATCTCAAGATGATCAGAAATTGCAGAAGAAACGTTTGGTTACATTGGATCTTTATCGCACTTTCATATAATTTCAAATTTATGATATACCCTAAACGTATAGTATTCAGAAATGTCTTAAATATATGGGACACTTTTCGAGGTAACTCTGGGCATGTGAGAAAGTTGTCAATAACTTAGTGTAAGGCGGCGGTTTTCCCTGGGTACGTCTGTTTTCTTCCATATCAAGGCAACTGACTATTCACGACATAGCTTTATTGTTAGCATCGGATAGATACAAAATTATACATAATTTTTTGACGGAAAAAGTGTCGATAACCGAATTTACAATTAAGTGTTACAAACTTTGGAGTTAGGAATTTCAATTATCGTTACTTTTTCTGTCATTTGTAGGCTTACTCGTGAATAGCCAGGTGTAAGTGGTAAGGAAAAACGACTTACTCTGCGAAAACCACAGACTAACCCCAAATCATTGATAACTTTCTCACTTGCTACACATGTACACACGGTAACCTGTGATAGGAAATGGTCGAAAGGACCCGTTTACCATCTCCAATAAACAAAGAGAGAAATTGCGTCATTAAAAAGCAAATCCACCGTCGGGATAAATTAGATTCAAAATGTACTTATTCATGTCACCTTTCAAAAAGACCTCCCCTAAACCCGCCCTCCAACTTCCTGCTTATGTTCATTCATTACCTCCAAGTGATCATCATTTTCTAGAACCACGTTAATCTCCAAAAAATAAAACATATATAGTATCATGGTGGAATTGAGCTTTTCATGGATCTGGAGGAATGCAAATTTCTCACACACTCACGGAACTTTTCCCTCAGATTCGTGTGATCCTCTAATCTAGTGAAAGGTTTACTCTCATTATATAGAATGAATTACAATTTTACTTCAGAAAGAGGGAGAGAGTCTCATTCAACTTTAATTCATAGGGTAATGTGTAATAGAATATCATTTCCCTCATAGCTCGTAGTCTGGGGTAGAATGAAGTACATGTAACGGAGTGTCTCTGGCAAATGGGAAATGTATTTCTCTTCTAGTACAACTGCTATTATAGAAATGTGGGGAATGCCCTTTCAAAACCATTGGAACAGGGATAAGTGAACGAAATTTAAATTTTCTCAGTAGAATTATATGGGAATACTGAATGTTACACTGCATTGGTAACTTCATTTTTGGAACTCAGTATGAATGAAAAGACCATTGACTCAATGTTTCGGAAACATAGATTGCATCGTTGATTAGACAAACAATTCGTTTAGTCTGGTTGATTGTAATCTAAGTAAGGAAAACGAAATTCATGTAGTTTCCAACAAATACTTGATTCCAGTCCTAAATATATCAACGCTTTTTTATGAACTCCGTCACGGGTAGCAAAAAAGCCTGCAAGTTTTAGGAAAGGAATGCATTAATGGCATGTCAAAAAAAGTGTATCGTGCTTTTAATGTGTTCACGAGTGCTAGTCCAGAGCTTACATTGCGTATGTATACTGTGTCACTACTAGGAGCATGTCTTCTCGGTCGGTTAAGTGCTTGCAGATGAGCGCGGGTTCGAGTCTCCGCTAGCTCCTCACCAGCGGGCTGGCGTGAATTGATGCGTTACAAAGGGCTGCCTATGGTTCCCTTGCATCTGAAGGGCCTTGGTATATATATATATATATATATATATATATATATATATATATATATATATATATATATATATATATATATATATATATATATATATATATATATATATATATATATATATATATATATATATATATATATATATATATATATATATATATATATATATATACAGGGCCAGAATGCCTCAAAAATGGACCCGTATCAATATGTCTAAGATGATTTCTTTCGATACTTGGGTTATGCAGTCTATGAGAGAAAGCAATTTTTTAGTAAAAAAAATTGACCTTCAAATGGCATTGAACTATGAAAAAAAAGACAACATAATATATATATATATATATATATATATATATATATATATATATATATATATATATATATATATATATATATATATATATATATATATATATATATATATATATATATATATAAAGTAGGATTTACTCTTTCAAACAATGATTAAAAAGTTGTGTTGCGCGTTTTGTATGGCTCATCACGCTCCAGTGACATACTATTTCTCTCTCCGCCAGACCATAGTAAAAGCAATTAGATGTGACTGGAAATATTCCTGAGCGATACGCACATGAATTTTGCAATCGAATAAAACAGAACAATGTCTAATCAAGCAGAAAGTCGAAAGCAATTAACTTCCTAGCGTCTTCTGGCGGCATCCATGCCCCCGATGAGTGAAAAAGGTAGAACATAATCAATCATGCATGTCCAAGGAATGCAATTAACAGCGTGACGTCACGCGGTCCACCTACCTGTCCAACCGGCCCTCTGAGCACGCAATACAATGCGAGCGCGAGGCGTCCCAAAGCGTGAGTGATGATCACATGGGATCGAACTCCAAGGTAACCATGTACACAAACTGAAGTCAGATCGCCAGCGGTCAACCCTCAGTTCAATCAAGACAGAGGAGGGTAGTGGACTAAGGAAGGAAGGAAGGAGGCAGCAGTTGACACGTTATACAAGATAAAAAAGAATAGCTGTGAATGTTCACTACTCATAAAAGTTAGGAGAAGTTTTGAGAAAAGCGATTGGACTTATTAGCTTTACCCTCTGAACGACGATTAAGAAGAAAACTATTATTTATTGATTGTAAAGGAAAGGGGACCACGAGAGAGGTGAGTTGCAAAAGTACATTATAATCGTCCATTTTGTAGATGAATTTTCCGAGGTGAATGTTTATCCTTTACAATATACATTTTGAATTTTACTTTATAATCTAACTTTTATTTAATGTTAGCAAGGACATGACGGGATTTTAATTCCTGTAGATTGCTCCGACTCGATGCCGGACATGAAAGGCAACACTGCTCAAAGGCACTCGACTTTGTTTGATTAGCTTAACTCGATATGGTTTCGCCAATAGATGCGAGACACTACCATCCTATAATTGATCTATGCCTCCATGCAGTATCATTTTCAGTTTTCATTTTCTCAATTTCTGCACTTTCTAGTTTCTACCCTAAACAATCGGATTTAGGGTTGATTTGTTTAGGGTTGATCTGATGGTATTCAATTTTACTAAAGTGCGCGTGCACTTAGGGGGTAAATGAATCCTTTTTGAAATTTTCACCACTTTTATACATTGAGTTTATGCATAGACCTTAGTTTATGTATGTGTTTCAAGTTCCTAACAAAAGTCCCGTAGTAGCAGGGCGGCGTTTTGTAAGAAGGTCGTGCCAGGAGGGTAGGATGCCGTGCGCTGGCCTTGTAGCCTCGGTCGCTAGGGAAGCGCGGGGCATCAGTGCTGTGGAGATGGCCGCCATCGCCATGACTATTGATCCACAGGTGGGTGGGCGCACCTAGAGGTAGCAGAATGGAAGGGAGAGTAAACATTCCCATGCTGCCCTCCTTTATTCCGAATGTCCATGTTCATAGGGATTTAGCTCTATTGGTTGTAGTAGGCATGCATAGCAGTGATTTAATTGATCGCTTCGTATCGTGTAGCTATGTGAGTGTGTATAATGTAGTAACAATTGCAGATGTAGCTGCATGCATTGCAGACGTACTGCTTGGGTGCTTCGAGTGCCAACGGTGCAGGCCGGCGCAGTGCAAAATCACTGCTTGAATGGGCACAGAATGTCCAAGCACGGAGTGCGTACCTGAACCCGATTCTTCCTAATTCGAACCAAATCTTCACGCTCCTATAACAAGCGCTGTTGGGAAGTTGCCCTGTTAATGTCAGAATGCCAGATTTCTTTTTTAGTAGCTGATAATAACTGCCCTCCTTAGGAACCTGCGCTATCACTTATAGTACGCCACAAAAATATGTAGGAATGCCAGTCAAATCGGTGTACGCTAAAGCGAACTTTGGTTCATCGGCCTATGTGTACTTGCGTGTTTGATGAGATGAACTATTGATTCAATTAGACCATTTCCATCAAGAGGGTTAATTGTATAACCCTAGAGAATGGCGTAGTGTATTATGCTGCACGAGTTAGAAATTGATCAATGGCAATGACCCTGAAAAGTTAGAGTGAAAGGATGATACGGAATTGCAAATTAGAAAGGTACCACTTTAATATAGAAACAGACTTACTCAATAAACTATATCATTATTTTTTTTCATATTCCGCACGTGGTGGTTTGATATATAGCTACATCTACGTAGAGTAAAACGTTCGAATGTAAATAAGTGAAAATTGTTATTTGGCGTCCAAATTATGTTCCGATAAGACGTCTGGTTTTACGGAAAGTAATTAATCATAAATTAACTGCATTCTTGAAAACTTACAAAACGGTATTCAACCTTCAGTTTGCAGTTCACATGCCTACTAGGTGGTTTGTGTTCATAAAAACAGATCTCTATATAAGCTGTGTAGCAAAAGACTAAACATCAATGGACAGTCGCGCAATGTTTAATGCAACAACGATTTGAAATATTAAAATGAGCACATACGCCAGTTTTAGACGCTTGTTTATTGAGTTAGAAATCATAGACATTGTCACGGAAGGAATAATATCTCATCTCATGGTACCACGGCCTTTCTATGGAATGAATAGCAAGAGTATCATCAGAGATACACCTTCTCGTAGGTCACTGGGAAAAAAACCTTTCAGTTCGGTGCATGCCTCTGAAGGGCAAATACCAATAATTGTCCTTCGAGGAACTGGCAGCAATGGATAAACTTCACACGCACATTGCAATCTGAAAAACTCATTGATAATTATCGTGATCAAACAAGAGCTGCGTGATAAATATAGTATTCAGTGTTGGGTATGCCAACAAAGGATGCACTCTATGAGGATATAGGCCATAACTCTGAATACCGATTCTGTCTGAATGGTAACAGTAGTGGGTCGTCCATCTTTGCTTCTATCTCATTATGGACACTACCCTGTCAGGTCGCTATAGCAGCAAGTATACACTTGCAATAACACTAGCTTTAATGAAAAGCCGATGTAGCTTGCAGGACACACCTGGCTACACAGGTAAAAACCGGACATCCTACTTATCATACTGAATAGAGGGTTTGTCCAATCATAGAATGGTAACCAAAGCACATAAAAACATTAGAAACTCGCTTGTCAATAGGTCTGACAACTATAAACGCTAAGTATTAAACTAAGAAAGTGTTATTTGAAAAATATTTCAAGATGTATTGTTAAACCAAACGGGAGCAGCAAATTTCACTCATATATTTCTTAAAATATTGCTTTAATATCAAAATATTTTCACAGTTGTCTAACAATTTTGTGTGCTCCATGTGAGAATCGATTAGGTTGAGTTATATTTCACAAAGGTCAATGTATGTGTGTATGCATATTTATTGACCATGGTTCTCGCCATAAACGCAAAATGCTATTGGGTTTAATTTGATAAAAGTTCAGTTCATTGGTTGGAAGAACTATTTCTGCAAACGTCTACCATACGTAATCTAAATAGCTTTACCAATCCCTACGAATAAGGGGAGGCGAGGTCATGTTTATCACACGATGTAACCATGAAAATCCACATGGATTTCCATAGCACAAACAACTTGACATTGACCCAGATAGACCCTGTTTTCTTCTTCTTGGATGATGGATCGTGACATGTGCTTTCATACAATTGTAATAGAGCACGCATGATGGCACTACTCAAAGCTTTTTGATAGGTATCGGGTGTAAACAATGTTTTTGGTTTAATTTTCCCATAGACTCAAATGGTTTCACTTTCTAAAGAACGAAACTACTACTATTACGGCTACTACTACTACTACTACTACTACTACTACTACTACTACTACTACTACTACTACTACTACTAATAATAATAATAATAATAATAATAAATGTATGATAGTAATGATAATAATAACAATAATAATGACAACAATGATAATAATAGTAATAGTAATAATGATTATTGTTATCATTATTATTATTATTATTATCATTATTATTATCATTATTATTAATAATAATAACAATAATAATGATAATTATAATGATAATAACAATGATAATAACAATCATAATATTAATGATAAAAAAGATTATCATCATTATTACATTATTATCATTATTATTATTATCATTATTATTATTGTTATCACTATCATTATTATCATCATAAAAGATAACACAGGGAAAAAGGGAAAAAAATGAATAATCCTCGTGCATATTTCTAGTATTCGGGGAACCCTGCATTCGTGGCTGCAATCCTGCTCACCGGGCTGCACAGAAGGGCAGTCTGGTTTGACGAAGATGGATATGTTACGTAAGCCTGATCCCTTAGCTCATCAAATATGCAGCGCCCTGCCAGAGTGTGAACAGAACTAGAGATATATGCCAATGGCATCCGCCTTTTTCACCATCTTTGCTGCAACTTTTACTGATTCCGACTGCAGCTAGCAGCCCAAATAAGCCTGGGTATGTTGGTGGAATCTCTATTACAAAAGCATCTTTCGGAAAATATTTGAAAGAGATTTTTTTATCAGGACCCGATCTATGTTATTGAAATTAGTTAGTAAACCCATGCTTTTTCTTGGGTTATTTACTTATTTCTATATGCATTTGTGCCAGGCGATATTGTTAATGAGACCTTGAAACAAGACTTGTTGAACTCGTGCTGTCCACGCAGTTCTTAGCCGGCAAATTTAATTGATATCCTCGCAATCTGCATTGCTGAATAATGACTATTACAATTACTTGGCTATAGACTTTTATAGTAATAGGAAGTTCTGTAAATAGTAAAGCCCTTTTCTTAAAAAAATCGAAAGAAGTTAAGGTTTGATTTAGTCTAGAAGATTGGGTTTTTAAAACACTCAGATAGGTGGGGAAGACTGGTATGCCATCAGTTTCCGCGCATATTTGTTTTGGACCATGGGTTTATGATAGGGCTTATTTCTCCTGTAGTGCTAATCGAATGCATAATATTGAGATTGGCCATGTTTTAATTTGCTTTATTTGATTATATCATTACGTGGAATTGGGTGGAAATATGTTCCAATATAAATATATCTCAAAGGGTACTCAACTAATTCCTTGTAAGT